>CM054057.1:252463074-252559603 GCA_028641055.1 Alopecurus myosuroides | reverse complement strand
TAAAATTCGAAAGAGATCCAATAAGATCCACAAAGTATCAACTCTTAAAAGAGAAGAGGTCGGTGTCCTAGGCCACTATGTAAGAGTGTATGGCATGACACCACAAATATGTATCTTGGGTTCATAGCCAATAGTCGTCATTTTAAGCTCACAATTCTTGAAATTAAAATAGAGATATAAATAAGTTTTTACTATTGGCATAATGGGGGGAGGGAGAGCCCAATTAATTATGAAAACACTCCCCTATTTCCATGCCTACACCTAAACCAAATATATGTCAACATATAGGTGTGTATGTAAGATAATCAAGTCAAGCTCTTAAATCAATAATATTTAGCTCAATCCTCAGATAAGTGAATCTTGCGTCATCAAGTGGCTTCGTGAGTATATCGACAAGTTGGTCTTTGGTGGGTACATAGTCTAGATCAATATCTCCATAGACAACATGATCTCTAATGAAGTGATGATGAATCGCAGTATGCTTCTTTCTTGAATGTTGCACCGGGTTGTAGCCAATCTTGATATCACTTTCATTGCCACATAGAAGAGGCACTTTTTCACAAGTGACACCATATTCCTTCAAAGTTTGCCACAACCATAACAATTGAGTGCATTCCACTAGTTTTTGCCACATACTCAGATTCGGCGGCAGAGATAGATATAATTTTTCTTTTAGAAGACCAACTCACCAAGGACCTACCAAGGAATTGGCATCCCCTGGAAGTTGATTTCCTATCATCTTGATCACTAGAACAATCTGAATCCGTGTACCTGCAAAGATTGAAGGTTGTGCCCTTTGGGTACCACAAACCAAACATCGAGGTATGAATCAAATATCGAAAAATCCGATTGAACGCCACCATGTGGCTTTATTTAGAAGCAACTTGATACCTTGCGCACACCCCTACATTCAACACAATATTGGTTCTATATGCACAAAGGTAAAGCAAAGAATCAATCATGGAGTGCTATACCTTTTGATCCACATCTTTACCATCGGAATTGATTTTGAGATGACATTTGGTTTGCATTGGAGTGGTCTTCCCTTTTAAATCTTGCATGTTGAATCTCTTGACCATGTCTTGGATATATTCGGCTTGAGTGATGACTTAAGCATATCGGTCATAAGATTTGAAAATTCATCATTAAAAGCTTTGTTAGATGAGACAAATATAATATCATCAACATATAGTTGGCATATGAAAAGCTCCCCATTAACCCTCTTTGTAAAAAGGGTAGGGTCCATTTGCCCCACTTCAAATCCACGGTCTTTCAATAACTCTCTAAGGTGCTCATATGGTGCTTGTTTAACTCCATAGAGAACCTTATCGAGTTTGTAGACATGGTTAGGGAAGTTTAGGTCCTCAGACCCCGGTGGTTTCTTAACATATACAAACTCCTTTAAAGTACCATTAAGAAATGCACATTTCACATCCATTTGTTGAAACTTGAAGTTATGATGTGCTTCATATGGAAGAAGGGTTTGGATGGAATCAAGGCGAGCCACGAGAACATAAGTTTCTTCAAAATCAATGCCTTCAACTTGAGAGAAACCTAGACCTACCAATCTTGCCTTGTTCCTTATGATAGTTCCTGTAACATCCCTGATTTTTGGAAAATGCAAAAATCACAAAAATTTGAAACTTTTTGTTTTCATGTTATGCAAGTCACCCAGAACCAAATGAGAAGCAAGAAATAAAAGGAAACAATACATATTTCAATGTAGTTGGAATAAAGAATCCAAATTGCCTTAATTCCATAAACCCTAAAGTGTTAAAATATATGTTCCTCATGTGAATAAAATATTTTCTTAGCAAACACCTTTATCAAACATGTTCTCAACTCATCTAACATTTTTGAAAATGTTTATGATAATTAAAAACCAGAGAGTTACTATCTCTAATATTTTCTCCTTGTCTCCAAGAAATTATCTCACTATTATTATTAAACTCAAATGGATAAGAGGTGCTTAATTGTTTTCCAAGTATTATGTCAATCAACAAAGCAATAAAGTGTTATATATTATTGAGTTATGAAAACAAGTAAAGTACCTTGGAAAAACAATGTTTTCAACTGGGAAAACAACATCTTCATTAGGGAAAATCTCTCTGTTCTTACTCACCCTCAATTTAAAATTTATTAATAAAGTCTCTATTTTTATTATGTTAATTAGATACCATGAATGATGTGCTCATGTGTTGAAAAAAAATATTTAAGAGGGCCTAGAAAACAATAATTGGAACCACGGAAATATTTTCTAAAATAATTTAAAACATATTTCAATAATTAACCCTCCTTTTTTATTAAGTGACTATTCATGTTTTCATCATATTTTAAAATTATAAAAAGATGAAAACACTTTGAAATGGTTTTGGAAAATACTATTTGATCTTTATAAAACCACTGAAATTTATCAACTTCATTTCCATCTTATTTGACATTTTCCCATTTAATTGGAATAATAAGACATTTATGAATTCTTTTGAATTTGTAATTTGAAAAATTAAAAAACATGGAAACCCCACAAAAATGGTACTGTTAGAAAGTATTTGAAATAATATGATTTTAGAATTTTGTTTCATATTAATTAGATTATTTAAACAGAAGTTATAAAATAAATAAGAAAACAGGAAAAAAAATATATGGATGACGTCATGATGATGTTATCATCGTCATCAACCTGTGGAAACGGAAGGAGACGTTTTCTCCCGAAAATTTCTCGCGTTGATTGCTCGCTGTTAAGTGCAGTATTGATTTCCGCAAGGCCTCCCCCTTATAGCCCCTGATCCCCTGTCTGTTTTCCCTCCCTCTTCTCTCCAAATCACGCGGCCACGTCGCCGTTATTTCTCACCGGAGTCACCCTCTGTCACGGCCGTGTTTTCCCGATTCCGGCAAGGTGAGCACCTACCCGAGGGCGAGATCCCTTCCATCCATCTCCCCTAGACCTCGTGATGCTCCCTGACCCTTTTTCCCACTCGTGTGTGCAGAGGAGAAACGGTGTTGAGATCGTCGGAGCCGTTTGCTGCCGCCGCGATGAGGATCTACACCGCGCCGGCGATTGGAGCACCACCGGAGTCAACGGTGGCCACCATTGAGTTCAGGGCGTCTACCTGCCCCTCCTGGACCACTCCCCGAGCTCGGAGATCTCCTGTACCGCCCGCGCCATCAAATTCCCGAGCCGCCGGCCACCGCCACGACCATTGCCGGCGAAGAGCTGTCCGGTGAGCCACCCATCCCCCTGTGTTTCAATCTCAGCCGTTAGATCTGAAACAGATGGACACGATCAGATCACTTAACGAAAAGGTATAAGCGAATAAGATTAAAACACGTGGCAGCCCAGTCAGCGCTGGGTCAGCACCCAGTCAGCACGCCCATCCAATCACAGAGCCCCACGTGGCCAACCTTATCCACAGAGTCTCTGTTTATTTTTCCGAATAGAAATTAATTGGCAGTTTTACAGATTAGTCCCTGCATCTTAGATCTACCATAACTTTTGATCCATAAGCCCAAATTTAGCAAACTTGGACTTTTTGAAATCCCCTGGCTCTGTAGAAACTTTTGGCACTGGCCAAATTCAAATTTGGCAAACTTAAATTTGTTCAAATTCAAATATGCTTGTTTGATGAATTTTGGCATAATCAAATTATACAAATCAACAAATTGCAAATAAAATATATTTGGAAACCTTAGGATGTGTAGTTTCATATCCTCTGTCCCAAAATAATATTTGAACAAATTAAAATTGAATTTAGAATTAAGTTGTCTATTTGAGTATTTTTGACATAGATTAATTTCTATAAATATTTTCAATATAGTTCCTTTTGCAAAATTGCTCCATTTGATAACCTTGAACCATAAACAACCTTGCCCAACCATTTTGGACATCCTTGGACCATGGCAATGTGTTTTTGACCAAAAACCCAACCTAGTGATTCATCCATCTTTACCATGTCTTAGGAATTGTTTTCAACTGTTATTCCTTGATGTTATGTCTACTTGGAGCCAAGCCAAGTCCTTAGAATGTGTCAATCACATATAGTACCAAGTAGTGAAATTTAGTTTTCTATCTACTTCTCCACTCCCCTTTCATGCTTCAAGAAATCATCAAGTTAGCAAAATGGAGATCAAGACTCAAGCAAAGAAGAAAACTTTATTTTTAACTTGGTGGCAACATGAAGAGCTACAAGGAAGATCAATGAAGAAGTTTTGAACAAAATACTTGGACTCCACACCTATAAGAAACTCAAGGAAGTACAAGTGTGAAGAAATCCAGAAGAAAACATCTCCCTCTCTCTCTCTTTCTTTCTTTCTTTTTTCTATTTGACTTAGTGATATTTTCACATTTGTTAAATAAAACACTTAGTTGTGACCACACCACTTGGGAAACAACTAGTGAGAAAACCATGAAGACTATCAAGACCAAGAGAAGCACCACACCAAGGAAGGAAACAACTTAGATGGCATGATGATTATCTTCAAGAAGGCAATCACATGAGGACTAGAAGCAATTCATACAAGTTGAAGAATAACAAGTTATTTTTGTCCAACCATTGACCCAAATGGAAAACCCAAGACTTAGTAATATTTTCCCTTTGATGATGAAGTTAGTAGACCTACCCTAACCACAATGGAAAATACTAACATAGCCACTCAAATATTTTTGAAGGTGAATATGACCAAGTGTTTGCATGTATTACTTTAGTTGAAGAAGTAATATGTTTATCCTTGGTGAACTCTTGGAACTCCCTCGACAAGTATGGTTATAATAAAGTTTGATCACTAGAAACTCAACCTAGTCCATCCCAAGTAAACTCTTGGAAATCCCTTAACAAGTATGGAACCAAGAAAGAATAAATCTTTCGAACCCAAACCTTGTCCTAACCAACTTGGTTAAGCCCCTTTTGATATGTTAGTTGCTTTTCTACACTTGTATGTTTGTTTGCTAGGATGCTTGTTTATTTGGTTTTGTGTTGTCAATGAATAGATTGTACGGAGAGCAACGATCTTTTGTGAAGAGAGTGTTATATCTTCACCAACTTCAACAAGGCAAGTAACACATCATCAACTACCCATTATTTTCTATATGCATTAGTTGATTTTTGAGTAGTATGCATTGATAGGAAATTTTACTAAGTTATATTATGCTATGTTACTATCCTAGTAGTGTGTAGCCATCGCTTTTATCCTTGTTATTTATAGCCTTAGAACTTGATAGATGCTATGCAATGTGACAAATGATTTTTACTTGATGTTGTGGAAAAATTCTAAGTAACAACTTCAATGAACCACCTGGGTGGATTTGGTTGTTTGGCTGATGAGAGTTGAGTGTCTCCCCGAGGGGTGTTCACTTGAGGAATGCCACCCAGGAACAAAGTGATTATGATGTTCCCCAAGTTTAGATTGCTTCCAGTGCAGCCTTTAGTCATATGGGCTCTGTCTTGATCAACTAAGTTGTGAGGGTTCAGCTCGGGCTTGACAAGCAGATGTAGCTTAATTATAGGTGGAACGGGTCTTGCCATTGGGTTGGATTCTTGCTTCTGAAAGATCTCGTCTCGATTCTTCTCCTTTCCTTAATGCACTCAGGGTGTATAGGATGTTTGGGTTGAGTTGGGTTTGAAGGTGAAAGTGCACAAGCTCTGCAGAGTCAACAAACTAAGATCTTAGCCGTGTCCCCGGTTATGGACAACTATGAGCAGCTGGACAAGGATGGACGGAAGAATCACATCACCATTTTTTCAATAAGTAAAATTTTGACCAAGTGAACAGTAGTTGTGGTGCTTGGATCTTAATCCAATGTTGCCACCCTTTGAAAAGAAAAGTTTGTTTTACAAAAGTGATAGGAGAAAACTGGCTTTATGCAAACTTAGCCAAAACTCCACTCAGCCAAATGAGCATGTAGTATTAGTCTTGCCATTGATATCCACCATAGTGTTACTTGCCAATACATTAAATTGTATTGACTCCCTTGTGGCTGCATATTCCATATTGCAGATGTTTCTGAAGACGAATGAGGATTTCGTTTAGGATCTCGAGACTATCGCCAACATGTTTTGCCTGTGGCACATGAAGAAGATGAGCTCAATGTTGTTCTATGTTTTCCGCTGTAATACTTTGTTTTCTGCTAGTCTTCTAAGACTATGCAAGTTGTAATACTATTTTGTAAAGACTGGATCATGCGATGTAATAGAATTTGATGCATTTGCATGATATTTCATTTTGTACTGTGGTGCGAGCAATTGATCCAGGGACTAGCACAATAACACAGGTGTCCTTACATTATTTAAATGTGGGAATGCTACAGTTCCATTCTCATGTTGCTTGTTCTTGAAAATCCATTTTGTGCCTATAACATTGCATCACTCTTTGGGCTTCTCTACTAACTTCCAAAATTTGTTGCGCTTGAAATTGTTGAGTTCTTCATGCATGACTGCCCACCAATCTTGATCCTCAGGCGCTTCAAATACTTTCTTTGGTTCCACCATGAAAAGATCTGCTTGATGTTCACTAAAGCTATACAATTGTTTCCTAGTAAATTGTTTGCCTCTTACGTCACCAATAACCTTGTCAAGAGTGTGTTCTCTAATTTCCATTGTTCTTGCAACTCTAGCTTGACGACGGGCTTCAATCTCCTCATTGCAGTGAGGGATCATCTTGATCATTTGAGACCCTGTCTTGGCTGGAATGGTGACCTTCATCATCATTAAGAAATGCCCCAACATCAGAGGGGGAAGTTTGAGCTTGATCTTGGTCATGGATGGCATTTTCTGCCAACTGGAAATCTTAGACGCTATGACTAGATACCCGGTATTGTCCAAAAACGGATATTCCTGTTTTTCTGTTTCACCAGGACCAGCCTGGGGAGGGTCTTGAACTTGTCTTTCGTTAGGTGCATTAGTTTCTCTAGCAGCCGGCAATTGGAATTCTGATGAAGTTGAGGCCTCCAGTTGAGTAGAGCATAGTTCTTCTCGATCAGCCACAAGGTGTCCCTCAATGGGACGGAAGAATCTCACACACATTCTTCTTATGGCATCTTGAGGTATTTCAACATCTACATCAGAAACATGAAATTGCGCCACTTGGGAGCCATCATTTTCTTCGGACACCACACTACTAGATTCAATGATAATTCGTGAGGATTTTTCAAAAACTCTATAAGTGTGGGATTCGGCACCGTAACCAACAAAAATAACCTCTAGAGATTTAGATTAAAATTTAGACAAACGAAATCCTTTTGCCAAATAGAAACACTTATAACCGAACAACTAGAAGTAGAAGTATTTGGCTTGTTGCCGGTGAGGATTTCATATGGAGTTTTCTCCAAGCCTTTGCGGAGGTAGAGACGGTTTGATGAATGAAACATCGTGGAGATAGTTTCAGCCCATAGATATGGGGGAGAGTTAAACTCCGCCACATTGGACCTAGCCATGTCCATAAGAGTCCGGTTCTTCCTCTCAACTACACCATTTTGTTGAGGGGTATACACAGTGGAATATTGATGACAAATTCCCTCTTCACTATATTTTAACGTGTTGTTCTTGAACTTGGAGCAATTGTCACTTCTAATGGCCAATATGGGACATTGTGTTGACTCTGAACTTCATTGGAGAAGTCGATGATGGCTTGTTGGGTCTCACTCTTCAAATTGAAGAAATAAACCCATGTAAATATTGAGTAATCATCAATAATAACCAAACAATACTTCTTCCCTCAAAGACTATCTTTGGGAACGACACCAAATAGATCCATATAAAGGAGTTCCAATATTCTCTTTAATGAAATAATGGTCTTGCTTGGGTGGGCAGAATCATGCATTTCTCCTTCAACACACGCACTGCAAACACAATCTTTGGTAGAGGAAAAAATTTCTTTTAGTCTGAGGATGTGGCCACCCTTGTGAAGGCTTTACAAAGTTATCATATTGACATGGGACAAGAGGCGATGCCACAACCACCCCACGCCGGCCTTTCCAAAAGCACATTGCATGAGTAGTGGTTGACCCCAAAAAGTCCACCACATACAACTCATTTTCTACATGCCCAACAAAAGCAATCTTTGGAGTCTTTCTCCACAAGACGACCACGAGATCAGG
The DNA here is from genome assembly GCA_028641055.1 of Alopecurus myosuroides. NCBI lineage: Eukaryota > Viridiplantae > Streptophyta > Magnoliopsida > Poales > Poaceae > Alopecurus > Alopecurus myosuroides. The sequence continues at coordinate 252,551,514 of CM054057.1, read as the reverse complement.
TTCAAATAAGACAGAAAAACCTATCTTACCAAGTGCATGAACTGAAAGTAAATTATAACCAAGGGTTTCAACAAGCATGACATTCACAAGAGTGATGTTTGGTGGAACTACCACATTGCCGAGAGCCATTAGCTCGGATTTTGATTTATCTCCATATGTGATAGTTGCTTGATTTGTATTTGGTCTCAACTCCGTCATGAGATCCTTGCGTTCGATCATGATACTTGATAGTGGATGTACAACTCATATGACCGGAAGAAAAGAGATTATGATGGAGTTGAGACCAAATATAAATCAACCAACTATCACTTATGGAGATAAGTCAAAATCTAAGGTAACGGGTTTCAGCAAGGTGGTTGTTGCTCCTAACATCACTCTTGCAAATGTCATGCTTGTCAAATCCCTTGGTTGCAATTTACTTCCAATTCGTGTTTTAGGGAAGATGGGATTTTCCGTCTTATTTGTACCTGACATCGTGGTCCTCTTGTGGAGCAAGACTCTTGATGTTGCTTATGTCGGGCATGTCGAAAATGAGTTGTATGTGGTAGACTTTTCGGGGTCAACCAACAACCAAGCGATGTTTCTCTTTGGTAAGGCTGACGTGGGGTGGTTGTGGCATTGCCGCTTATCCCTTGTCAACAAGAGACTTTTAAAATCCTTCACAAGGTTGGCCACATCCTCGGACTAAAATAAAATATTTTCTTTGCCAAATATTGTGGTTGTAGGGCTTGTGTGGAAGGAAAGATGCATGATTCTCCCCGCCCAAGAAAGACTATTATTTCATCAAAGAGGATACTGGAACTTCTTCATGTGGATCTCTTTGGTGCCGTGCCCGAGGCAAGTATTGGTGGGAAGAAGTATTGGTTGCTGATTGTGGATGACTATTCAAGATCTATGGGCCGAATTCATCTCTACGGCTTGTCATTCATCAAAACAGCTCTACATTCGCAAAGGCTTAATGAAGACTCCATATGAGATTGTCACCGGTAACATACCAAATATCTACTACTTCCGTGTCTTTGGTTGTAAGTGTTTCTATTTGGTAAAAGGAGTTCGTTTGTATAAATTACACTCTAAATATCCTGAGGGTACATGTGTCGGTTATGGTGCCGAATCCCACACTTATAGAGTATTTGACAAGGCCTAGTGGATTGTCATTAAATCTAGTAGTGTGGTGTTCGAAGAAAATGGTGGCTCCCAGGTGGCGTAACTTCATGTTTCTAATGTAGATGTTGAAATACCTCAAGAAGCCATAAGAAGAATGAGTGTGGGATTTTCCACCCCATTGAGGGACACCTTGTAGAGGATCGAGAAGAACTATGCTCGACTCAAGTGGAGCCCTCGTCTACACTAGAAGAACACTACAATGTTGCAAGTGATGCACCAACCCAAGAACAAGTTCAAGACCCTCCTCTTGTTGATCAAGTGGCTATGCAAGAACCAAGTTCCCCTATTATTGAAGCTAGCCAAGATCAAGGCCAAGATCAACCTTCTAAATCTCATCTTGAAGCAAGCCATAATGATGATCAAGGCTACCAAACCGGTCAAGACGGGGACCCAAATGATCAAGATGATCAAGTGATTTATCCTCACAAAAATGAGGAGATCGAAGACCTTCGTCAAGCAAGGATTACTAGAGCTTTGAAGCAAATTGACTATTATGATGATAAGGTGTTGGGTAATGTAAGAGGCAAAAGATCCATGATGTCTACGCACGCTTCTATTCTTGTAGACAGTCTTGGGCCTCCAAGTGAAGAGGTTTGTAGAACAGCAGCAAGTTTCCCTTAAGTGGATCACCCAAGGTTTATCGAACTCAGGGAGGTAGAGGTCAAAGATATCCCTCTCAAGCAACCCTGCAATCAAGATACAAGAAGTATCTTGTGTCCCCAACACACCCAATATACTTGTCAGGTATATAGGTGCACTAGTTCGGTGAAGAGATAGTAAAAAGCAAGTAATATGGATGATAATGAGTGATAATAGAAATCTGAAATAAAAGTGGCAGCAAGCAAACATGTAGCAGAACAGGTGGAAAACGGTGTTTCAATGCTTGGAAATAAGGCCTAGGGCTCCTACTTTCACTAGTGGACACTCTCAACAATGATCACATAATTGAATGCATAAATATCATTTCTTCACTATGCTACTCCGAACCACTCTCCAGTCGAATAACGAACACTAATCATTGCGTAGGGCTTTAACAACACTCCTAAAGTCTATATTCCCTCTCTAGGGCACCCCAATGTCACTACGAGCGCCATAAATTAGTAAACAAATGCCACAATTTCATAGGTTCACCTTCCAACACAAGATATAAATATCATGCTAAACCACACGGAGCACACACTGTCACCTTTTGCCCCGTGATCAAAGTGCTTACGGAGATAACAAAACCACTTGAGTAGCATAACAGATGGAGATCAATCTACAGATTCAACTAGATTACAAAGCTCATGATCACATAAAGATCACACCATGGGAGAAAGAGATGAACCACATAGCTATCGGTAGAGCCCTCAGCCCCGACGGAGAACTACTCCCTCCTCATCATAGGAGAGAACAACAGCAATGGAGATGGCGGTGGAGTCGATGGAGATGGGTTCCGGGGGCACTTCCCCGTCCCGGCAGGGTGCGAGAACAGAGATCTGTCCCCCGAAACTTGTCGGTGGCGGCGGAGCTACAGATGTATTTTGTGGAAAAGGTCGATTCCACTATGGTTTATGCCTCGGGGAGTATATATGGGCGAAAGGGCGATGTTGGGAGGTGCCAGGGGTCCCACACCCCTAGGTGGCGCGGCCAGGGGGGACCCGCGCCACCCCATGGTGTGGCCACCCTGTGGCCCCCCTTTGGGGCTCTTCGGGACTTCTGGATGTGTCCGGGACTTCTAAGACTTCTGGGCTTCGAATTTTCCAATTCCGAGAATATTTCCAGAACAACTTTTGTGAAACTAAAAAACAGCAGAAAACAGGGAACTGACACTTGGCATCTTGTTAATAGGTTAGTCCCGGAAAACGTGTAAAAATGCTATAAAGAAGGGAGAAAACATGTAGCAATTGGCATAATATCAACATGGAACATAAGAAATTATAGATATGTTGGAGACGTATCAATCCACAAGAGCTCAACTGGCAAGCTTTAGTGAGCATCAAGCTCACATATTCGTGGTGGAACCAAAGAAAGTGTTTGAGGCTCTTAAGGATTCGGATTGGGTGGAAGTTATGCATGATGAACTCAATAACTTTGAGCGCAACAAAGTGTGGAAGCTAGTTAAGAAGCCCAAAGATTGCCGCAATGTTATTCACACCAAGGGGATCTTCAAGAACAAGCAAGATGATCATGGTATTGTCATAAAGAACACTACAACATTTGTGGCTCAAGGGTACTCAGAAGTGGAAGGCATTGACTCTGATAAAACCTATGCTCACGTGGATCGCCTTGAGTCCATCCCTTTCAATGATGAATTTCCGAAGCTTATGACTGACAGGTTTGAGATGTCTATGGTGGGCGAGCTCAAATTCTTTCTTGGCTTTATGATCAAGCAATTAGCTCGTGGGACTTCCATTTCTCAAGCCAAGTATAACCATGACATGCTGAAGAGGTTCAACTTCCAAGATGCTAAAGGGAAAATCACTCCAGTGCAAACTAAGTGTCATCTCAAGCGTAATCCGAATGGTAAAGATGTGGACCAAAATTTGTGTTGTTCTATGATTGGTTCTTTGCTTTATCTTTGTGCTTCTAGACCTGATATTGTGATGGCGGTCCATAGGATCTTTTGGTATTTGGTTCATACCTCAAGGTTTGGGTTGTGGTACCCGGCGGAGACTGAGGCTCTCGTTGGGAAACCCCAAGTGGAAGGTATGAAGAGCAGACCAGCAAGTTTTCCCTCAGAAAGAAACCGAGGTTGAATCGACCAGTAGGAGAAAGAAATCACTTCTGAAGGTTGATGCAGCTGATGTTGGCAGGGCACACTACCGGTTCAGCAGCAATGTGAAATCTACACAACATAATTAAATTAATTTTCCCCAACAAAGCAGGGAGTTTGTCAATCTCACCAGTTTGGCTGAAGCAAAGGATTAGTCGTATAGTGTGGAAAATAGTATTTGTTTGCAGTAGATGAAAGAGAACAATAATTGAAGTAGGAAAATAACAGGAAAACAATAGGTTGTATATCAGTGTAAAGAAATGGACCGGGGTCGACAGTTCAATAGAGGTGTCTCTCCAAAATAGACAGATAACATGCTGGATAAACAAATTACGACTAGGCAATTGACATATATAAAAGCTGCACCGTAGTGCATATGCATGACATGATGATTACTATGTGATTCATGCGGGCATTACAACAAGATACATAGACCGTTATCCAACTGCATCTATTACTAATAATCTACCCTCAGAGTGTCATCCAAGCAAACCTTGGGTATTAAGTTGGTAGCAACAGATAATTGCATTAAGCAAAGTGTGTAATGTAAACAATAAGATTATCCTTAGAAAAAGCATTTTTTCTCCCTAATGGGAACAACACATCCCCCACCTGTTACATTTCTTTCACTCGAGCGTGAGTGAAAGGGAGGCATGAACCCACTATCGAGCATAAATACCCCCTCTTGGAGTTACAAGCATCAACTTCGCAGAGCATCTAATAGTAACAGAGAGCATGCAAGATCATAAATAACATACACATGAAAGAACATGATAGATTGATAATCATTGGACATAGCATTCAATATTCATCAAATAACAACAAACAAAACATGTAGCATTACAATGAGATGATCTTAATAATGTTAGGCAACTCACAAGATCTAAACATGAGGCATAAAGAGGAGAGACCAACCATCTAGCTACTGCTATGGACCCGTAGTCCAGGGATCAACTACTCACGCATCACTGTGGAGGTAGGCATGGTGACAAAGAGCCCTCCGCTGATGATTCCCCTTCCCGGCAGGGTGCCGGGGAGAGCTCGAGAACCCTCTCAAACTAGGGTTGACGATGACGGCGGCTACGGATATTTTTGGTGGAAAAAGGCTCGGGTATTTACGGTTAATCCGGCGAGGAGTATAAATAGGCAAGAGGACAACATCGGTGGGCAGCCAGGGGGTCCCACACCACCCCTAGGTGCGGCTAGATGGGGGGCAACCTATGGTGTGGGGCCCTGAGGCCCCCTCCGGGTCTCCTCCGGACTCCGTGTATGTGACGACTTTCTAAGACTGTGAGATTTTGTTTCGTCCAATTCCGAGAATATTTCCAGAACAACTTTTCTAAAACCAAAAACAGCAGAAAACATGAACTGGCTCTATGGCATCTTGTCAATAGGCTAGTCCCAGAAAATCCATCAAAATGGCATAAAGTGTATAGGAAACATGTAGCACATGGCATGAAAACAACATGGAACATCAGAAATTATGGATACGTTTGAGACGTATCAGTACCCAAGGGGGGCACATTTCTCTCTCAGTGGGTACACAGACTCGGATTGGGATGGGGATCAAGATGATAGGAAACCAACTTCAGGTGCTTGCAAATTCCTTGGTAGGTCCTTGGTGAGTTGGTCTCCTAATAAGAAAAATTGCATATCTCTCTCTACCGCCGAAGCCGGGTATGTGGCATCTGCTAGTGCTTGCTCTCAGTTTTTGTGGATGAGGCAAACTATTAAGGAATATGATGTCCATCATGACAAAGTGCCTCTTTTGTGTGACAACGAAAGTTCCATGAAGATTGCTTACAAGCCAGTGCAACATACAAGAATGAAGCATATTGAGATTCGTCATCACTTCATTAGAGATCATGTTGCACGTGGAGATGTTGAACTAGCATATGTGCCCACCAAGGATCAACTTTCTGATATTTTCACGAAGCCCCTTGATGGTACAAGATTTATGTTCTCAAGGAATGAGCTAAATATCATTGATTCAAGGAGCTTGACTTGAGGATCTTGCATACTGACATATAGTTGACTACGTGTTTTGGTTTAGGAGTAGGCATGGACATAGAGGGAGTGTTGTCCTAAAAAAAATTAGGATCTCTCTCCCCCCACTATGCCCAAAGTAAAAAAAAATCATTTGTATCTCTCTTTTCTAACGTTGAATTGTGAGCTAAAATGTTGAGAATTTGCAATTCACCCAAGATACAACTTCATGGCGGAATACCATACTCTCTTAGATGGTAGCCTAGGCCACCAACCTCTTCTTCTTGAAGAGTTCGTTCTTATTTGGATCTTATTTTGATTTTCATCGCCTATCCTTTTGTGTCGTGGTTGTATGGAAAACACACTAACTCTTAGCTTTTATTTTATTGCATCTCGCAAGTTGGGTGTGAAGTACCATTCCATTTTGTGTTCTCAATCCCAAGCCCTAACTTCCCATTCTCAAAACTTTACTCTTTCTCAAAATATCACTACTTGGACCCTTTGTCAGAAAGATGAAGCCTGACTAGCTGTACTAGCGTCAGCTGCAGCGGTACGACCATCAGCTGTAGCGGTACTACCGTTGTGATTGACAGTAGTACCGAGGAACCGATACTACCGGTAATGAGGAATGGTACTACCGCCACTTGACTAGTGTCACACACTGGCTCTAGGAACAGTACCACTGCCACGGTACCGCGCGCACTAGGTGGGCGGTACTACCGCTGGGCTCAGCGGTATGTTTTCGTGGGGCTAAGTGGATCTGGGAGAAGGTGGTTGTATTTACCCCACTCCCTCACCCGACCCCTACACCGGAAACAGCCGCGCCGCTTCATCTTACCATTAGGAAGGGATCCATCCGGCTGTTGATTACCCCTCTCTTGCTAGGAGGAGTTCCTACATCTTCCCCTTCGTCTTCTCCATGAAGATGAGCTCTGGTAACCCAAAATAACTCTCTCCCTTGAGTATATCTTGAGAGAAGATATTTCTAGGGCTCCTAGAGATCTTGATGTGTTGAATTCGTGCATTTTGATGCCTCCTTGGGTAGATTCCCCCTGTGACATCTTAGTGCACAAACCCTCACGGTCACGTCATTACCCGTGGGTGCCATGGCGGCTCCGCCAGCAGCGGTACTACTCCTATGGCTAGGAACGTTGGTACCAGCGGTACTACCGCGTTACTCACCAGGACCTGGAGTTTTTGCCTCTGATTTTCAGTTTCGTGAATCTTCTCTTAGGTCTTTGTTGTGATGTTTTATCTTATCCTCAATGCTTCCTATCCTTGCTTGCTTAACCGCAGTTAGTTCTCGTGGAGGTCACAAGCGACCAGCTAAGAGGGCACGTAAGGGGGATCAAGATGATCAAGGAGATGAACTAATCTCTCAGTCCAACTTGACTCAGAGGCAACATTCAGTTCTGTTAAAGTCTCAGGCTGCTAGAAATCATTTCATCTCAAACATTCCAGATGAGTAGTTCAGGAAAGAGTGCAGAACCAATCCTTATGTCAAGCCCAAAGATCCTTGAGACAATGAATGCTTCTGTACGCGCTTCCAAGAGCGCATCTTCTATGAGGAGTATCCACTTGCCAAGAATAAGGTTGTTACACAATACTCCATCAGTGTTCCATACATGAGAGCCAACCCAGACTATTTTGTGAGGCTCTTGAGGTCTGTGAGGAGTTTAGTCTTCTGGATTACATTGAGGTGAATGAAGACTACAATGAGCATCTTGTGGGCTAGTTCTATGCCACTCTATACTTCCACACTGATGAGAGGAAGATCAGCTGAATGACTAAGAATCATAAGTTCTCCGCAACTTGGGTCAAGTTTGTTACTCTGTTTCGCCTTTGGGATTATGGTGATGTACCTGATAATGAATTTTCGTCCACTCACTTTAGGATTCCCTATCGGGAGAAGTCTATGTCTCCCCATTAGCTATATGATCTTTATATCCTTGGCTGTGTTTTGGTTGGTTTCTTGAAGAACCTGCTCCCAATATATGACATCTTGCATAGGATCTTCCGCAACACCCTTGAACCTCGTGTTGGTAACTTCGATTAGATACATGTATCCCTCACTCACATATTGGTCTACAGTCATAGACGTCGTGGTGATGGTTTGAAGTTGGACATCATGGATGTTGTGTGGAATGATATGTAGAACTCTTTGATGAGGAGGCGTGTTCCAGTGTTTGCACCTATGGTGATGCGTCTTATTGCTCACTCCTAGCGTCGTGCTCATCAACCTGCTGCTCTCTTGGAAAATGACCAAGATCTCACTATTAAACGTGTCAAGGAACTCCGCAGCAAGAAACATTTGGCTCCTCTTCTCAGTGGTGAAGATGCTGGTGACATAGATGGCTCTAGTGACTCAGACTTTGAGCTTGGGAGCAAGGACAAGAAACATGGCTTCCACAAGTGGGTTTTTCAGACTCTCAAAAAGGTGTTCTATCGCTAGGAGGACATGGAGTATAAATCCTATCATGTTCATGCTCGTAGCAAGAAGGAATGTTAGTTGACTCGAGACCGCCTTGCTCATCTAGGAGTCCATGTGGTTGTTGGTTCTGAGTACAGGATCACTGGTTCCAAGGAGTGGAAGTCCAAGCGTGCTGGCACCTGGGTGGATCCTGATATTGAGGATATGCCTCCACTCCTCACGAGCCATGGACTCGTGGAGATACTGATGATGAGGTTGATGACATCAACACATATGATGAAGCCAACATGAGCCCTACCCGTGACTCCATCCCAAGCGAGTGATCTCCCAAGGACGTTAGCATCACATCTCCCTTTTTGGTGTCTTGAAGCCAAAGGGGGAGAGAGTTCTATTAGGCGTACGTGTGGTTATTTGCATGGGTGTGTTAAAATCTTGTGGTTGTTTCTCTTATGTTTCGTTTTAAGCTGAACCTTTGGATCCTTAAGTGTTAGACCTTTGTCTTTATCATTTATGTTGTGGCAGCTCATTTTTCTCACTATATCATTACCTTGCTAGGTGATACGTCATAAACGTATCCATAATTTCTGATGTTCCATGTTGTTCTCATACCATTTGCTACATGTTTCCTTTACACTTTATGTCATTTTTATCGATTTTCTAGGACTAAATTATTGACAAGATGCCACAAAGCCAGCTCCTGTTTTCTGCTGTTTTTAGTTTCAGAAAAGTTGTTCTGGAAATATTCTCGGAATTGGACGATTCAAAGCCCAGAGGTCTTAGAATTTCCGGAGGATCCACAGAGTCCGGAGGAGACATGGAGCGGGGCCACAGGGGGCCCACACCATAGGGCGGCGCGCCCCTGGCCGCTCCATGGGGTGGTGTGGGACCCCTGGGCAACCACCTACGTTGCCCTTTTGCCTATTTATTCCCCCCGGAGTGTTAATCCTAAAAGAATCCACCTTTTCCACGAAAAAAACCCGAGGCTGCCGTCATCGTGAACTCGAGTTCGGGAGTGTTCTGGAGTTCTCCCCGGCACCCTGGCGGGAGGGGAAATCATCACCGGAGGGCTCTACACCACCATGCCCACCTCCGGAATGATGCATGAGTAGTTCATACTTGGACTACGGATCCATAGCAGTAGCTAGATGGTTGTTCTCTCCTCTTTATGCCTCATGTTTAGATCTTGTGAGCTTCCCAACATGATCAAGATCATCTTATTGTAATGCCTCATGTTGTGTTTGCTGGGATCCGATGAATATCGAATGCTATGTCTCTTGATTATCAATCTATCATGTTATCTTCATGTGTATGTTATTTATGATCTTGCATGCTCTCCGTTGTTAGTAGATGCTCTGGCCAAGTAGATGCTAGTGACTCCAAGAGGGAGTATATATGCTCGATAGTGGATTCATGCCTCCTTTGAATCTGTGCTCGAGTGACAGAAACGTGACGGTTGGAGGATGTGTTGTTGCCATTAGGGAGAAAACAACGATGTTTACATTACACACTTTGCTTAATGCAATTATCTGTTGCTTGCAACTTAGTACCCAAGGATTGCTCGGATGACATTCTGAGGGTGGATTATTAGTCATAGATGCACTTGGATAACGGTCTATGAGTCTTGTTGTAATTCCCGCATGAATCACACAATAATCATCATATCATGCATATGCACTATGGTGCAGCCTTTATATCTGTCAATTGCCTAGCTGTAATTTGTTTACCACACATGCTATGTATCTGTCTTGGGAGAGAGACCTCTAGTGAACTCTAGACCCTGGTCCTTATTCCTCATACTGATAACACAATCACCGCCATCTCTATTTTCATACTGCTCCTACTATTTTACTACCGCCATCACCGTTCTCTTTCACCTACTGCAAACAAATATTATTTTCCACACGGTATGTTTAACCTCTTTGTGTTCAGCAAAATCGGTGAGATTGCCAACCTCACTGCTTCGTTGGGGAAAAGTGATTTGATTGTATTGTGTTGGTTCCACATTGCTTCTGAACTGGTAGTGCGCCCTACCACCTCAGCTGCATCAACCTTCAGAAGTTCTTTCTTTCTCATACTGGTCGATTCAACCTTGGTTCCTTATCGAGGGAAAACTTGTTGTTGTGCTCATCACACCTTCCTCTCGGGGTCTCCCAACGAGTGCAAGATCTGCACCATCAAGACTATTTTCTCGCGCCGTTGCCGGGGAGGAAGAGGATTTCTGCAAGGGGAGTCTCTCACTTCTAATCTCTTTACTTTGTTATTGTTTTGCTTATTTTATTTTGTTTTGTCTTGTTTGCTTCTCTTTATCAAAAACAGACAAAAAACAGTTCTTGTTTTTATCCTGTTCTTAATCTTGCTAAAATGTGTACTCCTGAGAACACTAAGTTGTGTGACTTTACTAGCACCAACAACAATGATTTCATCACCACACCTATTGCTCCACCTGCTCCTACTGCTGATTTTTATGCGATAAAGCATGCACTTTTAAATCTTGTTATGAGAGAGCAATTTTTTGGCGTTAGTACTGATGATACTGCTGCCCATCTTAATAATTTTGTGGAACTATGTGAGATGCAAAAATATAAAGATGTAGATGGATATATTATTAAATTGAAATTGTTTCCTTTCTCTTTGAGAGGAAGAGCTAAAGAATGGTTGCTATCTTTGTCTAGAAATAGTATTGATTCTTGGACTAAATGTAAAGATGCTTTCATTGGAAAATATTATCCTCCTGCTAAGATTATATCGTTAAGAAGTAGTATTATGAATTTTAATAAACTTGATAATGAGCATGTTGCAAAAGCTTGGGAACGAATGAAATCTATAGTAAAGAATTGTCCCACTCATGGACCGACTAACTGGATGACCATCCAAACCTTTTATGCAGGTCTGATTTTTTCTTCAAGAAACCTTCTGGATTTAGCTGCTGGAGGAACCTTTATGTCCATGACTTTGGGGGTAGCAACAAAGCTTCTTGATGATATGATGGTAAATTATTCTGAATGACACACCGAGAGAGCTCCAAACGGTAAGAAGGTAAATTATGTTGAAGAAACCTCCTCTTTGAGTGATACACTTGACGCTATTATGTCTATGCTTGTGAATGGACATGCTCCTATTGATCCAAACAATGTTCCTTTAGCCTCTTTGGTTTCGCAAGAATAGAATGTTGATGTGAACTTCATTAAAAATAATAATTTCAACAATAATGCTTATAGGAATAATTTTGGTAGCAACAATTATAGGCCATATCCTCCCAATAATAATAATGGTTATGTCAATTCTTATGGTAATTCCTACAACAACAATAAAAGTGTACCCTATGATCTTGAGAACATGCTTAAGAGTTTTATTAGTACACAAACTGCTTTTAATAAACCTCTTGAGGAAAAGTTTGGCAAAATTAATGTTCTTGCTTCTAAAGTTGATAGCCTTACTCTTGATTTTGATTTTATGAAACTACAAGTTATGCCACATGATTTTAAAGAAAGAAAAACTTTGAATGAAATTCAAACTCGAATTGATGACAATGTTAGGATGTTAGCTGAACTGCATGCTAGAAGGGAAAGAGAAGATGAAATAGCTAGAAAGAATAAAATAGATAATGTTTGCACCATTACCACCACTAGTAAAACTGAAGCTTATACTATTAATGATAAAGTAATTGGTGTTGGCAATACTCCCACTCCTGCTGTTAAACGTTCAAAATTGCCTGAAACTACTAAAAATGTTCCTGATAAAAGTGCGGAAATTTTTAGAAACATGGGAGACAATAGTCATATTACATTTGATAAAAATGATATTGACTTTCATGATTGCAACATATCTGAAGTGATTAAGTTTCTACAAAAATCTTGCTAGTTTTCCTAATGCTAGTACCATGAACATGGCTTTCACAAAACATATTACAAATGCTCTCATATAAATTAGAGAAGATGAATTAAGATGTGAAGCCTCTATCCCTAGGAAGTTAGATGATGGTTGGGAACCCATCATAAAAATGAAGGTGAATGATTTTTATTGTAATGCTCTGTGTGATATTTGTCTAGTCTCTCTGTTATGCCTAAAAACTTTATGATATGCTTGATTTGCCACCTTTGGAGCACTTTTATTTGGATATTCATCTTATTGATAATGTTAGAAAGAAACCTTTGGGGAAAGTTGATGATGTTCTTATTATGGTTAATAATAACCTTGTCCCCGTTGATTTTTTTTGTTATGAATATTGAATGCAATGCTTCTTGTCCAATTGTTTTGGGAAGACCTTTTCTTAGAACTGTTGGTGGTGATATTGATGTGAAAGAGGGGAATATTAAATATCAATTCCCACTCAAGAAATATATGGAACACTTTCCTAGAAAGATAATGAAGTTTATTTTTTATTCTATTACTCAAAAAATTACAATTTGGATGCTTCTTCACTTGAAAACACTTGATTCCATTTTCATATGCCTAGCTAAAAGGCGTTAAAGAAAATCACTTCTTGGAAGATAACCCATGGTTTTATTTTTTGCTTTGTTTTTCTCTGTTTTCTTTGATTCAAGATGTTGTATACTTCTTTAGCAACTCCTTTGTATCATTATTTTCATGTATTAGTTGTTCCAAGTAAAGTCTTTAGCGGAAGTTGGAGTTGGTTTTGGACATAATTCACAAAAAGATCAAAATGACCTGAAACATTTTGTGTTTATTCCTCAGATAAATTCAAAACTTTTTTGTTCTTTATGTTTTTCGATTAGAGCAACTTAAGTGCCCCGAAAAAATTCGTCATTACAGACTGTTCTGGTTTTGCCAGATTCTGCCATTTTTCTTTCATTTGCTCTTTTACTATGTCAAGTGGATTTCTTTGCTTCACAAAACATCAGTGGCTGTAGCTAGTGTTTCAAAATATCAATAGAACTTGTGCCCATGCAGAACCCATGATTTTTTTAATTATGCACTAACCCTCTAATGCGAATTACTTTGAGTGTGGTGTGAAGGAAGTTTTCAAGGGTCAAGAGAAGAGGGTGATATAATGTGATCAAGAAGAGTGCAAAGCCAAATCTTGGGGATGCCCCCGTGGTTCATCCCAGAAAATCTTAAGAAGACTCAAGCGTCTAAGCTTGGGGTTGCCTAAGGTATCCCCTCCTTCATCAACAAATTATCAGGTCACTTCTAGTGAAACTATATTTTTATTCGGTCACATCATATGAATTTTTACTTGGAGCGTCTGTTTGTTTTTGTTTTGTTTTCTTTTTATTTCCTTGCTTCAATAATATTTTTGGAACCTAGCATTCTTGTTTGGTAGAGAGACACGCTCCGATTTTTCGTATGAATACTCGTTATGCTCGTATTCTTAGGTTTTCTTCTAGTTGCTGCATAATTTCTTTTTAGCTCTTGTCTTCCATGCATCTCTTATTTAGAGTTGTTAGTTTTAGTAGAGTTGTGTTAGTACTCTCTTGTTTCATTGCTACATCTCTTGGAGATTTTTTGTTTAGTATAAAATGCTTGGTGTTGGAAAGCAGTAGTAATATTTTCGTGCTTATAACGGTGCAAAAAGAAGCTTGTATAGACTGTGGCTAGACTTCTTCATGTCATGTTAGATGTTATTTTAATTCTAATCCTAGTGGATATTTTTGTAGCATGATTTGTCTCAAATAGCTGAGAGTGTTTAATGTGCCATTGAAAGAATCATGAGTTGTTGTTGTTGTCACATTGAAGCATAAATTCTTAGTGTTCTCCTTTGAATGTTTTATTTGGTTGACTTGGCGCATGATTACACCATGTTTATGACTACAAACCAGTCACTTATAGCCTCTATGATCATTTAGTTTTTGAACTTGTAATACCCTTTATGCTTTGATTAATAATGTTTTGTTGCTATGCATGATTATGGCCATTATTGCTCTCTTGATTTGTCGCTCCCAGACTCTTTCTAGCCTCCACCTGTATTGAGTATCAGCTCTACTCGTGCATCCAACTCCCAAAAACCAAAGTATTCCAAATGTGTCCACCATACCTATCTACATGTGGTATTTAACCACCACTCCAAAGTTAATTGCTCATGTGTTACCTTTAAAATCTTAAAAAATTACTCATGTTTTGTGCTCCTGTTTTAGCTCATGAGGACGTGAATAGAGAATATTTATCTCACTTGTTGATTGGATTTTACACCCTGTACTAGTGGCTGCATCCGCTTATCCAATTCCTAGAAGAGCTGGCAGCAGGGTGCCCAGCCCCAAACTTAATACACCAAATTCTCTTCACTATTTTCCCCTTTTTATCAGTCAAAGCATAATTGTGTAAACAAAAGAGAAAGAGGGATGACCTTCTACCCAGATGCGTTCTTCTATGGGATCCGCTCTTGTGAAATCTAGTTCGCTTGTGACGTACTGTATTTTCTGTTTACCATTCGTTGACATAAGCATACACAACCCTCTAAAAAATTGTTTTCAATACCTCTGTTTAACAAAATAAAAAGCTCTAGCACATGACTGATCCCTGCTTCCCTCTGTGAAGGTCCTTTCTTTTACTTTTATGTTGAGTCTCCATCTTCTAACTTTATGCACAGTTGAGAGAGCATAGTTGCCACTCTGAGTTTAATGTGCATTTGTCCCAGAAACATTATTAATTGATTTATGATGTGTTATTATTTGCTCTCAAATTATTTGTTCTAGTCATCCTCTTAAACGTTGAAGGTGTCCTGGAATTTATGTTTTTTCCCCACTCTTAAGGACAAGCGAAATATCACTTTGCTATGTTTTCTCTATGCTTGAAACAAACATATAATTTTCAAGTGCATTATTATTCATGATCTTTTATTTGTGTTACTTTTCATGATGCAAGGTGATTGCTAAGTTTCATTGTTAAAATTATATCAATCATGCTTGTGTTTAAAGTAATATGATCTCAGCTATACTTATGCTTTTACAATTTAGACGATCAAGTATATGTTGGTAGCATGTCACCTCAGAAATGATTTTTTTTATCGTTTACCTACTCGAGGACGAGTAGGAACTAAGCTTGGGGATGTTGATATGTCATAAACGTATCCATAATTTCTGTTGTTCCATGTTGTTTTCATACCATTTGCTACATGTTTCCTTTACACTTTATGTCATTTTTATCGATTTTCTTGGACTAACCTATTGACAAGATGCCACAGAGCAAGTTCCTATTTTCTGCAGTTTTTAGTTTCAGAAAAGTTGTTCTCGAAATATTCTCGGAATTGGACAATTTGAAGCCCAGAAGTCTTAGAATTCCCGGAGGATCCACGGAGTCCGGAGGAGACCCGTAGCGTAGCCACAGGGGCCCCACACCATAGGGCGGCGCGCCCCCTGGCCGCCCCATGGGGTTGTGTGGGCCCCCTGGCCGCCCACCGACGTTGCCCTTTTGCCTATTTATTCCCTTAGAGTGTTAACCCTAAAAGAATCCACTTTTTCCATGAAAAACACCCGAGGCCACCGTCATCGTCAACCCGAGTTTGGGAGGGTTCTGGAGTTCTCCCCGGCACTCTTCCGGGAGGGGAAATCATCACCGGAGGGCTCTACTGTCACATCCCAATTTTGGAATACCTGATAACACAGTTGTTTTGCTAATTGCTTCACAAATAAACTTTGGTTGTGTTTGTTTGAGTGCAACTAAACAAACTAATTATATAAACTTACATGGCTAAGAAATGGAAAACAAACTTAAAAAGATAGCAAAGCAGTGAACTAAAAATATTCAACATATTGTTCCAATGACCTTGGCAATATTTTCTAAAGTAAATATTGATCAAAGAGTTTTCCAAAACTATCTTATGAATCCCATACATGTTGAATATTATTCCAAGGCCTAAATTAAGAAAGAGGAAACACTTAATAAATTTCCCTAAAAGATTATCAGAAAAAGAGGCATTCTTAGATGCTTCACCAAAATCTTATCAAATGTTTTTCCGACCTTGCAAGCTTAAAAACAAAATTATTGGAGAGCATTAACTTGCTATCCCTAGTCACATAAATATTTTGGCAAAGCATTGTTAAAGAAAAGCCAAGTGCCTTATTAAATTGAATTTCCAATATTTCTAGAAACAGGAAACTCAAACAAGTTACTATTGGAAACTTTCTTCAAATGGTCTGAAATTAATACCATTGCTTCCTTATACCAAATAAGGAACACACACAAGAGGATACCAAAATTTGAATCCATTAAAGTCCTGAAAACATGGTTTTTCTCCACAGAAACAATTGGAATTTTGAACAAGTTTGTTCTACAAACTTTTTCCAAATGCCATGAAATAAATACCACATTCTCTATATCATAAATAAGGATGAAAACCAAAAGGGCACAAGTTTTTGAATTATTTAAGTTGCCAAAAACCCCTGTTTTCTTGACAGCACCTTTTTGAAATTTGAACAAGTTTGTTCTATGAAGTAACTCAACATGACTTGAATTTTCTACCACATAAGGAAGACACCAAATAAGGAATGTGTGCCAAAAATTATCATTTTTGGAAGCTCCTAAGTAGTCTAATAAATTCAATGTCCATTTATGTCAGATTTGAAATTTGAACAACTTTGAATTATCAAGTTTCTCCAATTGAGCCAATTTTCACATATGTTGTACATCTATACTAATAAGAATTTTGGGCAAAAGGATTTCAATTTATAACTTTGTTTGCTTGGTGAAAACAGCATTTTCCAGAGAGGGAAAAGAGAGAAAAGGACCTATATGAAAATAGTCAGGGACCTAGTTGTGAGCTGAGTCACCTCTTCTTCTTCTTCCTGTAGCTGCAAGTTGAGGCATGGCTACCCATGCCCCCTTTGCTTCGAGTGGAAGCTTTGCTAGATGATAAAAAAAAACCCAAGTGCATCTCTACCTGCCCCCTCTCTCTCCCCTAGAGCTCACTCTCTCTCTCTCTTAGATATTTTCCCCCAAAACCGAAACCCTAGCTACTAGGTCGCCGGCGATTCGGCAGTTGCAGAGCTCGCCGCCGGCCACCGAGTGGCTCATCGGCTCCGCCTTGTCGTGGTGATACTCGGTGCGAATGGAATCGAGGTGGAACGACTCGTGGTGCCCGCGCCATCCTATTCTCTTCCTCGAGCCCGGTGGGCTCCGGCAAGGCATTGCCGCCGCCACGAGCTTCCTCCTCCTTCTCCGAGCATCCCCGCATGTTCGTGGTGAGCAGGCGCACCTCGCCGCCCTTTTTCCCTCTCCCTCTCCCCCTAGTTCGTGGCCGCGCCGTGGTAGCGTTCGGCCGCCGTGCGCCGTTCGTCGCCGGCCACTCTCCGGTTGCGCCCCGGAAACGAGACCATGCACATTTGGTAGCCCTCGTCGAGTACAACGTGTGGATGCTTTTGATTCGCGTTTTGATAGCCGAACTCGCCGGATTTTGGCCTCACCAGAGCTCTCCCCGCCGGCGATGGCGTCATGCGGGCGTCAGCGCCTTGACCCGCGCGCAGGAGGGCGTTGAACCTGCAGGTGGGGCCTGGCCTTGCTTGCGTGGCTGCCTGCGTGGCCGCTGGCCCGCCAGTCAGCGGCAGGGGCTAGATCCCACCGCGGTATCACTAGATCTGGACGGCCTAGTTTGGGATCTGGCCCATGTCTAGCCTTTTTCCTTTTAATTTTTTCACAGAAACATGCATGTTTACTTTTGGCCTTAAAAACCTATGTACAAGATGAATTTGACCAAACAAAAATTCACAGTTGTACATCAACTAAATCTAAACCACCTCCAACTTGTAGATCTACATTTGGATGAATATTTTTGAAATGAAAAATGGTTTGGCAACAGGTACCTGAAATTTCAAAATGAACACCATTTTAAATCCACAACTCAGAATGAGTTTTATCCAATTGCATTGGAAAGCCCTTGAAATTTCCTAACAGGAGAAATTAACCTTGCTTCCAAATTCCTAATATTTTTGAAATGACATGCAATTTGGTAAAACACCAGAGAGCACTTTGGTGATTTTTATAAAATCATTAAAAATGATTTTTTATGCAAACTCAATTGGATGGTCTTGTATATGTTTAGGGATATCCAAACCTAGATGGGTTTAATTTTTAGAGCATCATAGAAAATTTGGTGGACAGATCTTTGTTTCACCTGTTTCAGCCATTTTGGCATTTTAGGGAATAAAATTGTGTGAATATATTTTTGTGTTGCAATATTGTTTTCTAGCATGTACAAGTTGTGTGAACTTTTTTTCTAAGTGTTACTTAGCTATTTTATCATGTTAGATTGTGTGGACTTGAGTTGAGAAGAAATATGATTTTTGTTAATAGCATATGTTTTATCTAGTTAATACTTGCATAGTATTTTTGAGTGATGAAATTTATGTGCAAGCACTTGGATTTTTGATTGAATCCAGTACCATGTTGGTACTTATTTTGTGTTGTTATCACCTCTGCTAGCTTGCATTTGAATTGGTAGAAAAGCATGAGTAGCTTTGTCATGACTATGAGAATGTTATGGAAAAATTCTCTCATGTGTAGAATTTTTGGCATAAGAATTTGTGGTTGTGTAGCCACATATTTTTGTGTTGTATTCATAGGACCAGTAGCATTTTGATGATGTTTTTATGAGTACTTGAACCCTAAAGTTTTCACTTGTGTGAAAACAATAGCATGAGTAGCATTACCTTGCTTATTTTTGCATCCTAATATTTTCTACTAGCATGGTTATTGCACTAGGTGCTAGTTTAGTTTTTTGTTAATTTTTAGCAAGTGTGAACAGAGGCTTTGTGACCTCTTAATGCTTTGTTATGCTAGTGGAACACCCACTGGTGTCATTGCATTTTTGGTGGAAACATTATTTCCCCCACACTAGATGCATTTCTTCTATATAGTTCTATAACTAATGAGTACCTAGTATTTTTGCTTTGGATTTTTAGTGCTAAATGAAAATGTGTATGCTTCTGTTTGTAAGTGGTTGTAATCATGTGTGGCTTGCTAGGAAAAATACATTCTTGGAGTGTTGTTTGATTCCTCTAGTAATGCCCTTTTTATTACCACTAGTATGTAGGAGTTGCCCTGCAAATGGATGCATTGTTTTGTTAAATGGGATATTTTTGTTATAGAAAGTATAGATGTTTTTCACTCCTGTTTTTATGACATGAACCCTCTGGTTGTATTTCAATTACTTGATTGAAATGCATCCATTGATTCTTCATGTTGGAGTAGTACTAGTTTCCTTAGCAGTTTTTTTTATTGAATTATTTTTCCTGCCAACTTGTGTTTGGTAGATTTTTATGTATCCTTGCATAAGGGCATGTTTTCATTTAACATTATGATAACATGGTTCCTTGTTTGCATTTTATTACTTTACTTATTATGCATGCTTGCATAGAAAACTTTTAGTAGAAACATGTCTATAAGAATTCCTCCTTGTTAGTCATTGTTTCTATTGTTCTCACTATGAGAAATTGTGTGTTTTGTGATGAGTCTATTACCTTGTTACACTTGTGTAGGCTCACTGATTTGTAAAAGTAAATTTTGCAAATCATGTGTCTTTTTTATTCTTGGTGTGAATTTAGGCTTAGCAGATTAGCTACCTTTTTCTTTTTGTGGTGTGGTTGATAGACCCATTGCCATGATTATCTTTGTGCATGTTTTATATACTTTTAGTAGTCTCACCATTGTGAAACTAAGTTTATTTTGGGTTTATTAATATCTTGTTATGAGAGTGGCACACCCACTGAATCCATGATATTGAGGTTGTGAGATATGTTCCTCCAACCCTGAGTTGCCCTATTAAATGGCATTTCTGCCAAGTGTGTTTGTTTGATTGTTTGCCTAAATTAATAATTGTGTGATTGGTTATTATTAGTTTCCTTGCTGTATGTATTGTTACGTATGGTTGCTTGCCTTGATTGGTTCTGAATGTGTGTCCTTTATTCTTTTTACGATGTTAGAAAACGAAGAGGAAGGAAGTGTCGGGAAGCTGTGTTTCAAGTTCCAGTCACTCCAAAAACCAGGGACACAAGGAGATACCAGGCAAGCCATCCTGATGCTTGCTGATACAATACTTACCATTATCTATCATGCATGTTTTACCTCTGAAGTTTTACCAAAACTTGATTATCAAAACTATTTTTGATGTGGCTATTACTACTATACTATTATATAGGTTACTATTATGCCAGTAGTTAAACTTGGTAATACCAAGCCCATAAGCCACCATATGGTATTTATTACCATCAAATATACTAGTTCCTAAGTGGACACCCTAAAATTGTGATTCTACAAAACAAAGGCTTTACGGAAAAACCCGGAGAAAAGGCGGATCCTTGTTCTCCGGAGGAATGTGGAAGTGGTCATTTTTGAGAAAGTGGTGTTTTCAAAAATGACACATAACCTAGTCTTCGCCGGACAACCTTTACCGTACTGCCACCCTACCCCAACATGGGCACGGGGCTTAACTGGAAGTTTGTCCTTGTTAGTGTGTGTTCTATCTCAAACGCTATAAGGGACGGAATCCCTTGAACCGAATTGTTGTCAAGAGTTGAGACATAAAAACTGTGGGATTAATTTTCCCTCCGGTCGCATCAGTTGAGGCATCCTGGCTGGCAGGGATTAGCTCGGTGCCGGGGGTGACCGGTAAAACTCAACTGAGAGATAGACACATTCTAGCTTGAACATAGTGGATGGTTATGATCAGATACCTGATGTTTACATACTGTTGTTACAGTCCGTGATTGTTCACGGGAGGTGTACTGGATCTGGTGGATGTGTACACCTCTGCAGAGTACAACTTTTTCGAAGAAGCCGCGTCCTCGGATATGGACAGTTGAATGGCCATGTAGCTAGCATTGTGTCAATGTTTTCAAAAGGAAGTTTTTGAAAAGGAATTTTGGAAAGGAAGTGTTGAACTTGTGAAGTTCGGAAAGGAATGGAAACTTATACCGTGGAGGTATCGTCGATGATGAAAAGCCAGATGATGTTATACAAAACAAAATGTTTTGCAAAGAAAACCTTTTCTACTCTAAGCAAGAATTCTGGAAACTGATTCCAAGAAGTTTTGCAAGGAGAAAATATTCTTTAACAAAGTTTTACAAAATCTCTTGTACATGTGATATCTACAAGAGAAATAAAACTATATTATTTTCTTCTGAAGTATCTTCTTCAACGAAGATACAGATTAACCTGACTGCAACTGTGGTGTCATCATATATGAACACCATTGATAGTGAACCCTATTTATAGCCTACCTATTCCACCATATAAGCATACTTGCATGTTGGTAAGTGACATGATGGATGTCTTGCTGAGTACATTCAAATGTACTCATTATGGTTTCTCCCCTGGTATCTACTTATCAGATTTGGAGAAGGAGCCTCCGAAGGAGATTTATGAAGAGAAGTACGGAGTTGACGGTTTTGCGAACTAGGATCGTCACCGGGTCAGCAGCCTGTAGGTTAAGGCGTGACTTGGGCTCAACTACGTTGTGTTTTTATTTGTCTTCCGCTGTGTTTGTTAAGTTGCCGCCCTCTGTGGCAGCTGTGTTAAACTTGATCATGTGATCATTTGTGTAATACCTTTATGTATTCGTGTAATGGATGATGTTTTTCTGTGTGCCAACTTTGTATGTTGTTCACGACTGATCTTTCTGGGATCGTGAATGTATGCATACGGAGGGTTTCAGACTGCCGGTCTGGGGTCCTTACATCTACACCACCATGCCCGCCTCCGGAATGATGCGTGAGTAGTTCATCCTTGGACTACGTGTCCATAGCAGTAGCTAGATGGTTGTTCTCTCCTCTTTATGCCTCATGTTTACATCTTGTGAGCTTCCCTACATGATCAAGATCATCTTATTGTAATGCCTCATGTTGTGTTTGCTGGGATCCGATGAATATTGAATGCTATGTCTCTTGGTTATCAATCTTTCATGTTATCTTCATGTGTATGTTATTTATGATCTTGCATGCTCTCTGTTGTTAGTAGATGCTCTGGCCAAGTAGATGCTAGTGACTCCAAGAGGGAGTATTTATGATCGATAGTAGGTTCATGCAAACAATGATGTTTACATTACACACTTTGCTTAATGTGATTATCTGTTGCTTGCAACTTAATACCCAAGGATTGCTCGGATGACATTCTGAGGGTGGATTATTAGTCATAGATGCAGTTGGATAACGGTCTATGAGTCTTGTTGTAATTCCCGCATGAATCACATAGTAATCATCATGTCATGCATATGCACTATGGTGCAGCCTTTATATCTGTCAATTGCCTAGCTGTAATTTGTTTACCACACATGCTATGTATCTGTCTTGGGAGAGACACCTCTAGTGAACTCTAGACCCCGGTCCTTATTCCTCATACTGATAACACAATCACCGCCATCTCTATTTTCATACTGCTCCTACTATTTTACTACCGCCATCACCGTTCTCTTTCATCTACTGCAAACAAATATTATTTTCCACACTTTAGGTTTAACCTCTTTGTGTTCATAAAAACCGGTGATATTGCCAACCTCACTGCTTCGTTGGGGCAAAGTGATTTGATTGTATTGTGTAGTTTCCATGTTGCTTCTGAACCGGTAGTGCGCCCTGCCACCTCAGCTGCATCAACCTTCAGAAGTTGTTTCTTTCTCCTACTGGTCGATTCAACCTTGGTTTCTTACTAAGAAAAACTTGCTGCTGTGCTCATCACACCTTCCTCTTCGGGTCTCCCAACGAGTGCAAGATATGCACCATCACTCGGCTTCTAAAATTTAGGGGGAGCTTTATCTTAAAAGGAACGTGTTGCCTTAAAGCAAATCCATGAAATAAATTCTTCCCGAAGAAATGATCCGCCTATAATTTTACTAGCTCTCTTCGTTGTGTTGTCATCAAACTCCAAAAAGGGGGAGATCAAAATTGCATCGATCTCTCTAAAATTTTGGAGTTGATAACAACACAACTAAGTTGACGCAAAAAGGAAGAGTCAACCATTTTCAGCCAATGAATAGTCACTGCTGCAATGGTAGTACCGGGCTTCCCAGCGGTAGTACCGCTACCTCCAGGAAGCGGTAGTAACGTGGGCGGTATCGCTAGAAGTACCGCCAACTTGGATTTCCTCTCTGTTTCCAGCGGTACTGGCCTAGTAGTACCGCCGGTATGCGATTTTATTTAGAGCAAGTATTTGCTCGGCGGTACTACCGCTACCATCAGCGGTAGTACCATTTCCATTACGAAAGCTGAAGTACCGCTGGAGGTACCGGGACAAGTACCGTCAAGCAAACTTTTGCTCTATTTTTCCTCGGTACTAGGGCGGTAGTGGCCTAGTACTACTTCCAGCCACTTCGATTTAAAAATCAAGTGGGTGGACAACGGTAGTACCGAGAGTTCTACCGGTATTACCGCTCCTAGTACTTTGCAGTACTGCTCAGGTAGTACCACCAGGAACCAGTGAGAGGTACACCCTGGTACCGCCTGGACATTAGGTAGCGGTAGTACCGCTGTGACAAAGGTAGCACCTCCAGGCTCGAAATGGCTCAAACGGTCAGATTTGGACAGAGGGGGTATAAATACCCTATCCCTTTCTTCCCCAAGAGATAGCTCGTCCAACATTGAAGACACCATTAATAGAGCTCACTAAAAGCTAGATTTCTCCCATCTCCTCCCTCCAAACTCATTGATTCTTGGAGGAGTGAAGGAGAATGCCCAGATCTACCCCTTCACCAAGTCGTTCTTTATTTCCCCCTCATTCACTTGAGGGATTTGTGTCTAGGGTTTCCTTGTGGAAAACCTAGATATCGTGTTACTCACTTGTTGCTTGTAACAGATTCTTGGTGCTATTGAGAGCCCCCAATTCGGTTGTGGGTGTGTTCCTCGCGCTCATTGTAAAGGCATTGTTTTCCGCCTCAAAAGGATTCAATAGTGGAAGGTGAACTAGGCCTTTATGCCAAAGTTCATTGGAGAATAGGGTGAGGCCTTTGTGGTGTTGAGTAGGCCTTTGTGGCGAAACTCACACCCCTCGAACGAGATGTACTCCCCTCAAAAGGAGGAACTCGGGAATACATCCTTGTCTCCGCATGATTCCGTTATCAGTTACTTCTATCCTTTACATTTACTTTGTATTTGTTTCTTGCTTGGTTTAGCTCTTACCATATAGGTAAATTCACCGTAGTTGCATATCTAGATAATTTACCTTTGTGTCAAGCCTAAATTGAAAAAGTATTAAATTTTTGAATTAGCACCTATTAACCCCCCTCTAGGTGCCCATAGTATCCATTCAAGTAGGTCTCCCCCTCCCCTTTGGCAAGTCTCTCCTCCCTCCCCACTATATAAAGCACTCCAAGGCTCATAGCAAAACACACAAATGGTCCTCAGGCCTCTCTCTCTCTAATAGAATTATAGGGTCTAATAAGAGATTTTAATTAGAGCCACTCTAATTGAATTAGAACCTCTTCTAATTGGGTTTTGAGGTGTCCTCTCTCGATTAGACCTAGATCTAATTCTAATTTTCTCTCATGTGTTGAGATAGTTTCACAATTAGCTCTAATCAGAGTTGATTAGAGCTAACAATTAGCCACGCCGCAAGGCTGTCTCTCTTCGTCGGTGCTGAGTCCTAGACGGCAGAGCGCTGCCGGGCTGACATGAGCGTACGCATTACGCATTCACACCATAAGATGGATTACACGTGTGATCCTTGACGATGGAAGACTTTGCGACATCTTTGCAACTAGGCCTAGTGTGAGGATCTACGATTATTCAGAAATCTTCTACGACTACATCTAATCTACTGCCCGGTGAGTCGTGATCCTGATCCTCGCACGTGTGGGCATGCCTTGTTATCTGCATAGTGATCTTGGCAGACTACGTAGGGAATTTTTTAAAATTCTGCAACATAGACCAGCAGTTTCGCCCCTAGTGGCATCACCACTCGCAATGATAACCTTCTTTGCTCGTGCGGGCTTTGACTTTTTCTTGTTCTTGTTTTTCTTCTTGGCAACATAACCAAGGCCTTCTTTCCCATTGTATGGTCTTTGCATTTGCAAAAGATCATCAATAGACTCTTACCCTCGGAACTAGTAGCCTTGGCAAGCTCATACTTCAACCTAGCATTTTCCTAAAATGTATTTGCATGATCACAAGAAGGAGTACAGGAACTAGACACATCAAATTTATATAGTTGAATTTGAAGTTGTCATGAGACTTGATGAGGGTAGAGTGATCACTCTCCAAAGCCTTGTGAGTCTTAGTGAGCTTGTCTAGGTCCTCGGTTAGTCTAGCATGACCAACACCAAATTCAACCTTTTCCTTTTTAGCCAATCTATATTTAGCAATATCATGTTCACGTTCATTAATGATTTTTGAAATGATTTCATTATGTGATTCCTCAATAGAATCAAGTTTGTCCTCAATAGTAACTCGGAGCTCTTGCTCTTCCTCAAGGGTCGTAACAGTAGGAGAAGCTATTTCAAGAGCACTTCTCTTTCATTTTCCCCCTTCTTTTGAAGAAGGTGTTGTGCCTCACCATATTGACTCAATAGAGTCTCAAAGAGTTTCTTGCTCTCACCTTGCAAGTTAGTCATGAAACTATCGAAAGCAACAATTTCTTCTTTTACTCTAAGACTAGTAAGATCATGCATTTCATTAGTAGTCTTAGGAGAGGGGGAAGATGATACCTCGGATGCTTTGTCCATCAGACACCTTGCTAATTGGATGGGGACATTCTCGTTGGGGATTCAAAGAGAGAAACAGGTGTTCATGAAGCAATGGTTATGGAAGCCACCACACTTCCTCATCATCCCCGGACAAGTACTCTTCTTGTGTCACCAACACAATCCTTGAGGATGGTTTCTTGTTGGAGGTGTTCTTCTTGAATAAAGGCTTTTTGCGAGGGATCTTTGATTTATCCCTGAGGACAAGCTTTCCTCCATGGTCTTCTCTATTCTCATAAGGACACTCTGCGACAAAGTGGAACATATCTTGACAATTTAAGCAAGACCTCATTTTTTAGGCTCCTTCCTTGTTACCACTTGATTTGTAACTTTGTTCCATTTGAGCCTTGGTTTCGGATGGGTTCTTCCAAATGGTTCTTGGCGCAAGAGCAATGTAATCTCTGGGAGAAGTCTTGACCTCTTCGGGAGCCATTGAGGTCACACCCTCTTCTTTTCCTAGATTTTCTTCTTGTTCCGCAACCTTGGCCTTCAAAGCATGTGATGCTCCTTTATGCATCCCTAGAGCCCGAGCACGAGAATCTTGAGCATTCTTGGCTGCAACCTTGAAGGCTTGCATGGAGGTCATGAGATGGTAGTTGTTCCTTCCTTGGAGACTCTTCAAGTCAGTAGATTCAACTGGCATGAGGGCACACACATACTTCCTTTTTACCGAAGCATCATCCATATACGTGGAACCAAGGTCTCTAAAGGCGGTGGCAACGGTCTTGAGTCTTCGATATATGTTCTCATGGTCTTCACCTTCGACTTGGTTGCTCAAATCATCATGCTCTCATTTCCAACAAACAGATCGGAGAGGGAACCCCAAGCTTCTTTGGCGGTGATGAAGTGATTAATGTGGGTCAAATCCTTCTCTCCCACATCTTGGCGTATCATGTGAAGAGTGGTGGCATTTAGTTGACTATCAACCACTTCTCTTCTTGTCAAGTTGCTTGGATCCACGAGCTTGTATCCAACTTCAACGATTCTCCAAAGCTCGATGGAGGCACTGTTTACATGAGATCACACAGAATATTGCCAATTAGTAAACAAAGATGCATTTACCTTAGGTGGAACTCCTCTAATATTAATAGGAGGATGAGGGATTGGTGGGTTGGGAGAGTACCAATGAGGAACCTCATGGTAGTCCCCATTCGCATTCTTTGTTTTAGGGGAGACAATGTTTTTATGTTGTTCACCCCCTTCCTTGTCCTCCAAGGTGGACTCCTCCGGAGTAGGAGAGGGAACAACGTCCTTGGCTTTCATGAGTTGTGCTATCATTTCACGCAGCTCATTCATTCATACTTCCATGGAAGAATTCAAGGATGTTTCCATGTTCTTGGGGTCCTCCATGGTAGCCTAAGTGCTGGACTCACTAGCCGTCTCCTCATCGGTACCCATACTCTATTAGCATGTTAAGCCCAAATAAAGAGCCGAGTCTATGATACCAATTGAAAGTATCGAATAGGCACCTAGGTGGGGGTGAATAGATGTTATTCCAATTTTTAATACATTTTCGATTTAAGGCTTGACACAAAGGTAAATTCTCTAAATATGCAACTAAGGTGAATTTACTTATATGACAACTTAACACTAAGCAAGATACAAGATAGAAGTAAAAGCTAAAGGATTGAAGTAACCGAAATGGGAAGCACGCAGAGACAGGGATGTATTCCCGAGTTCCTCCTTTTCAGGTGAGTACGTCTCGTTGGAGGGGTGTGATATTCGCCACAACATGCTTGATCAACTCTACAAAGGCCTCACCTTATTCTCTGGTGAACCTTTCCACAAAATACTTGGGTCACTTTCCACTACCTGAATCCTTCAAGGCGGAATCCGGAGTCTCTACAATGAGCTTGGGGCACACACACCCACAACTGAATTGGGGGCTCTCAAATCACCATAAATATGTCACAAGAGACAAGAGTAAGCAACAAGATGCCTAGGGTCGAATCACTCAAGTTAATGAGGGGGAATGCAAATCGCCTTGGTGAGAATGTAGATCTTGTCCTTCTCCTTCAATCATCCAAAGATAAAAAGTTTTAGTGGGAGGGTAGGGAGATCTCTTGATTTATGTGGCTCAAATGTGGGTGTTCTTCTTGCTATGTTCGAGCTAGCCAAGGTTGAAGAGCAGCGTAGGGCTATACCTGGCAATTCAGCTTTCAAAGAAATGGAGTACTGACACGTCGACTCAAAGCATCAGCTACTTGATTTGTGGCTCCTGATTTGTAGACAATGAGATAGTTGAATCTCTCCAAGTAAGCTTCCCATCTTGCCAGCATGCGAGGTATATATACAGCTAAGAAAAAGCCATTTAGACCCGTTGCAGGAATCCAGGGCCTGGATTATCCAACCTAAGTAGGGGAGGATATTCCGTCTTTACTGAAATATCTGACTTCCTTAAGAATTTCCGGACAATAATCCGTTTGGATCTAGTGGCTCACACATCTTTTTCCTTAGCAAAAATTCTGGTCACGACTTGAAATATCCGATTTCCTCAGAATCTTCGGCTAATAATCCGGCCGGATCCAGTGGCTCGCGCATTGCGTCTCAATATTTTCGTTAGCCAAAATCCTGGCCATGATCTTTCAGGCTCGATTATCATCCCCCCTCAAGGGCCGGATTATCTGGTTTCTCTGACAGAACAAATTTAGAACATAATGTTTTTTTTTCTCTTTTCACTTTGCTGTTCGATGCTTTCAAGGTTTAATAGCATAATATGTGCACCACTTCAATATCAGATTAGATAATCACTAGTGTTCTTAACTAACAGACAAAAACAATTAAGGGATTAAGAAATGTTCTTTCGACCCAATAACGGCAAAGTTACCGGACAACCCAACCCCGCGTCCGGCAACCTCGCTTTGGTCTCCGTTTGTTGGGTCGCTACCGAGCTTTCCGGCAACTACGACAACGCGTGCCACGACGAATCCTGACGGACGGGGCCACATTGGCAGCGACACACTTGCATTTAGTGCTATGATCGAGGGCCGGTCGCCGCGTTTTAATGGCACACGAGTTCTCCAGGTGTCGTCGCGTCCAATCGTGCCTCGTCTTCCCACGCGCATCGCCGGAGTTATGGCAGCCTCGGGAACCATCATCGGAGTAAATGGACGTGACCCCTCGCCGCTATAAAGGCCGTCGCATTGGCCGCCCTATCGCATCGGCCTTCTCCCTTGCCTCCTCTCCTTCGCCTGTTCACTTTCTCTCTCACTCCCTCACTCATTCACCGCGCAATGGCGCACAACCACGAGCCCGACAACATTAGCGTCAGCGGTGGGTTCAAGAGGTGCCTCACGAGGACGGAGGCCACCTTCTTCGCGCTCCACCATATCGTTGTGCTGCCCGGGTTGCGCCTCCTATCCGGCGGCGGCTTGGGGATGAGCCAGTTAGGCTACTTCGTGCCGTCCTTACCCGAAACGCCGGAACGGTTGCGCGCTCTTGTCTGCGAGTGCCACCGCAACCTGACGCCGGAGGAGCAGGTCGATCTGAACTATTGCGAGGAGAAATCTCTGGATCGCTATCCTCGCGCAGGAGCAGGAGGAGGCGCTCAATAATGCCGACCATGTTTAGCCCGGTCAACCGGGACGCCTACACACGACGGAATGGTGGACCGGCCGCACCATCGACGGCGTCTTCCACAAGTACGGGTTTAACCCGCCGCCGCCGCGGACACAACTGGTGCCCTGGGTCACCCCTGGCTCCCAGATCACGACCTTGCGATCGTCTTCTTCGCGGGGATCCTCCTACGGCTCCAGGAGCGTCAAGAGGGAGGGCATGGAGGTGCCACTATTGCTCGTCAAAAGGCTGGCGGCACCATTGCGGGGCATCGTCATCCGGGAGCCCTCGTCCTCGCAGCGGCGAGCGCCACCTTACGGAGGAGACGCTGCCACCGTGAAGGAGGAGGAGGACGCGCCGACCGCCACCACGCACCTAGGTGGAGCTCTACGCCCAGTAGGAGCTGGACCTGGCGACGACCATGTCCATCTCCTTCAACACCATGCTTGTGGCGCCGACCGTCGTGGCAGAGGCTTGGTCCGCGCGCGAGCACGCCAAGGCGAACGACATCGTCTACGTCCCCGACGACGACAATGCCAAGTACAAGGTCGCCGCCGTCAAGGTCGGGGTGAACGACAAGCCGGAAGAGCAGCAGCACGACAAGGACGACGGGGATGGTGGGACGTCGATCTGGCGTAGAGAGCACGACGAGGCGATGGTTATGTTCCCGGACGCTTTCCTTTAGTTATTTTTCGCTTTTTTAGTTTAAATCTCGACCATCATTTGTACAAAATATCGCAACTATGAATGTAATCCCACGGTTTAAAATCAAATTTTAGTTGTGTTTTCTTTAACTATCCATTTGAACGCGCCGGTGGGACACGACGTCCCAATAAGACGGCAACGCGTGTCGGTGTCTTCAATAACATGCACCGGCAACAAGTGACAAGCGCTCTATTGGGGGTATATACGCGCAGACCTATGATCAAATGTTTTTTGACCTCATTCTTCCGCCAAAGATCCCCCATAAAACTGGTATACGGACCAAAATCTTACAACCGTATGAAAAACCGGAGAATAAGTTCGAATCCGAAAGAGCCGTAGAGGACATGTACAAACTACAGAGGTAAGTAGCGGCAGGCATCGGATGGTCGTGCGGGGGCAAAAACATTATACAGTACAAGAGGCGCAAGGCGCCACGGCCAGCATGGTCCAGGAGAGTTTGTGTACTCTGTGGCTGGCGCCCATGTATAAATGCATCTCTTGTACTCTGGCGGAAGCTCACATAGCGCGGTACAGTATCGATCGGTGGAACTCATCTATGATGAGTGATGGCTCATACTGTATGGAGATCTCTACTGTATGAGCTTCTCTGCGCTCCCCCGTTGGCCACTTTCGGTCCTTGACACGTCATGCTGCATACCACCGCTCGTTGCTCTCACATGCGCACGGTGACGATGACGGCGAGCAGTACGTACGGGCGGCGAGGCGATGCTCGTGCGCGATGGCCCCATCGGGGTGCTACGCATGCACAGGTGCGGTGCTGGCCCCTTGCCGCATGCAGCCCTGGGGCAGGGCTCCTGAGCACGTAAACTGTGGCGGTTCAGTAATCAATCACACGCACTCTCTCGCATCTCGTGGTCTTGTCACTCCTCCATGCATGGTCAAAGCTCGATGTGCTTGAAAAGACGGAAGCCCAGCAGCAGTTGCCCCAGGGGCCTGTAGACCCTGCACTAGGAGTGGGTGGCAAGCAGGCAGGCAGGCATGCATGCATATGCACGGGGGGCTCCACGGCACGTCCACCGCGCGCTCGCGACTCGCCTGTAAACTCTGGCTCCGTCGCAGGCGGCCGAACACGAGCGCGCGGGCCACGGGCTGCCAGGGGGCGGTCGACCTCCTCTTTCTTGGTCGTGGCTCCTGCCTGCGCCAGGTTGCGGGCGGAGCACGGGGAGCCTGCCTGCGTGCCCCAGTGCCCCTCCCAGCGGCTGCCGCGGCAGCGAAATCAATTGGATTGGCTGGCGCGCACGGCAAGACGACACACGCTTGCGGGTGGCCCGCTAGGCTTTCATGTTTCGACTTTCGAGTAGCAATACGACGCGCGCGCCTCCATCGGCCAGCAGGGCCTAACGAAAAAGGACATGGGTTTCACTGCTCTGCGCAGGCGACGCTGCCTGGTGTAGTGATGTGATACATCGTGGCAGCAGGCACGGCACGGTGCAGCCGGCCGGTGTAAAAGGAGCGCGAGCGTGCACGCTGCGCTGTGGTCAGAGCGGGATATATGCAGCTGAATACTGCACGAGTACGTAAATGTAGGCACCGCCGGGAAAGATGCGATTACTTAAATATGAAACTAAAAGAACCAGAACTGAATAGCAAGATTTCTATGAAATGAATTTAACATAACCTTTACAAACATAGTGATAAATTGTAATTTGAAATGATATCGTGCCGTGGTCTCATGTTCCGTATCTCCATGTCTATCCAAGCGCCCAACAATGAGAAAAGTACGAAGCATCGGACTGATTCTCATCGTAAGTATCTTAATTCTCGGTTAGACGACACCATCAAATTTCAGTTCCAACGAATCACAGTGTAAATCATGGTACAAAATATTAATTTTGCAGTTGTAACCCACTTGTGACTGAAAAATATATATCATTTGCAGCTCCACGCCAACACCAAATCATAATGCGATCTAATGGTTCAGGAGTTGGCCGAGCTCTAACTTAAATTTCGGTCGACCAAGAATTAGTATAATAGAAATACAAAAGACAAAATTTGACAAGCTAGTCCAATATCAAAACGTGCCAACATTTCATGAGCCAACAACTCCAATAAGTGAGATTAACATCACGATGAGCCTATTTGATTCGGACGATGTAGGAATGAGAAAACGCAAAATTGCTATGTCATCCACCTAAATACTACCGGATGTTGCAAAAATGTTTGGTATCACCACAACAAGAACATAACATTCTTGACAAGAGTTTAAATGGATTTAAGAATTTCCATGCCATTGGAATCCATAGGAAACTTTCTATACAATTCATTCGTACGAATCAAACAGTCCACACATATATTATTCCTTATATTTATATCATTGGAATATAATAGGCCCTAAACACGCCGTGACTGATGATACACCTCTCGCATGGTGTGATGTTGACCATATACTCGTTTTGCAACCGGATGATTTAGACTAGTTTTGCAACACCCGCAAGTTTTCAAACTAGCTAACTCCAATTTTCAACTACTTGTACAACTTTACACCCGCACAACAAGTAATTTGTACCACCAATGCTATTATCCCAATATTAAAGTTTTTTATAAGAAACATATTTCCTTTTTATCTCAAGGGAAGGGATTGATAAAATAGATAGAGAAAGTGAGGTTTCCAGTCTTTCTACGGATAACTAAAAGACTGGAAACATTGAAGAGGATTTACTAAAAATCAGAAAAGAGGACGAAATCAAATGGTTTGAGAGGGCAAGAGATAATGATCTATTGCAAGGAGAAGCCTTAACTTCTTATTTCATGCCTAAGCTTTTGGTAGAAAAAGGAAAAAAAATATGATTTCTTCATGGAACAAGAAGAGGGTTGCAGGGTGATGTGAAGATTTTGTAGTATGCTACTCGATTTTATGGAAAGCTTTTCATCCCGACGGACAATAAACTGGATCTTTTTATTGATGTATGTGGAGTGTGTTTTAGACGGACATGATAGAATTTTGATGGGAGTGCTTTACTCTAAAATAAATTAAAACGACAGTGTTTCAGATGAAACATAATAGAGCCCAAGATTTGGATGGATTTCATCTTGAAGTTTATCTGCAATTTTGGAACCTTGTAGGTGATGATTTACATGGTCTTTTCAATGAGTTTTATTTTGGGGAACTGAATATTGATAGGTTTAATTTGGATTTGCTTCACGGTTACCATATGGGGGATCTTATTTCACACTCCCCCCCGTATCGAAATATGAGATGTTTTAGCATTTCCTAGACAACATGTACCTAGACATGTTTTAGTGTAAGATGCATATGAATCTACACACTAAAACATGTCTAGATACATTTTGTTTAGAAAATGCTAAAACATCTTATATTTTGATACAAAGGGAGTACAAAAGTATAGGGGTCCACAATGCCGCCAATAGACATCGACATCCTAGGGATGTCCAAATTATCCGAACTTCTATCATCTAGGGAGCGGACCAAATTAAAATCTCCGCTACTACAACCGGGGGTGGCACAATGTTCCACCTTTTATTTAAGTTCCTGAAGAAACGCTAGAGATCTCCTATTGTCTGCGGGGCCATAGACGATAATAACCTCCTATTAGAAGTTAGATCGTCTATGTGTGAGTAAAATCATCATAAAGATCTCCTCACATCAAGGAGGATACTCATACGTTGCAAACGTATCAACAATTTTTGATGCTCCATGCTTGTTTTCTACCCAATACCTTTTGTTTTCCACATGTTTTCCTTCGTTTTTCGGATGTTTGCATACACTACCCTATTAACAAGATGCCCCGGGCCAATTGTTGTTTTGTTCCGTTTTTCTGTCTCAGAAAAGTTCTTAAGGAAATATTCTCGGAAAGGGTTGAAAATCCACGGAGATCATTTTTTACCTGGAACGAAGACGAAGTCCAAAAAAGAGCCGGAGAGGGGCCAGGGGTGCCAGGTGTGGCCCCACCCTAGGACATGCCTGGTGGGCCCCTGGCGCCCCTAGCCACCGCCTCTCGGCACCTCTTCGCCCATAAACTGCCTTCAACCCTAAAAACTTCGGGGACCGGGTTATTTTCCATGAAACATATAGAGAGGTGCCGCCACCTCAAAAAGTCCAACCTAGGGTTTCTGGAGTCCTGCTCCGGCACCCTGACAATGAGGGTAATCGTTATCCGAGGCCTCTACATCACCATGATCGCCTCCAGACAGATGTGTGAGTATATCATCTCGGGACTACGGGTTCATAGCAGTAGCTAAATGGTTGTTCTCTCCCCTATGCCTCCATGTTTAGAGTTTGGTGAGCTTCCTCACATGATCGAGACCATTGTTATGTAATTGTTCATGTTGTGTTTGCTGGGATCCGATGAACCATGAGATTATGATTATTTTGTTCATGTCAATCTGAGAGACTTCACTTATATTAGTAGAGAGTTTTAATCTTGTATTGAGATGCTCTCTGGTGTCTATGATTACCTTGGCCACGTAGTTGTTTTCACCTCCAAGAGATGGTTTATATGCTTGATGGTAGGTTCATGCTTTCCTTACATCCGTGCTCGAGTGACAGAAACGCGACGGATGGGGGATGTGCTGTTGCTACTAGGGAGAAAACATCGGTGCTCTTGTCTACGGACGAGGACCACTGATTACATTATGTACTGTTCTTAATGCATTTGTCTATTTCACACAAAGCAATCACTTCGTTGTTGCAACTTACTACTAGAGAGATTTGCTGGATAGCTTTCTTGAGGTGGACTTTTAGATATGGATGCATGCTGGATAGCGGTCCATATGCCTTGTCGTAATGCCTACAATGTTAGAACATGTGAACTATATCTCTTAATAATAGTATCGTTATACGTTCATGATTTGTTAATTGCCCAGTGTACGTCCAAAACGTATCTCCTTTTCCGAACACTTTTCTTATTGTTTTCCTCTAAACTTGTGAGTTTTGGATACCACTAGCACGGACTAACGCTGTTTTCAGCAGAATTACCTTGGTGTCTTTTTTTGTGCAGAAAAATCAACTTTCGGGAAATTGCCCAGAAAGATCCCTTTGAGCTTAAAACACTAGAAGACCACGGGAGCCAGAAGGAGGCCCGGAGAGGGGCCAGGAGAGAGCACACCACCCCCTGGCGCGCCCCCCTTGGCCGCGCCGCCTGGTGATGTGGGCCACCCAGGCACACCCTCGGGCTCCCCTTTCGACTACTTATGCCCTGTAAGCTAAAACCGAGGGGGGTCGTAATATTCCATAGAAACACAGCAGAACACCGCTTCCATCTTGAAACTCAATTCGGGTATCAGAAGTTCCTGTTCTGGCGCCCTGCCGGGACGGGGATTCGAAGGAGATCATCGCCATCGACACCGCTACCTCTTCTCCATCAACCATCCATGATTCCCCGTCCATGTGTGAGTAAACACCATTGTAGTCTGAGAGGGATGGAAGGGATTGGATGAGATTGATCATGTAATAATGCCAGATTGTTAGGGCATAGTGCCTAGTATCCATTATTAGTGTTTTCTACCGTTGTTGCAACTTGTTATGCTTAATGCTTGTCACTAGGGCCCGAGTACCATGATCTCATATCTGAACATGTTATCGTTTCATGAGTATAATTATGTTTCTTGATCATATCTGCAATTTGTTTACACATGTCATTGTCCGGAACCCGAGGCCCCAAAGTGACAGGAATTGGGACAACCGGAGGGTATGGTTGTGATGTGAGGATCACGTGTGTTCACGGAGTGTTAATGCTTTACTCTGGTGCTTTATTAAAAGGAGCACCTTAATTAGAAGTAGTTTCCCTAGAGGCCCCGCTGCCACGGGCTAGTAGGACAAAAGATGTTGTGCAAGTTTCTCATTGCGAGCACGTATGACTATATTGGAACACATGCATATGGTTTGCCTAGAAGTTGGATGCTTTATTATTATCATCTGAAATGCTCATGTTAGATTATTACTTGACCTATGTTATCCATGCAAAGCCCGTCCATCCATTCCATCTATGCCTACGGTACTTCCCATCCTGCTGTTTTCCGCGTTTGCTACTGCTGTTACTATTCTACTACTATTGTTATTTTATTTCTACTGCTGCTATAAAACTGTTACCACTGATAAATTGTTGCGAGCAAGTCTACCTTCAGGTGCAGCTGAATTGACAACTCAATTGTTAAGGCAAATAAATATTCTTTGGCTCCCCTTGTGTCGAATCAATAAATTTGGGATTTACTTCTCTCGAAGACTGTTGCGATCCCCTATACTTGTGGGTCATCACCCAGCTATAATTTGTTCACCCAACATGTTTGTTTTCTCTGGAGAGACACCACTAGTGAACCTATGGCCCCCGGTCCTATTTTCCTCATATTTGCGACCTTCTTTTAAGCACTTCCATAATTGTTTCTTTGATGTTACGTATTTACTTTTATTTTTTTCCAAGACTTTATACGTTTAATTTTATCGTTTTCAGCAAGACCGGAATATTGACAACCTTCAGGAAAGTTGGGGCAAGAGAGAGTTTGTGTTTGTGTGCAGGTTCCACGCTTGTTGATGCACCAGACAACAAGCATCCTTCTCCAAGACTACGAAGTCCTACTGGTTCGATAAACCCTAGTTCCTTAATTGGGGAAAATTTCCGCTGGACTACATCATACCTTCCGCTTGGGGTCTCCCAACGAGCGTGCGATCACGTCAGCATCAAGTACTTTTTATGGCGTCGTTGTCGGGAACTTCTAGCTTGTTTCAAGGGGAGTCTCACACTTCCACTCTTTTTCTTTTGTTTTGTTCTTGCTTAGTTTACTTTTATTTAGTATTGTTTTTTTCTTTATCAAAAATCGAAAAAAAAGTTAGTTCTCTCGTTTCTAGTCTTTTACTTGTTTCGTTGGTTTGTTCTTGCCTTTACTTTTTCTCTATACCTAGCAAAATAAACTGAAAGTAAACACTTATGAGTTTGCTTTCTAATCCTGGTCATTCTTGGCTTTTCGAAAAATTTACACGCCCTAAACCAATAGCTAAAAATGTAGAAACTATAGAAAGAGAAGATATTGGAGTTTGCTTGTTGATAGAAAATTATGATGCCTATATGAATGAAACTTATGAAAATGATGTTGCTACTATTATCTATGATAATCCATGCTTACCAAAGGAGGATGAGTGCTATATTGATGAATGTGATGATCCTATGAATTCTTATGAAATACCCATGTTGGATGAACTTGATACTTGTCACAGAGGTAACAACCTCCAAGACACAATAGAAAACAAAGAGGAACAACTTTATACTTTGCCTACTGTTATTTATGATAATCCTTACTATTTTGATAAATCTTATGATAATCCTCTATTTGTACCTACTATTGATATGCATGATAATAAAGATTGTTGCTTAGAAAGTTTGTATGATAATGCTTTAGATGATGATCCTATGTTACTAGATGATATAAATTATAATGCTACTGAAGATGGGATTGGAGAGGTCTTGACTTTATCTAGAAGGAGTCCCATACCTTTGGAGACTGATCAACCATCTTGTTATAATATTGTCAAAAGTGGGTTTGGAGAGGTCATGATTTTAGTTAATTTTCATCCCACTATTTTGGAGCTTGATATGAATTATGTGCTTGTAGATCATGAAAAACATACTTTGTATGATAGTTATATTGTTGAGTTTGTTCATGATTCTACTGAAAATTATTATGAGAGAGGAAAATATGG
Source organism: Alopecurus myosuroides (assembly GCA_028641055.1). NCBI lineage: Eukaryota > Viridiplantae > Streptophyta > Magnoliopsida > Poales > Poaceae > Alopecurus > Alopecurus myosuroides. Next base: position 252,513,629 of record CM054057.1, on the reverse strand, counting down.
TTGTAGGAATTTTCATGTTACTAAAACACCTCTCTTTATGTTGAAAGTTTTGAAGTTATTCTTGTTTTACCTTCCTATGCTAGCTACTTTGAGCTTCTTTGATTTATTTGTTTACAAGATTCCTATGCATAGTAAGTGGGTTAGACTTAAATGTGTTTCATATTTGTTTATTGATTCTCGATTTTGCATGAATTCTTAATTATTATGTGAGCATCTTTTGAAAATACTAAGCCTATCTTAATGGCTATAAAGAAAGAGATCTTGGGAGACAACCCTTGTAATTTTTGCTTTCAGTTTTCCCTTTTATTATGGAAGTTTTTACCCTTGTAGAAACCTATCCTTATTCTTTTTATTTCGTTTTTGTGCCAAGAGTAACCTCTAATAGAGAGGTAGTGCGATTTGGGGAAATTGCTGTTGTGAAACGGATTTCTGGGCTAACACTAAAAAACTATTTCTCTCAGCCAGAATGTTGGATTGCGTTGAAAAAACACATGTTCGAGGTTTTTATCTAACTTTCATTAGTTTCCCACTTTTTGATTTGAGCAACAGAAGATTTTCTAAAAAAAGCATCTTTACCGACTTTTCTGTTTTGACAGATTTCTGCCAATATTTACATTTGCCTCTTAATATTTTTGTTTTGTGTTCTTTCGGAGGGAAGAGCCTTAAAATAAGTTGTGAAAGTAGCTAATGTCTTAAATTAAGTGTTAGAATTGTGTTTAAACTGAACCAAGTGGATTTATTATTTTGATTACACTAACGTTGCTAATGAAGATTGTGACAAGTTTTAGGTGGAGGAAGTTTTAAAGTGTAGGGAGAGAAGAATGATATGATGAGATGAACGATGGACAAAACCCCAAGATTGGGTATGCCCATGTCATCTCATTACATATCCAAGAAGTACAAGTGAAAGTGCATTTATGCATTTGATCTCTCGTATGTTTTGGAGTTGATAACAACACAATTAAGGTTCTAACCGTGCGTCTAAGTCATTTCAGGAAACATTGTTTCGACGCAAAAAGGAAGAGTGCAAAATGCCAAAGCCTAAGAAATTGACTTGGCCCAACGGTAGTACCGGGCACTTCAGTGGTAGTACCGCGCCTCTCAGGAAGCGGTAGTACCGTTGGAAGTACCGCCAGAAGTACCGCCAGAGTAAATTTGGCTACTGCAATTAGCGGTACTTCAGCCATACTGGCCCAGTAGTACCGCTGGTACTTAGACATTTTCGGAGCAACACTTCCCACAGCGGTAGTACCGCTACCGCCAGCGGTAGTACCATTCCTTCCACGAATCAGAAGTACGCTGGAAGTACCGGTCAAAGTACCGCCAGGGAAGTTTTGCTCACGGTAACGATTACGGTACTAGAGCGGTAGTGCCCTAGTAATACCGCCAGCCACATCAATTTGATATCAATTTTTTGGCCAGCGGTAGCACCGATGGGCCTAGCGGTAGTACCGGTGATGGAAGTACTGCGGTACTTCCGCGGTTGCACCGCCCGCACCTAGTAGCTGGGACCTCACAGTATCATGATAGTTTACAGCAAGCGGTAGTACCGCTGCCCCTGTCGGTAGTACAGCCGGGCGAAAAATGGGTCAAACGGCTAGTTGTGAGGAGGGGGATATAAATACCCCATCCCCTTCTTCTCCAAGGGGCAGCTCAAAAAGCATTGAGGTCCAGCATTTATGGAGGCTCCAAAAGCTAGATCTCTCCCATTTCCTCCACCCAAACTTGTTGATACTTGGAGGATTGAAGGAGAAGACCCCGATCTACATCTTCACCGAGCCATTCTTCATTTCGCCCTCATTCACTTGAGGGATTTGAGTCGGTTTCTTGTGGAAAACCTAGACTCCATTGCTACACTTGTTGGTGATTGGTGATTGTTGGGAGCCCCCAATTTAGTTGTGGGTGTGTTCCCCAAGCTTTTTTTGTAAAGGATTCGATTTCCGCCTCAAAGGGGGTCAATAGTGGAAGGTGGACTAGGAGTTTGTGGCATGTTCATCGGAGAATAGGGTGAGGCCTTTGTGGCGTTGAGTAGGCCTTCATGAAAAAACTCACACCCCTCCAACGAGACGTACTCCCTTCACAAGGAGGAACTCGGGAATACATCGTGTCTCCCCGTGCTTCTGATATCGGTTACCTTGTTCCCCACTCTTTTACTTGTGCTTGTTGTTGTTGTTGTTGTTGTTGTTGTTGTTGTTGTTGTTGTTGTTGTTGTTGTTGTTGTCATATAGGTAGATTCACCATAGTCGCATTATCTAAAGAATTTACCTTTGTGTCAAGCCTAATCTTGAAGAAAAAATAAAATTGTTCGTAGGCCCTATTCACCCCCCACTAGGTGCCCATACTATCCGTTCAACTAGTATGGACTTAACCGCCTAAGAGTTTAGTATGGACGATGATCCGGATGCCGCCGGTTTCGTGGTGCAAGTCACTATGGATGATCTCAAGGAGTTGAAAAATTCCTTGACCTCTTCCATGGAGGGCAAAATGGATGAGTTGCGAACACTCATGTTGTAACTCATGAAAGCCAAGGAATCGGAGACCTCCACTTGATCTCCTTCGGATGAAAATCCGGAGGGTGCTGATACGTCATAAATGTATCTATAATTTCTAATGTTCCATGTTGTTTTCATGCCATATGCTACATGGTTTTCTTACACTTTATGTCATTTTTATCGATTTCACGGACTAACCTATTGACAAGATGCCACAGAGCCAGTTCCATGTTTTCTCTTGTTTTTAGTTTCAGAAAAGTTGTTCTGGAAATATTCTGCGAATTGGAAAATTGAAAGCCTGGAAGTCTTAGAATTCCCGAAGGTTCCACGGAGTCCTGAAGAGGCCCGTAGGGGGGCACAGGGGGGCCACAGCATAGGGCGGCGTGCCCCCTGGCCGCGCCTGGGGGTGGTGTGGGCCCCTCGGGCGTCCACCGCCATCGCCCTTTTGCCTATTTATTCTCCCGATATACATACCCTAAAAATATACCACTTCGTCCCGAGAAACACCCGAGGCCGCCGTCATCGTCAACCCGAGATCAGGAGGGTTTTGGAGCTCTCCGCGGCACCCTGCCGGAAGGGGATATCATCACCGGAGGGGTCTACACCACCATGCCCGCCTCCGGGGTGATGCGTGAGTAGTTCATCCCTGTACTACGGGTCCATAGCAGTAGCTAGATGGTTGTAATCTCCACCTTATACCTCATGTTTAGATCTCCTAAGATGCCACACATGATCGAGATCATCTATTTGTAATTCTACATGTTGTGTTTGTTGGGATCCGATGATTATTGAATGCTATGTCTGTTGATTATCAAACTATCATGTTATCTTCATGTGTATGTTATTTATGATCTTACATGCTCTCCGTTGTTAGTAGATTCTCTGGCCAAGTACATGCTAGTGACTCCAAGAGGGAGTATTTATGCCCGATAGTGGGTTCATGCCTCCTTTGCATCTGTGCTCGAGTGACAAAAACGTGACGGATGGAGGATGTGATGTTGCCATTAGGGAGAAAACAACGATGTTTACTTTGTTTACATTGTTTACATTACACACTTTGCTTACTGCAATTATACGTTGCTTGTAACTTAATACCCAACGTTTGTTCGGATGATATTCGAAGGGTGGATTATTAGTCATAGATGCAGTTGGATGACGATCTATGTATTTTGTTGTAATGCCCACATGAATCTCATAGTAATCTTTATGTCATGCATGTTCTTTATTTGTCGATTGCCCAGCTGTAATTTGTTTTCCACACATGTTAGCTATCTTTTATGAAGACACACCTCTAGTGAACTGTGGACCCCGGTCCAGTTTCTCATACTGATAATACACACACTATTTCCACTACTTTCACACTGCTTCCACTGTTTTCACACTGCTGCTACTGTTTTCATATTGTCTTCATATTTTTTTCCACACCATACATTAAACCTCTTTGTTATCAGAAAAAACGGTGAGATTGACAACCTCACAGCTTCGTTGGGGCAAAGTGATTTGATTGTGTTGTGTAGGTTCCACGTTGCTGCTGAACAGGTAGTGCACCCTGCCATCTCAGCTGCATCAACCTTCAAAGACTGCTTGTCCTCCTACTGTCTGATTCAACCTTGGTTTCTTTTCTGAGGGAAAACTTGCCGCTGCACTCTTCACAACCTTTCTCTTGGGGTTTACCAACGAGAGTGTCAACTACACTCCATCAAGTTTTCTGGCGCCGTTGCCGGGGAGGAAGAGAATTTCTACAAGGGGAGTCTCTCACCTCCAATCATTTTTACTTTGTTATTGTTTTGCTTGTTACTTGCTTTATCATGCTTTCTATCAATGTTTGATGCCTTGGAAACTAGATCTTATTGGCAAGGTGGGTTCACAAATGAACAACAAAAATATTAGAAGGAATACCGTATGTCACAAAAAGGGATACACTTATGGGAGCAAATTAATAAATTGCATGACTATGCTAAAAAATTGTGCTCTACTTATAATGTTACTTATTGATTTGATAAATCGTGTTGCTGTAGGAGGTATAAACACCTCCCTTTCATTGTGAGTATAATGATTATGTTACCATATATTCTTATGTTAAGGGAAATTATGACTTTGATGATGTGGAACAAACTGAGGAATTTATTGCTTGGAAGGGTGCACTTGAAATTGCCTATTTGCTTGAAAGTGTTGATGATGCACCTTATAAATATGAGATTTATGATATACTTGAATATTGCTTTGATAATTACAAGGATTGTAATTACTACATACTTGAATACCTTAATCAATTATCTCCCCAAAGGGAGAGACTAATGCCTTGCAGGAACCTATGGAAGAAGAAACTGCTGAATCTAGAAGCTCATTGGATGAAAAAGAGGAGGAGACTGGTGATCAAGAGGAGGAATAATGAATCTACCCATTTGTAACTCCCAATGATAGTAACTCTTTAAATCATACATTATTTGATGAAAGTGATGATCCTATTGATTCTTTTGAAATATCCCTAATTGACGAAATTGATACTTGCTATACTTGTGATCTTGATACTACTATGAATTAAAATTGTGAGAATGATATTGCTACTGGTATTTATGATAGTCCATGCTACTTGGATAAATCCTATGATAGTCCTATATTTATTCCAACTATTGATATGCATGGTAATGAGGAAGTTTCTTTAGAAAATTTATATGATAATGCTCTTAATGATGGTCCTATGTTACTTGATGTTATAAATCATAATGCTACCGAAAATGGGATTTCTATTCATAGTTCCATATCTTTTATGAGTGATCAATCTTCTTGTTTTGCTATTGCTAAAAGTGGGAAAAAAGAGGAGCTGATTTTTAATTTTGATCCCACTATTTTTTACCTTGATATGAATTGTGTGCTTTTAGACCATGACAAACATGCTTTATGTGATAATTATGTTGTTGAGTTTGTTCATGATGCTACTTGAAATTATTATGAGAGGGGAAAATATGGTTGTAGGAATTTTCATGTTGGTAAAACACCTCTCTTTTTGTTGAAAGTTTTGAGATTGCTCTTGTTCTACCTTCCCGTGATTTCTAGTTTGAGCTTCTTTGATTTATTTATTTACAAGATTCCTATGCATAGGAAGTGGGTTCGACTTAAAAAAAATTATACTTTCTTCTTGATGCTCTCTTTTTCTTAATTCATATTTCTTATGTGAGCATCTACTTGATTCCACTTTTCTGGGCCTAGCTAAAAGGCGTTAAAGAAAAGCACTTCTTGGGAGATAACCCATGGTTTTATTTTTGATTTGTTTTTCTCTATTTTCTTTGAGTCAAGGGGTTGTATAATTCTGTAGAAACTCCTTTATTTCTTTATTTTCATGTTTTTGTTGTCCAAGTAAAGTTTCTGACAGAAGTTGGAGTTGGTTTTGGATTTCTGCGTAGGAAACAGATTTGTGATGTCCACTGTAAAAAATCGTATAAAATCCGGAAAGATCAGAATGATCTAAAATATTTTTTGCTTATTCCTAAGCTAATTCCACAACTTTTTCGTTCTTTAAGTTTTTCGCTCTGATCAAGGTAAGTGCCCCGAAAAAATTCGTCTTTTAGACTGTTCTGGGTTTTGGTAGATTCTGCCATTTTCCTTTTATTTGCTCTTTTACGATGTCAAGTGGGTTTCTTTGCTTCACAAAACATCAGTGGCTGTATATAATGTTTAAAAGTATCAAAAACACTTGTTCCCATGCAGAACCCATGATTTTTTTTATTGTTGCACTAACCCTCTAATGTGAATTACTCTTTGAGTGTGGTGTGAAGGAAGTTTTCAAGGGTCAAGAGAAGAGGGTGATATAATGTGATCAAGAAGAGTGCAAGGTCATAAATTGGGGATGCCCCTATGGTTCATCCCTAAGCTTGGGGATGCCCAAGGCATCTCCTTCTTCATCACCAATTTATCCGGTCACTTCTACTGAAACTATATTTTTATTCGGTCACATCATATGAAGTTTACTTGGAGCGTCTGTTTATTTTTCTTTTGTTTTACTTTGTTTTATTTTGTTTTTCTTGCCGAAATAATATATTTTTACCCTAGCATTCTTTTTGTTGGAGATAGACACGCTCCGCTTTTTCGTTTGAATACTTGTTATGCTCGTATTCTTATTTTATTCTTCTGATTGCTGCAAATTTCCTGTTTAGCTCCTATTTTTCTTGCATCTCTTATTTAGAGTTGTTTGTTTTAGTAGAGTTTTGTTATTACTTTCTTGTTTCATTGCTGCATCTCTTGGAGAGTTTTTTTTATTATGAAATGCTTAGCGTTGGAAAGCAGTAGTACAGTTTTCGTGCTTATAACGGTGCAAATAGAAGCTTGTTTACACTGTGGCTAGACTTTTTCATGTCATGCTAGATGTTATTTTAATTCTAAAGCCTAGTGGTTATTTTTGTAGCATGATTTGTCTCAAATAGATGAGTGTTTAATGTGCCTTAGAAAGAATCATGTGTTGTTCTTGTCATTTTGAAGCATAAATTTGTGGTGTTCTCCTTTGAATGGTTTATTTGGTTGACTTGGTGCATGCTGACACCATGTTTATGACTACAAACCAGTCACTTATAGCCTCTATGATCATTTAGTTTTTGAACTTGTAGTACCACTTATGTTTTGATTAATGATGTTTTTGTCGCTATGCATGATTATGGCCATTATTGCTCTCTTCATATGTAGCTCCCAGTCTTTTGCTAGCCTCCACCTGTACAGAGTATGATCTCTAATCGTGCATCCAACTCCCAAAAAACAAAGTTTGCCAAATGTGTCCACCATACCTACCTACATATGGTATTAAACTGCCACTCCAAAGTAAATTGCTCATGTGTTACCTTTAAAACCTTCAAAATTACTCTTGTTTTAGCTCATGAAAACGTAAATAGAGAATCTTTATCTCACTTGTTGATTGGACTTTCACACCCTGGACTAGTGGCTTCATCTGCTTATCCAATTGATAGAAGAGTCGGCAGCGGGGTGCCCATCCCCAAAGTAATACAACAAATTCTCTTCACTATTTTTGCCCCAGATTTATCAGTCAAAGCATAATTGTGTAAACAAAAGAGAAAGAGGGATGACCTTCTACCCATATGCGTCTTTCTATGGGAGCCGCTCTTGTGAAGTCTAGTTGGCTTGTGACGTACTGTATTTTCTGTTTACTATTCGTTGACATAAGCATACACCTCTCTAAAAAAATGTTTTCAATACCTCTGTTTAATAAAATAAAAAGCTCTAGCACATGAGTGATCCCTTCTTCCCTCTGCGAAGGGCCTTTCTTTTACTTTTATGTTCAGTCACCATCTTCTAACTTTATGCACAGTTGAGAGAGCATGGTTGCTATTCTGAGTTTAATGTGCATTTGTCCTAGAAACATTATTAATTGATTCATGATGTGTTATTGTTTGTTCTCAAATTATTTGTTCTAGTCTTCCTCATGAACTTTGAAGGTGTCCTGGCATTTATGTTTTGCCCCACTCTTAAGGACAAGCGAAATATCACTTTGCTATGTTATCTTTATGCTTGAAACAAACGTATAGCTTTCGAGTGCATTATTATTCATGATCTTTTATTTGTTTGCTTCTCATGATGCAAGGTGATTGCTATGCTTTATTGTTAGAATTATATTTATCATTCTTTTGTTTAAGTTCTATGATATCAGCTATGCTTATGCTTTTACAATCTAGATGGTCAAGTTTATGTTGGTAGCATGTCACCTCAAAAATTATGTGTTTTTATCGTTTACCTACTCGATGATGAGAACTAAGTTTGGGGATGTTGATACGTCATAAACCTATCTATATTTCTGATGTTCAATGTTTTTTTCATGCCATATGCTACATGTTTTCCTTACACTTTATGTCATTTTTATCGATTTCCCGGACTAACCTATTGACAAGATGCCACAGAGCCAGTTCCCTGTTTTCTTCTGTTTTTAGTTTCAGAAAAGTTGTTCTGGAAATATTCTCGGAATTGGAAAATTCGAAACCCGGAAGTCTTAGAATTCCCGAAGGTTCCACGGAGTCCTGAAGAAGCCCGTAGGGGGGCAACACCATAGAGTGGCGCGCCCCCGTGGCCGCGCCTAGGGGTGGTGTGGGCCCCTCGGGTGACCACCGCCATCGCCCTTTCGCCTATTTATTCCCCCCTGACACATCTACCCTAAAAATATACCACTTCGTCCCGAGAAACACCCGAGGCCTCCTTCATCGTCTACCCAAGACCAGGAGGGTTTTTGAGCTCTCCCCGGCACCCTGCCAGGAGGGGAATTCATCATCGGAGGGTCTACACCACAATGCATGCCTCCGGAGTGATGCGTGAGTAGTTCATCCCTGGACTACGGGTCCATATCAGTAGCTAGATGGTTGTGCTCTCCAACTTATGCCTCATGTTTAGATCTCCTGAGCTGCCTCACAGGATCGAGATTATCTATTTCTAATGCTACATGTTGTGTTTGTTGGGATCCGATGATTATTGAATTCTATGTCTATGTATTATCAAACTATCATGTTATCTTCATGTGTATGTTATTTATGATCTTGCATGCTCTCCGCTGTTAGTACATCCTCTTGCCAAGTAGATGCTAATGACTCCAAGAGGGAGTATTTATGCTCGGTAGTGGGTTCATGCCTCCTTTGCATCTGTGCTCGAGTGACGGAAACGTGACGGATGGAGGATGTGTTGTTGCCATTAGGGAGAAAACAACGATGTTTACTTCGTTTACATTGTTTACATTACACACTTTTCTTAATGCGATTATCCGTTGCTTGCAACTTAATACCCAACGTTTGTTCGGATGATATTCAAAGGGTGGATTATTAGTCATAGATGTAGTTGGATGACAATCTATGTATTTTATTGTAATGCCCGCATGAATCTTATAGTAATCTTTATGTCATGCATGTTCTTTATCTGTCATTTGCCCAGCTGTAATTTGTTCACCACGCATGTTAGATATCTTTTATGGAAAGACAACTCTAGTGAACTGTGGACCTCGGTCCATTTTCTCATACTGATAATACACACACTGTTTCCACTACTTTCACACTGCTTCCACTGTTTTCACACTGCTGCTACTGTTTTCATACTATCTTCATATTGTTTTCCACACCATACATTTAATATCTTTGTTATCAGCAAAACTGGTAAGATTGACAACCTCATTTCTTCGTTGGGGCGAAGTGATTTGATTGTGTTGTGTAGGTTCCACGTTGCTGCTGAACAGGTAGTGCGTCCTACCATCTCAGCTACATCAACCTTTAGAGATTGCTTGTCCTCCTATTGGTTGATTCAACCTTGGTTTCTTTTCCGAGGGAAAACTTGTCGCTGCACTCTTCACAACCTTTCTCTTGGGGTTTACCAATGAGAGTGTCAACTACACTCCATCAGGTGCCAAGAATGGGGCTAATGGGGAACCACCTAAAGATGCTTCCGCTAAGAACACCACCGATAAGGGTACGGAAGGAAAAAGAGATTACACGTCCGTTGAGGGGCACTACTCTCTCGATCCTCCCGTCCCACATCCTCATATAATTCCTAGAGGAGATCCTCCTAAAATTGATGCACATGCTTTTGTTGAGTGGCAATATTACATGGAAACTCACTTAAACTATTCTTGTATTGAGCTTTGGAGGGTCACTCGAGATGGATACAAGTCTCACGACCCCAACAACTTGACAAAAGAGAAGACGTCGATTGTCAACTCAACTACACCGCCTTGTCCATCATTCCACAAGTTGTGGGTCCAAACCACATGCATCATCTTCAACAATATTCCAGCGCCAAAGAAACATGGGATGCTCTCGTGATCATGTTTGTGGGCAATGATAGCATGCAAATGAATAGGTATGATACCTTAAGAAATGAAGCCAAAGGATTCTATATGCATGATGGTGAGAATAATGAAGGTATATATCGAAGGCTCAAGACCCTTGCCACCGCATTCAACAATATTGCTGCCAAGTATATTGATGATGCGTGGGTCAAGAGGAAGTACATAAGTGCCCTTATGCCTTTTGAGCCAACAGACTTGAAGAGCCTTCAAGGAAGACATGACTTTGCATCATTGACCCCAACCCAAGTGATGCAAGAGATGTGCTCCTACCAAGTGCAAACTAAGAATGCTCTTGAGAACCGTGCTAGAGCCATGGGAATGCACAAAGGAGCATCCATTGCTTTGTAGGTCAAGGTGGTGTCAAGGGAGGTTGATTATCAAGAAGCTTGCATTGAGGACTTGGCTCCTTTGAAAGATCAAGAATACGACCCTGTGCTCAAGGATGTCATTTCTCTTTCCATGCAAAAGTTTTGGAATAATCCTCCCAAGGCCAAGGCATATGTTGAGGAGAAGACAAAGTCTAGCTATGCAAAAGAAGGGACTAAAAAGTGAGGTCTTGCTACAATTGTCAAGACAATCACCATTTGATTGCGGAGTGTCCCTATGAGAATAGGGAACATCGTGGTGGCAAGCTCATCCGCAAGGACAAGTCCAAGGTTGCTTACAAGAAGCCAAACTTCAAGAAGAAACCTTTCAACAAGAATCCTCCCACCAAGTTTGTGTTAGTGACTCAAAAGGAGTATGATTTCGAAAGTGACGAAGAAGAAGAAACCACAAGTGAAGTGGACTGCTATTGTAACGCCCGGGGTTTTTCTCCCACTAGAATTTGTGTGTTTGTTTTTTTTTTCTCTCGCACCGTCATGCATCATGGCATCATGTCATTCTCATTAAAACTCACAAAATATTAAAAGGTTGCAAATTCTAATTTTTCATAACCTCTAAGTTGAGGGCTTGGCCTCAAAAACTATTTTTAATAGTGTGATAACAATATCTAAAAATTAATAAATCAAACCCTGTGAAAAAAAAAAAATCGTTGGAGAGAGAGGCAACCGAACTGGGCCGAAATAGGCCCAGCCGGCCACCCCATCCCAGCCAAACCCTAACTCTATTTCTTCCCTCACATTCTGCCCCCCGCCGTCTCTCCTAATTCCGTTTAGGTCCTCCCACCGGTGGCAAAAAAAAAAAAAAAAAAAAAAAAGAGAGAACGCAGCGAACCAACCGCACGCACGCACGGTTGGCTCTCCTCTCGCTCGCCTGTCCCCTCCTCCCGAACGCCTCCCATCCCCGACCTCTCCCCCTCGAGCCCAGCTCGCCTTCCTCCTCCCGAGTCCGGCCACCCTCCTCCCGTCGCCCTCTCCTCTCGCAGCGTCCCTTCCCCGCGGACGGCCGAGGCGCCCCGCCGGAGCTCCCTCTCCCCGCCATGGCCGCCGTCGGCCAGTGCTCCGCCACCTGCGCCTCCTCTCGTGGCCGCCGCCCGCCGCCGTTCCCTCCACTCCGGCCGAGGGCGGCCGGCGCCGCCACTGCTGCCCCTCCCGTCGCCCTTCCTCCCGTCGCCTCCTCCTCTCTGCGTCCCCCTGCTCCTCCCTCCCGTCTCCCCTCGCATCGAGCAGCACACGAAAATCACCAAAGGGAAGCAACCATGGCCATGGCCATGATCCACCTCGCGCGCCTGGCCTTCACGCCGTCGCCGCTGCCGTCTCCTGCGTCCTCGCCACGCACCCTTGGCCCTTCCGCTGCATCCACCTCGTCCACAACCGCGTGAAAGAGCGCCAGGCCGAGCTCAAGCGCTGGCTCCGTCTCCTCGCTTCCGGAGGCGTCCGGGAGCTCGTCCTCGTTAATCGCCCGTGGCCGTTAGACTCGCCCCTCCCCAGGACGCTCCTCACCATCTCCACTCTCAACCGCCTCTACATCGGTGTCTGGAGGTTCCCGGACCCGACCGGCCTCCGCGGCGTCTCATTCCCGCACCTCCGGGAGCTCGGCCTCTGCCTTGTCCTTGTGGAGAACGGCGACATCGACGCCGTCGTTGCCAGGAGCCCCGTCCTTGAGATCCTCAACATCCGTGCGAGTTTGGGGCTGCGCCTACGGCTCGTCAGCAACAGCCTCCGGTGTGTCCAGGTCTGCGCCTCGAGGATGGAGAGCATCACCATGGCGAACACCCCGTGTCTCGAGCGCCGTCGAGCCCCTGTCCGTCCTCGCGCCAGCACGACCACGGGACCGTGACCAGGCCGTTCCCCTCGACCTTTTCTCTGAAGAGATCGAGGCCGGGGAACGCCGAGGCGCCGCGCTCGCTTCCGAGATCGCCGACCACCGCAGCCGCCTCCTATGGCCGCCGTACATCACCTCGTCGCCATGATCTTCTTCGACAAGCACGAACCGTGAACGACTACATCGCCTTCGACGTGTCCGTTTTGCGTTTTGACGCCTTCGTGCGCGTCGTGAATATCGAGGAATGGAACCGCCAAGTTCGCCTCCGACCCCGAAGACGATGATGTTGCGGATTCGGCCACGACTACCTCGACCTCCGGAAGCGAACGACTACGTCCACTATGAACCACTACCCCTCGACATTGAAGGTTATGTGCATTCTCCCACGACTACTACGTCTACATCGACTCCGGACGTTGAACGACTACTTCGACGACGATGATCGTGTGGCTTGAGAACGGCTACTTCCCCTACTACAACGACGTCGACTACTTCCACTACCACGCCTACGTCGACTACTTCCTCTACGGACGCCTACTTCCTCCACGTTCCGAAGTTTCCGGCGTTGACCCCGGCGATCCTCTTTCCAACGTGCGAACCCAAACCCTAAAAACCCCTATACCTATGCCCTATTTTCTATAACATATCAACTATATTCAAAATGTCATCGCATCATGTTTGCATTGCATTTTGTGGGTGCGGGTAATAGTAATGTCACCTAATAATTAAATATGGAATGTGTTGGGGTATTTAATTCAATTGTTGCCCTATTCCATTTAATATTGAATACATCACTCCTTCCTTGTTTACATCTGTTAATCAACATTTAATATTGATGGTTAGCTAAACAACTTGAACCAATTCCTATCTCTCCGGACCCCGGTTCCGATTAAATTGCTTAAGTTGTTTCCTCTCTGTTGCATCTTGCCATGCCATGCATATAAAATAGGGTCATGCTGGATCTTTTGCCGTAGTAGTAATTGTTGCATCCGGTGTTTCTTTTAGTTCGTTGCTTCTTCCCGGATAGGACGTTGAGATGATGTGAGCAACGACAAGTTCTGCTACCTTGCGGGATCTCAGGCAAGTATACTCACTTGCATGCCATATGGCTGCCTTTCATCACTTGTTACCGATTCTTTCCGTTGATTCTTTTCTGCTAGCCTTAGTAGTGGTTGTTTCTGTTACGAACCTATCACATGAATCCCTTAACCTTGATATTGCCTCACTTCCATACCTATAACCTTTGCTTGAGCCTGTGTCTTACTATCTTGCTTAGGGTTGTTTTGCTCGAGTCTGTTACCCGTTACTTTCTGTTATTACTCTAGTATGTTCCGGAGGCTCGATGTTTAATCAATCAATCAATCATGCTAATGTTACTATTAATAATAAATTTGATGATAAGGCACCGGCAGGAGGCCCAGGGTGGTTTTGAGGCCTGCTAGTGTCGACCCTAATAGGAAAAGGGTCTTGTCTACTGATCCATGATGAGCGCACTACCCGCATTTGGGGAGTATGGGCTCCCCCTCAGTTTGACCCGATTCGCATCTCGTCCAAATCGCCGTACTAGTTCGGGCTTTCCATTTGCTGCATGCATGATCTTGCGAGCCCTTGGTACCCCGGGTGGAACTTTCGTAGTCGGCATTTAGGGCGGCGTGATCTTCCAGTGCTATGAGGGTCCCCTTTTCTTCGTGGGGCTCGATTAGCCGCGCACGCACAGCACGCGGTGCTTTGGGCTTGATGCGAAGAAGGGTTGGATTGTGTTGAGTGCCCCCGCTTGGTGGGAGGCATCCCATCTGGCGGGATATTCATGAGTGCGGTTGCTATGGTGCACCCCTGCAGGGTAAATCTTCTCGAGAAGCCGTGTTTTCCGCGGTTATGGATTACTTGGTGAAAGTACTGGCTAACAAGTACTCAGGACAACTTAAACCTAATGATCAACCATGTTACACCCAATGACTAATAATTTGACTAGTAATAGGTTACTCACACAATAACTTGACTCATCTTTAATACCACGGTGTGAGTTATCCTCGGATTGCTTCTTCGGATAAGGGGCGAGATCCAGGATGGGTTTGTTTGAAGTTATCTTTCAGTTGGTTACTATCACTCGATCTTATCTCCTTTCTGATAGTTGGAAGTAATAGAATCTCTGTAGTTGGTTAGTGCAGCCTGCTGTTGCTTATTTGCAATAATCCCTTCCTTTCCGTTGATCCTAAAGTATTTGTATCTTTTGATGACTGGCTACGCCGGTAACTTGTGAGTATGGGCTCTGTCCCCCTTGCCAGTACCTAACCGTACTGACCCACGAATCTCTTTCGTGGCTGCAAATTCCAACTTGCAGGCAACAGGTTTGAAGTCTGACGACGTTAGCTTGGGAATCCCTCCGGCTTGGCCTGGGCAGGGATTGGACGCCTTCGGTTATCTTCAGGACTCTTAGTCCAATTTGGATCTTGTCCGTAGACGGACGTTTGTTTCTTCCGCTGTTACTTGGATCTTTGTATTGTATCAGTTGTAACCCCGGCTCGTTTGAGTCATCTTGTATCTATCTGTTTCTGTTGTAACTGTGGATTATTCGTGAACTATTGTAATGTTATCATAAATGGCAACCTGGAATCGGTTATTATGCGGATTTGGCGGGAATGCTGAAATCTGCATAGTGCCCGATCTCGGGGCGTCACAAATGGTATCAGAGCCTTGGTTCCGATTCCCGAGATTGTTTCGATACGAATGGTTATCGAAGCAACGGGTCCGCAAAGCCTGTAGGATAACCTCGCTAACGGTCGTGTTTCTAGAGTGTCAAAAACTAATTCTGCTAAACTATTTTGGAAACATCTCAATAGGATTCTTGTTTTCTCCTTATCTCTATTCTATTTCTCCTCCTACCTTATTTGTTTTGGAGTCTCTTCTCTTATCTATCTTTCAAAGTGTTAGGATCCTACGTGGGTGGACGTTTTCTGAACCTTTAACCTAATAGGTTCCATCATCGGAAGATTCCTGGTGGAAGAACATCGTCATCACTCCGAGCAAGAATCTCTTGTTAGTGGTGTCGAGAAGATCAACAAGGTGACCGAAGACTCGTTAGTCCGGCTTCTTCCTCTCTCTTGGCGTTGGCGGATTGCGAGGGCGCAATCCCTTGTTAGTGGTGTCGTCTGTAACGCCCGGGGTTTTTCTCCCACTAGAATTTGTGTGTTTGTTTTTTTTTTCTCTCGCACCGTCATGCATCATGGCATCATGTCATTCTCATTAAAACTCACAAAATATTAAAAGGTTGCAAATTCTAATTTTTCATAACCTCTAAGTTGAGGGCGTGGCCTCAAAAACTATTTTTAATAGTGTGATAACAATATCTAAAAATTAATAAATCAAACCCTGTGAAAAAAAAAAATCGTTGGAGAGAGAGGCAACCGAACTGGGCCGAAATAGGCCCAGCCGGCCACCCCATCCCAGCCAAACCCTAACTCTATTTCTTCCCTCACATTCTGCCCCCCGCCGTCTCTCCTAATTCCGTTTAGGTCCTCCCACCGGTGGCAAAAAAAAAAAAAAAAAAAAAAAAAAAGAGAACGCAGCGAACCAACCGCACGCACGCACGGTTGGCTCTCCTCTCGCTCGCCTGTCCCCTCCTCCCGAACGCCTCCCATCCCCGACCTCTCCCCCTCGAGCCCATCTCGCCTTCCTCCTCCCGAGTCCGGCCACCCTCCTCCCGTCGCCCTCTCCTCTCGCAGCGTCCCTTCCCCGCGGACGGCCGAGGCGCCCCGCCGGAGCTCCCTCTCCCCGCCATGGCCGCCGTCGGCCAGTGCTCCGCCACCTGCGCCTCCTCTCGTGGCCGCCGCCCGCCGCCGTTCCCTCCACTCCGGCCGAGGGCGGCCGGCGCCGCCACTGCTGCCCCTCCCGTCGCCCTTCCTCCCGTCGCCTCCTCCTCTCTGCGTCCCCCAGCTCCTCCCTCCCGTCTCCCTCGCATCGAGCAGCACACGAAAATCACCGAAGGGAAGGCAACCATGGCCATGGCCATGATCCACCTCGCGCGCCTGGCCTTCACGCCGTCGCCGCTGCCGTCTCCTGCGTCCTCGCCACGCACCCTTGGCCCTTCCGCTGCATCCACCTCGTCCACAACCGCGTGAAAGAGCGCCAGGCCGAGCTCAAGCGCTGGCTCCGTCTCCTCGCTTCCGGAGGCGTCCGGGAGCTCGTCCTCGTTAATCGCCCGTGGCCGTTAGACTCGCCCCTCCCCAGGACGCTCCTCACCATCTCCACTCTCAACCGCCTCTACATCGGTGTCTGGAGGTTCCCGGACCCGACCGGCCTCCGCGGCGTCTCATTCCCGCACCTCCGGGAGCTCGGCCTCTGCCTTGTCCTTGTGGAGAACGGCGACATCGACGCCGTCGTTGCCAGGAGCCCCGTCCTTGAGATCCTCAACATCCGTGCGAGTTTGGGGCTGCGCCTACGGCTCGTCAGCAACAGCCTCCGGTGTGTCCAGGTCTGCGCCTCGAGGATGGAGAGCATCACCATGGCGAACACCCCGTGTCTCGAGCGCCGTCGAGCCCCTGTCCGTCCTCGCGCCAGCACGACCACGGGACCGTGACCAGGCCGTTCCCCTCGACCTTTTCTCTGAAGAGATCGAGGCCGGGGAACGCCGAGGCGCCGCGCTCGCTTCCGAGATCGCCGACCACCGCAGCCGCCTCCTATGGCCGCCGTACATCACCTCGTCGCCATGATCTTCTTCGACAAGCACGAACCGTGAACGACTACATCGCCTTCGACGTGTCCGTTTTGCGTTTTGACGCCTTCGTGCGCGTCGTGAATATCGAGGAATGGAACCGCCAAGTTCGCCTCCGACCCCGAAGACGATGATGTTGCGGATTCGGCCACGACTACCTCGACCTCCGGAAGCGAACGACTACGTCCACTATGAACCACTACCCCTCGACATTGAAGGTTATGTGCATTCGCCCACGACTACTACGTCTACATCGACTCCGGACGTTGAACGACTACTTCGACGACGATGATCGTGTGGCTTGAGAACGGCTACTTCCCCTACTACAACGACGTCGACTACTTCCACTACCACGCCTACGTCGACTACTTCCTCTACGGACGCCTACTTCCTCCACGTTCCGAAGTTTCCGGCGTTGACCCCGGCGATCCTCTTTCCAACGTGCGAACCCAAACCCTAAAAACCCCTATACCTATGCCCTATTTTCTATAACATATCAACTATATTCAAAATGTCATCGCATCATGTTTGCATTGCATTTTGTGGGTGCGGGTAATAGTAATGTCACCTAATAATTAAATATGGAATGTGTTGGGGTATTTAATTCAATTGTTGCCCTATTCCATTTAATATTGAATACATCACTCCTTCCTTGTTTACATCTGTTAATCAACATTTAATATTGATGGTTAGCTAAACAACTTGAACCAATTCCTATCTCTCCGGACCCCGGTTCCGATTAAATTGCTTAAGTTGTTTCCTCTCTGTTGCATCTTGCCATGCCATGCATATAAAATAGGGTCATGCTGGATCTTTTGCCGTAGTAGTAATTGTTGCATCCGGTGTTTCTTTTAGTTCGTTGCTTCTTCCCGGATAGGACGTTGAGATGATGTGAGCAACGACAAGTTCTGCTACCTTGCGGGATCTCAGGCAAGTATACTCACTTGCATGCCATATGGCTGCCTTTCATCACTTGTTACCGATTCTTTCCGTTGATTCTTTTCTGCTAGCCTTAGTAGTGGTTGTTTCTGTTACGAACCTATCACATGAATCCCTTAACCTTGATATTGCCTCACTTCCATACCTATAACCTTTGCTTGAGCCTGTGTCTTACTATCTTGCTTAGGGTTGTTTTGCTCGAGTCTGTTACCCGTTACTTTCTGTTATTACTCTAGTATGTTCCGGAGGCTCGATGTTTAATCAATCAATCAATCATGCTAATGTTACTATTAATAATAAATTTGATGATAAGGCACCGGCAGGAGGCCCAGGGTGGTTTTGAGGCCTGCTAGTGTCGACCCTAATAGGAAAAGGGTCTTGTCTACTGATCCATGATGAGCGCACTACCCGCATTTGGGGAGTATGGGCTCCCCCTCAGTTTGACCCGATTCGCATCTCGTCCAAATCGCCGTACTAGTTCGGGCTTTCCATTTGCTGCATGCATGATCTTGCGAGCCCTTGGTACCCGGGTGGAACTTTCGTAGTCGGCATTTAGGGCGGCGTGATCTTCCAGTGCTATGAGGGTCCCCTTTTCTTCGTGGGGCTCGATTAGCCGCGCACGCACAGCACGCGGTGCTTTGGGCTTGATGCGAAGAAGGGTTGGATTGTGTTGAGTGCCCCGCTTGGTGGGAGGCATCCCATCTGGCGGGATATTCATGAGTGCGGTTGCTATGGTGCACCCCTGCAGGGTAAATCTTCTCGAGAAGCCGTGTTTTCCGCGGTTATGGATTACTTGGTGAAAGTACTGGCTAACAAGTACTCAGGACAACTTAAACCTAATGATCAACCATGTTACACCCAATGACTAATAATTTGACTAGTAATAGGTTACTCACACAATAACTTGACTCATCTTTAATACCACGGTGTGAGTTATCCTCGGATTGCTTCTTCGGATAAGGGGCGAGATCCAGGATGGGTTTGTTTGAAGTTATCTTTCAGTTGGTTACTATCACTCGATCTTATCTCCTTTCTGATAGTTGGAAGTAATAGAATCTCTGTAGTTGGTTAGTGCAGCCTGCTGTTGCTTATTTGCAATAATCCCTTCCTTTCCGTTGATCCTAAAGTATTTGTATCTTTTGATGACTGGCTACGCCGGTAACTTGTGAGTATGGGCTCTGTCCCCCTTGCCAGTACCTAACCGTACTGACCCACGAATCTCTTTCGTGGCTGCAAATTCCAACTTGCAGGCAACAGGTTTGAAGTCTGACGACGTTAGCTTGGGAATCCCTCCGGCTTGGCCTGGGCAGGGATTGGACGCCTTCGGTTATCTTCAGGACTCTTAGTCCAATTTGGATCTTGTCCGTAGACGGACGTTTGTTTCTTCCGCTGTTACTTGGATCTTTGTATTGTATCAGTTGTAACCCCGGCTCGTTTGAGTCATCTTGTATCTATCTGTTTCTGTTGTAACTGTGGATTATTCGTGAACTATTGTAATGTTATCATAAATGGCAACCTGGAATCGGTTATTATGCGGATTTGGCGGGAATGCTGAAATCTGCATAGTGCCCGATCTCGGGGCGTCACAGCTATTTCTTAAATTCCTTCATCTTTATCACTCTTTGAATCCCCCAATGACAATCTTCCTCAACCCTCTGCCAAGTGTTTCATGGCTCATGCCTCGGAGGTATCACCTTCTCCCAACTTTAAGACTCCAAATGAATTGGATAGCAATGCTAGTCTTAGAGTAGAAGATGAAATTGCCTCTTTGGATCATTTTATGTCTAACGTGCAAGGAGAGACCAAGAAGTAATTTGATCTCATCATGAGCCAATTGGGAGAGGCCCATGAAGCTCTTGAGAAGAAAGGTGAGATTGAAAGAAGAGATGCGGATGAAAAGGCATCTCTCTCTATGACTCTTGAGGAAGAGCATGAGGGTCGAGTTTCTCTTGAGGAGGAACCTGAAACTATTGAAGAGTCACATAATGAACTTGTTGCTAAAATCACTAAAGAACGTTACCTTGAAATTGCTAAATATAAGAAACCTAAAAAGTATAAAGTTGAGTTTGGGATTGGTCATGATAAACTAACCGAGGAGTTTGAGAAGCTTACCAAGTCCTACAAAGCCTTGGAGAGTGAACACTCTACCCTCAAAGAGTCACATGAACAACTTCAAACTCAACTCAATCAATTCAATGTTCCTAGTATCTCTACTTCTTCTTGTGATAATGCAAATATTATTGAGGAAAATGCTAGGTTGAAGGAAGAGCTAGTAAAACTCAAGGGCAAGAGCCCATGTGTTGAGAAGGTGGTGGCTTCTAAGCCACAAGTTGCACCCAAGCCACAAGTGGTTTCTCCTAGACCACAAGTGGGCAAGCAAGGTCTTGGCTATGTTGCCAAGAAGAAGAACAAGAACAACAAAAAAAAGGCCATGCCCGCACAAGCTGACAATGGTGCTTTGAGTGGTATTGTCATTAGGGAAAACACTCCTCGTAGCATCCCCGCGGGATCTAACAATCAACGCCATTCATTATATGTTGATTATTATGGTGTTGTGCAAGCTAAATATGTTGTTCCTATTGAAGGTTCATTGACTATACTATTTGGGTTCCAAAGACCCTTGTTGCTAACATGAGGGGACCCTCCTCGGGTCCGAACTCTAGTCAATGATCTCTTGCAGGACTATGCTTCCGGTGGGTCTAAATGGATAATTGATAGTGGATGCACTAATCATATGACCGGAAGCAAAGAACTTGTGATGGAGTTGCGCCCAAACTCAAATGATGCGTACGTCACTTATGGAGATAAGTCCAAGTATATGGTAACGGGCTTCGGCAATGTTGTGATTGCTCCCGATGTCACTATCGTGGATGTCATGCTTGTCGAATCCCTTGGTTTGAATTTACTTTCAGTTCGTTCTCTTGGGAAGATGGGTTTCTCCGTCTTCTTTCATGAAAATGTTGTGGTCTTTTTGAGGAGCAAGACTCTTCACCTCGCATACGTGGGACATGTCGAAAATGAGTTGTTTGTGGTGAACTTTTCAAAGTATACCAACTCTCAAGCGATGTATCTTTTCGGAAAGTCGGACGTGGTGTGGTTGTGGCATTGCCGCTTATCCCATGTCAACATGAGAACTTTGAAAAGTCTTCACAAAGGTGGACTAATCCTTGGACTATAAGAAAATGTTTCCTTTTCCAAAGATCAGGTTTGTAGGTCGTGTGTTGAAGTAAATATGCATGATGCCCCTCACAAGAGCAAGACCATTATCTCATCAAAGAGGATCCTGGAGCTTCTCCATGTTGATCTCTTTGGTGATGTGCCCGAGGCAAGTCTTAGGGGCAAGAAGTATTGCTTGGTGATTGTCGATGACTATTCAAGATACACTTGGGTCTATTTCTTCAAGTGCAAGAGTGACACCCAACAAACTATCATTGACTTCTCCAACCAAGTACAACGTCAACACAATGTCCAAATCATGGCCATTAGGAGTGACAATGGCTCCGAGTTCGAGAACTACACGTTGAATGAATTCCTTAGTGAAGAGGGTATTTCAATATTCTGCTACATATACCCCTCAACAAAATTGTGTAGCCGAAAGGAATAATCGAACTCTATTGGATATGGCAAGGACCATGTTTGCGGAGTATTGTTCTCCCCAATATCTATGGGCCGAGGCCATATCCACCTGATGACTCCCAAGTGCAGGAGATCAATTGTAGTACCTTTCGATAAGTATTTGAGTGTCGAACCCACGAGGAGCAAGGTAAGCTATCTATTCTCTAAAGCCCTATAACCCTCTTATATGGCTGTTTATGCAAAGCAATAAGTTTGACTAAAAGGAACTAACTAATTAAAAGCAAGTGACATGGAGTGTGGTTTGTCTAGTAACTAGTGAAGCAAGTTTAAAATGCAAGTTTCTAAGCAAGTTTCACAAGTAGTAAGCAGCAAATATCTCAAGTATCTCAAGGGAGCAAGTGTTCTAGCAATAGGTATTTCGTTCGTGTGGTTGTCACAATTAGTGAAGCACATGTTTTAGTCTTAGTTGTTTCTTCTAGGAAGGAGCCATGAATAGGTATAGTCAAGTAAATGATCTACAACCCCTTATGATGGATCATGTGGCCAAGTAAATGACTGCACAAGATTGATTAAGACATAAAGTCCCACCATAGCCTTACGTTCTAAGGTCCCCTATATATATCCCCCAATAACTTAACTTTGTGGCTCGGTCTCAGGTTACTGTCACTCCCAAGTCACCACCACTCCATTATGCTACCGGTGATCACCTTACATGCATTCCCCAACATATGCGTGCACTCATATAGTGTACATAAAGACAATCATAGAAGATAACAAACTTGTATGCAACCAATCAACGAACTATTTCACCATTGCCAAGAACAATTCACTACTCAAATATAGACGGGGAGACACAATGCATCAAGGGAATATAGTATTGCATCATACATCGTGTTTGCCAAGAGATTACAGTGGAGAGATGGAGCTGATCTTGCTGTAGATGTTGATGATGAACACGCCGGAGGGGGTTGGAGCCCTCCGGGGGTGATCCCGGTGGCGTTTCCCCCCTCCGATCTTCTCCGGCGGCAGCCTTCTGTCTCTTTGTTTCGTGGTTTCGTCTCTCGGCGCCGCCTCCTCCTCGAAAAGGCCAGGGGACCCTTTATATAGTCATTTTTAGGTCACGAGACACTCGGGAGAAGAAAGATCGACGGCATCGGAGCCACGGGGGCAAAAAGGGGGGCCCACACGCGGCCAAGGAATCTGGCCGCGTGGAGGGTCCTCTTTTCCACCTGGTTGGCCTTTTGGCCCTCTACTTTGGCCCATGGTCTTCGTCTCGAAAATTCTGAACCGTGCTCTTTGGCCTTGACCTTTTTGGAGTCCCTAAGCTCCCGGAAAGTCTGAAACACTAAAAAGTACGTTTTCTGGAAAAACAGGGTTAGAACCAAAAGAAGGGGGATTGTTCAGAAAATCCCCGAAATCATTATAAAACATGAATATAAGTTGCTAATATGTAGGAAAAACAAGTAATAACATGCAAAGTTCATGTATGCATTTTACATGCATCAACATCCCCAAGCTTAACCCATACTCGTCCTCGAGTTTGAAGGTGATAAAACTAACATGGACTTTGCATTTTAAAACAATCATGGAATATCAAAGAAGATTATTCATGCTACATATAATCAAATGATTCATAATGTAGATGAGTAGCAACATACAATTCATGTTATAAGAAATATCAAATATGCAAGCAAAGATGCTTCATGAAAGTTCACAAAGTGTATAATGAAATAAAATCACTATGGACCAAATGCATACACAAAATGAAAAATAAAATCCTATATTGGTCAAAGAATAGCATAATGGAAAATAGAAAATATGGTGGACACTTTGGAGAAAATTGAGTATAGGTAAAACATGATCAAGTCGTATTTAGCCTCTAAATTATTCAACTAAAATTACTAATTGAAATGTTGTATCCATTGATCTAGGACTCTCATTGCCCCTTTATCACTAGCATCTTAAATGGTGAATGTTGAAGCAATGTGAATGACAAGGTGGTTGAAAGCCTCATGCCCCGTGAGTGTGAAAACCTACTCCATGATTACTCAACTTAAGATTCCTAATAAGCTTTGTACAATCATAATAAGTATTAATGACATCATAGAGAACCGCAAAGAGGTACCTCTTGCCCCATGACATGGAAACAAGCCCATGTCACAATGACAAGACAAACAAACGGAGTACGTAGACTCATCATCTTTTTTATTTTCATTCACTATTAGGCATAGCTTCTTATTTTATTGTAGGATGTGTTGTAGAGTCACTCAAGCTGTAAGTAAATTTCCACCATGATAAAGCATGGCTTGGGTTAGCGGCCCAATGCGTTTCTCTAGTCATATAGATACTTACTCATCAAAACTTACTATTCCTCTATTTCATTTCGGCATGGCAGGAGTCCAAAAACAAAAGTACATGATATCAACCAAATGTAAATTTTTGTGCAATGTTGAAAGCTTTCCGGCGATACACGTTTATAGCTAGCTCCCAACCACACACTTGTCAAACGTAAAACTTGTGGCTCCCATTATTGGGTCATGTTTATTAGATGCATAAAAAGTAAAGTGTGCCTTCAAAAGTTCGTGAGAGTCCTATCCCAAGTTCAACCCATGACAATTAATATAGTGAATATCTTAATTTAGAACATAAATAACACAATAACATGGTGAACATACTCAGAATAGCAATGAAGCTAATGGGAAGATATGGTGGACTCACTGGAAATACTTGGCTAAGGAGTGTTGGAAACAAGTTTTTACTTGTTGGAATTTTTAAATTTTTGGCTAGCAAGAGGGAGATAGTTGACCAGATACTATGCATGCATATGTCCATAGAACTAATCATTTCATGACAAACTAAATAAACCAGCAATTAACATCAAGGACATGAATAAGAGATAGCTCAAGACAACATTATTGCAAATTTCTACACATAAAAAGCCTATAAATCATGCAAACATATGTAGCTCTTCAAATCAAACATGGCATCCCTATTCCAAGTCATAATACTAGAATCCAATACATTCCAACCCCAAACTCCAGTATCTCAATCTCATATAAAATGATGGGTGTGGTCTTATCAAAACAAAAATAAAAACAAAAACTAGACGCTTCAAGTCTCTACGATAAATGCTTTGCTTAGAAAAACAGAAAGTAGACGTGTGCTAACCAAAAGAGTGTAGCTCCAGTGGGGTGTTCATCACATCCCCAAGCTTATGGCTTTCACCACTCTTGGATGTCTTGAGGCGCAACTCCTCTATTCCCTCTGAAAAAACTTCACAAAACATATTTCTCCCATTCTTTTTCTGTGGGGTGAGATTAGCAAGGACAAACAAATCACATGCTTGCTGTGCAAAATTCCAAATCAAATGCTCCAGTAGATAGAAAATAAGGTTCATTATGTTGTATGTTCACTCTCTTGATTGAAAGAATCATGGAAATTCGATTCCCAAGCCCAAAGAGTGCATAAAACAAAAGAAGGCAGAATCTGTCCAGAAAAGTAGCAGCAGAAAAACGAACGTTTTTCCCTAAGCTAGACTCGTCAAAAAATTAATACAATTTTTGTCCTTACATAGGACGAAAAGTTGCAGAACATACTAAAAAATTAGCTCAATCCGACATACCAATAAAAAACGTAAAATCATACGGTGATCAGACTCGTGCTGAAACAGAAATTTCAAGCACTAGGATAGCAACTTATAAGTCCAAATGGGTTTGACTTGACTCTTTATTGAAAACTCCAGAATTAAAACAAAAAAAAATCTCTTGAGACAGCAAAAGGACACTAGGAAAATCCAAACAAAAACAACCGGGTTGCCTCCCGTAAAGCGCTTTCTTTATAGCCATATAGCTAGGCTTTACTTACTTAACATCATGATGGTTGGAGTGAGGTGGCTCGGCATCCCCAAGCTTGGATTCTTGTACTTATTTGATACATGTAGGGTGAGCCCAGGGGTACATCCCCAAGCTTGATTGGTTGTTCCTCTTGATCTTTGTTCATCTCACTCAACTCTTCCTCCTGAAAAATTCTTCTTACACAAATCTCAACATAAAACTTGATTAGAGGGGTTAGTGCCTCCATAAATAAAATCCACATAGGTACAGCAAAGACACATCATGAGTTGATTCTAAATATTAACTACTGTTACTACAGTTGTGCATTGCTCCTTGATCAAAAGAACCACACAAAACACAAGTAATGAGAGCAATGCAAAATAAAGACATAATCTGCCAAAAACTGAACAGCCCGTAAAGAGTGAATTTTTAGAGGCACTTAAGTTGCTCAAATCAGAAAACTTAAAACTAATGAAATATGTAGTGATAACTAAATATTGATTTTGTAAATTACCAGGTAAAAATTCCACTTCTGTAATTTTAAACATTTTTCGCAGTGAAGTTCAGGAATCTGTTTTCTTGACAGCTAATTACTATTGTTTAATCCTATCTCTCATATAAGATTATTCTTGCAATTTAAGATGAGAAATAAGACAAAAATGTGATGTTACAGTAGTGAACTAATATTTTTATTGGTTTTAGCTTTGGAAAAAGTTTTAATGATAGAGACTTTGCAATGGTTTCATTGGCATGAACAACACATGTTCAAGGTCGACCCCAACTTCTCCATTACTCATCCTTCTCATTTACTTTCCCAAATTTTTTATAAAATGAAAATCTTAAACTAAATGATACATAACATTAGGTAAAGGCATTTTACATGTTGTAAAGACATAAATGTGTGCTCAAACCGAATAGGAAATTAAAGCATAAGGAACAAACCAAAAAAATATTAAACAATTTATTTTTAAGTCTAACCCATTTCCTATGCATTGGCATTTTGTAATGAAGCAAATAAAAGAAGCACATAATAGCAAGCATAGAAAGGTAGATCAAGTGCAACTTCAATAATTTCAGCATAAAAAGGGGAAACTTAATATTGTTGAAATATGTGTAACCATGTTTCCCTCTCTCATAATAATTTTCAGTGGCATCATGAATAGATTAAACAATATGAATATCACATAAAACATTCTTATCATGAGCCACATGAATAAAAGAATCACTACTCTCCACAAAAGTAAAATCCTCATTAGTGATAGTGGGAGTTAAACATTCATAATTTTCATTGCAATCATCATATATAGGAGGCATAGTATCATCAAAGTGAATTTTCTCCTCCAAGCTTGGGAAACTAGAAATATCATGCTCATCCAAACCAACTTCCCCAAGCTTAAAACTTTCCATAGAATCAGCAAGTATATCATTTTTATCCTCAATAGTAGGGGGACTAAAAATATCATATTCATCAAGACAAACTTCCCCAAGCTCAAGGTTTTCCTTAGCAATAAAGGTGTTCAAAGAATTAGTACTACCACAAATATGATTGTTGTGCAAATAATTTTTCAATTTCTCCTCAAACACTTCATGTCCTAATTCAAGGTAGATATTATACAGTTCTAAAATTGTTTGGTTGTTTTCCATTTTATAATTTTTTTGTGTTTTAGGTTTATATGTTAGTATGCAATGCAAACAAGAATAAAAGCTTAGCACAACGCTCCCCGGCAACGGCGCCAGAAAAGTGCTTGATGGCTCCCAAGTGCAGGAGATCAATTGTAGTACCTTTCGATAAGTATTTGAGTGTCGAACCCACAAGGAGTTGAAGGTAAGCTATCTATTCTCTAAAGCCCTATAACCCTCTTATATGGCTGTTTATGCAAAGCAATAAGTTTGACTAAAAGGAACTAACTAATTAAAAGCAAGTGACGTGGAGTGTGGTTTGTCTAGTAACTAGTGAAGCAAGTTTAAAATGCAAGTTTCTAAGAAAGTTTCACAAGTAGCAAGCAGCAAATATCTCAAGTATCTCAAGGGAGCAAGTGTTCTAGCAATAGGTGTTCCGTTCGTGTGGTTGTCACAATTAGTGAAGCACATGTTTTAGTCTTAGTTGTTTCTTCTAGGAAGGAGCTATGAATAGGTATAGTCAAGTAAATGATCTACAACCCCTTATGATGGATCATGTGGCCAAGTAAATGACTGCACAAGATTGATTAAGACATAAAGTCCCACCATAGCCTTACGTTCTAAGGTCCCCTATATATATCCCCCAATAACTTAACTTTGTGGCTCGGTCTCAGGTTACTGTCACTCCCAAGTCACCACCACTCCATTATGCTACCGGTGATCACCTTACATGCATTCCCCAACATATGCGTGCACTCATATATTGTACATAAAGACAATCATAGAAGATAACAAACTTGTGTGCAACCAATCAACGAACTATTTCACCATTGCCAAGAACAATTCACTACTCAAACATAGACGGGGAGACACAATACATCAAGGGAATATAGTATTGCATCATACATCGTGTTTGCCAAGAGATTACAGTGGAGAGATGGAGCTGATCTTGCTGTAGATGTTGATGATGAACACGCCGGAGGGGGGTGGAGCCCTCCGGGGGTGATCCCGGCGGTGTTTCCCCCCTCCGATCTTCTCCGGCGGCAGCCTTCTGTCTCTCTGTTTCGTGGTTTCGTCTCTCGGCGCTGCCTCCTCGTCGAAAAGGGTAGGGGACCCTTTATATAGTCGTTTTTAGGTCACGAGACACTCGGGAGAAGAAAGATCGACGGCATCGGAGCCACGGGGGCAAAAAGGGGGCCCCACACGCGGCCAAGGAATCTGGCCGCGTGGAGGGTCCTATTTTCCACCTGGTTGGCCTTTTGGCCCTCTACTTTGGCCATGGTCTTCTTCTCGAAAATTCTGAACCGTGCTCTTTGGCCTTGCCCTTTTTGGAGTCCCGAAGCTCTCGGAAAGTCTGAAACAATAAAACCTACGTTTTCTGGAAAAACAGGGTTAGAACCAAAAGAAGGGGGATTGTTCAGAAAATCCCCCAAATCATTATAAAACATGAATATAAGTTGCTAATATGTAGGAAAAACAAGTAATAACATGCAAAGTACATGCATCACCACCGCATGCCACTCCTCTAACCGCCTCTACATCCGCAAGGGCTTAGACAAGACTCCATATGAGATCCTCACCGGCAACAAACCCAACGTCTCCTACTTCCGTGTCTTCGCTTGTAAGTGCTTCTATTTGATAAAGGGTGTTCGGTTGTCTAAATTCCATTATAAAGCTATTGAGGGTATATTTGTTGGTTACGATGAGTCTTTGCGAAAACCTCACGGATAGTCATAGAATCTTGTAGTGTGGTTTTCGAGGAAAATGATGGCTCCCAAGTGGCGCAATTTCATGTTTCTAATGTAGATGTTGAAATGCCTCAAGAATCCATAGGAAGGATGGGTGTGGGATTTTCCGCCCCATTGAGGGACACCTTATGGAAACTTGAGAAGAACTATGCTCTACTGATGCGTGTAAACACACGTTCATTGGGAGACCCCAAGAGGAAGGTATGAAGAGTGCGGCAGCACGTTTCCCTCAGAAAGAAACCAAGGTTTAATCGACCAGTAGGAGGAAGGAGTAACTTCAGAAGGTTAAAGCAGCTGAGATGGCAGGACACACTACCGGTTCAGCAGCAACGTGGAGCTTGCACAACATAATCAAATCACTTTGCCCCAACGAAGAAGTGTGGTTGTCAATCTCACCGGTTTTGCTGAACACAAAGAGGCTAAACGTATGGTGTGGAAAACAGTAGGAACAATATGAGAACAGTATGAAAGCAGTAGGTGTTTTATCAGTATGAGGAAAAAGGACCGGGGTCCACAGTTCACTAGTGGCGTCTCTCCGTGAAAGATAAATAACATGTGTGGTGAACAAATTACAGCTGGGCAATTGACAGAAATGAAGGCTGCACCACAGTGCATATGCAAGACATAAAGATTACTATGTGATTCATGTGGGCATTACAACAAAATACATAGACCGTTATCCAACTGCATCTATCACTAAAAATCCACCCTCCGAATATTATCCGAACAAACGTTTGGTATTAAGTTGCAAGCAACAGATAATCGCAGTATGCAAAGTGTGTAATGTAAACAATAACATCATTCTTAGACAAAGCATTGTTTTTTATCTCTAATGGCAACAACACATCCTCCATCCGTCACGTTTCTGTCACTCAAGCACAGATGAAAAGGAGGCATGAACCCACTATCGAGCATAAATACTCCCTCTTGGAGTTACTAGAATCTACTTGGATAGAGCATCTACTAATAATGGAGAGCATGCAAGATCATAAATAACATAAGCATGAAGATAACATAATAGAATGATAATCCGAAGACATAGCATTCAATATTCATCAGATCCCAGCAAACACAACATGTAGCATTACATTAAAATGATCTTGATCATGATAGGCAGCTCACAAGATCTAAACATGAGGTACAAAGTGGAGAGAACAACCATCTAGCTACTGCTATGGACCCGTAGTCCAGGGATGAACTACTCACACATCACTTCAGAGGATGTCATGGTGGTGTAGACCCCTCCGGTGATGATTTCCCCTCCGTAAGGGTGCCGGGGAGAGCTCTAGAACCCTCCCGATCTCGGGATGACGATGACGGCGGCCTCAGGTGTTTCTCGGGGAAAAGTGGGATATTTCTTGGGTTCATGTCTCGGGGGATTAAATAGGTGAAAGGGAAGAGGCGGTGGAGGCCTGGGGGCCCCACACCATCCCCCGACGCGGCCAAGGGGGGAGCCACCCTATGGTGTGGGCCCCCTGAAGCCCCCCCTCCGGGTCTCTTCGGGACTCCGTGGAACCTTCGGAAATTCTAAGACTCCCGGGCTTCGAATTTTCCAATTCCGAGAATATTTCCAGAACAACTTTTCTGAAACTGAAAACAGAAAAAAAAACAGGGAACTGGCTCTGTGGCATCTTGTCAATAGGTTAGTCCGGAAAATCGATAAAAATGACATAAAGTCTATAGGAAACATGTGGTAAACAATAAGAAAACAACATGGAACATCAGAAATGAAGGATACGTTTATGACGTATCAACATCCCCAAGCTTAGTTCCTACTCGTCCTCGAGTAGGTAAACGATAAAAACACAATAATTTCTGAGGTGACATGCTACCAACATAACTTGATCATCAATAATGTAAAAGCATAAGTAAGCTGAGATCATAGAACTTAAACACAAGCATGATAGACAGAACTTTAATAATAAAGCATAGCATTCACTTTGCATCATGAGAAGTAACTCAAATAAAAGATCATGAATAAAAATGCAAAGAAAGATATACATTTGTTTCAAGTATAGAGAGAACATGTCAAAGTGATATTTCGCTACTCCTTAAGACTGGGGCAAAACATAAATGCCAGGACACCTTCAAAGTTCATGAGGAATACTAGAACAAATAATTAGAGAACAAGCAATAACACATCATGAATCAATTAATAATGTTTCTGGGACAAATGCACATAAAACTCAGAATGGCAAAAACGCTCTCTCAACTGTGCATAAAGTTAGAAGATGGAGAATCAACATAAAAGTAAAAGAAAGGCCCTTCGCAGAGGGAAGCATGGATCAATCATGTGCTAGAGCTTTTATTTTATTAAACAGAGGTATTGAAAACTTGACACTCCTCCCAACCATATTTCACAAACCATGGCTAACCGAATCCTCGGGTGCCTACCAACAATCACATACCGTGGAGGAGTGTCTATATTTTAAGAGAGGTCTATGCTTATGTCAACGAATGGTAAACAGAAAATATAGTACGTCACAAGCCAACTCGACTTCAGAAGAGCGGCTCCCATAGAAGGACGCATCTGGGTAGAAGGTCATCCCTCTTTCTCTTTTGTTTACACAATTATGCTTTGACTGATGAATCAGGGGCAAAAATGGTGAACATAATTTGTGTTATTAATTTGGGGCTAGGCACCCCGCTGCCACCTCTTCTATCATTGGATAAGCGGATGAAGCCACTAGTCCAAGGTGTGAAATTCCAATCAACAAGTGAGATAAAGATTCTCTATTTACGTCCTCATGAGCTAAAACAGGAGCACAAAACAGGAGTAATTTTGAAAGTTTTAAAGGTAACACATGATCAATTTACTTTGGAGTGCCGATTAAATACCACATGTAGGTAGGTACGGTGGACACAACGGGAAAGCTTTGGTTTTGGGGAGTTAAATGCACGAGTAGAGCTTATACTCAGTACAGGTGGAGGCTAGCAAAAGACTGGGAGTGACAAATCAAGAGATCATAAGAGCCATAATCATGCATAGCGACATAAACATCATTAATCAAAGCATAAGTGGTACCACAAGTTCAAAAACTAAATGATCATGGAGTCTATTCGTGACTGGTTCATAGTCATAAACATGGTGTGAGCATGCGCCAATTCAACCAAATAAAACATTCAAAGGAGAACACCACAAATTTATGCTTCAATATGACAAGAACAACTCATGATTCTTTCAAAGGCACATTAAACACTCTCAGCTATTTGAGGATAATCATGCTACTCAATAACCACAAGGCTTTAAAACTAAAATAGCATATATCATGATATGAAAAAGTCTAGCCACAGTCTATACAAGCTTCTACTTGCACCGTTAAAAATTCTACCTCAAGCAACAGTTTCTTTTCCCAACAAGCACAATACAAAACATGATTTAACAAAAACTCTCTAAATGATACAGAAATCAAACATGAGAGGACTCACAAAACTCTACTAAAACTAACAGCTCTAAACAAGAGATGCAATGAAAACAAGAGCTAAACAGGAATTTTGCAGCAGCTAGAAGAAAAACTAAGAGCATATCAAGTATTCAAACGAAAAAGCGGAGCGTGTCTCTCTCCCAAACAAATAATGCTAGGATCCAACTATATTAATGCAGCAAGGAAAACAAAGAAAAACGAAATAAAACAAAAATAAAAACAAATAGACGCTCCAAGTAAACTTCATATGATGTGACCGAATAAAAATATAGTTTCACGAGAAGTGACCTGATAGATAGTTGATGAAAAGGGGATGCCTTGGGCATCCCAAGCTTAGATGCTTTAGTCTACTAGAAATATTATTGGATGAACCACGGGGGGCATCCCCAAGCTTTGACCTTGCACTCTTCTTGATCACATATATCACATCTTCTCTTGACTCTTGAAAACTTCCTCCACACCACACTCAAACAGTAGTTCGCATTAAAGGGTTAGTGCAACAATTAAAAATCCATTGGTTCTGTATGGCACAAGTTCTATTGATACTTATAAACATTATCTACAGCCACTGATGTTTCGCGAAGCAAAGAAATCCATTTGACATCGCAAAAGAGCAAATGCAAGAAAAATGGCAGAATCTGTCAAAACCAGAATTGTTTGTAAAGACGAAAATTTTCGAGGCACTTACGTTGCTCAGATCGAAAAACTTAAAGAACGAAAAAGTTGCGGAATTAGCTGAGTAATAAGAACAAATAATTTCAGATTATTCTGATCTTCCAGTATTTTACACGATTTTTTACGGTGGACAGCAGAAATCTGTTTCCTGCGCAGAAATCCGAAAACACCTCCAACTCTTGTCAGAAACCTTACTTGGCACTACTAAAACATGAAAAGAAAGATACAAAGGAGTTTCTACAGAAGTATAAAACCCCTTGAGTCAAAGAAAACATATAAAAACAAAGCAAAAATAAAACCATTGGTTATCTCCCAAGAAATGCTTTTCTTTAACGCCTTTTAGCTAGGCCCAAAAAAGTGGAATCAAGTATTTTCAAGTGAAGAAGCATCCAAATCAAGATTTGGCAATTCCTTAATAATGCATTGTATTTTATCTAAGTGAGTTTGAGAGGCTCCTCTCTTAGAACTTTTAGGCTTACTATCTTCATCAAATAAATTCTCGGGAACAATCGAATCAAAATTCTTTTCTTGGGCTTCATGCAGTGCTACCAATTTAAAGGGGATTGGAATTTTATCCTATTTATCATTATTAGATTCAGTTTTTCTAAAGAACCAACAATATCTACACATGAGCCAAGCATATTGAAACGATCAAAGACATTTCTAGCTGCATAGTTTCTAAGATGAAGTTTCTTTTCTCAACATCTTCAATGTTATACAAGTTGAGGAACATATGTTGTAATATGGGATATAGGTTAACAAACCTAGCTTCTAGCATGTGAACCAAAGAAGTTGCAGCAGTCTCGTAATTGGGAGCAAGTTCTACTATGGATATTTTCTCAAAGTTACCATGCTTACTGACGAAGATATGGATCCTGGACCCTGCGAATAAGGACACCCCCTCTCAGGCCCAAGGTTAAAGGCCCAAGAAGAGGAGCCCTTGGAATACTCCAGAAGGCCCACGTGAAGCCCACCCGCACTAACTTGCGGGTTAAGATAGGAAACATGTAACCGACCTAGTTAGAATTCGAGTCCTCTCCGGGTAGGATTCGAGACCTGGCCATCTATATAAGGCCAGGAGAGCCCCCCGGGAGAGGACCAAGCAACACCTCACCATCGAAATCTTGAACTCGAGACCTTACTCTCGATTCGAGCACCACCATTGTAACCGATCTTTCCATCAATACAGATCGACAAGAGGCAGGAGTAAGGGTTTTACCTCTACGAGGGCCCCGAACCTGGGTAAATCTAGCCCCTTGTCTAGCCGACGATTCCACCAGCGCTCATGAATTCTCCTAGTCGAAACCCGATAGGGTCACCTAAGGGATTTGTAGAGTCAGAGATTCGTCAATTGGCGCCGACCGTGGGGACGACGGGCGCTGGATCACCGGCATCTTCGGCTTCATCGACAACCCACTCTCGTTGGAAACCATCGACTATGGCTCCGAACAATCCTATACGGATCGGATCTGTCCTGGTCACACCTCACTCGCCGGAATCGCGCCCGGTATTCGAGGATCTGGAGAAAAGCGTCACCTTCATGTTCGGGAGCCTAAAATTCGTGACCAACAGGGACGGAATCCTCCACTTCTCGGATGAATCGGAAACTGAATATGGAGCTGTCGACTCACGCCGTCATCTGGAGAAAAGCGGCGAGTCCAGCCGCTTCAACGCCAACGACTACCATACCCTCTCGACAGAGGAACCATCAAGAATTCGAAGAAACTTCCGACCTACGCCTAGGATGCACGAGGCTCGACTGGCTCAAGTCTGCATGGCAGGATCGGAACAAGCCTCAGAAACAGAACACAGCGCAGCAGAGCGCAACATAATCGGCGTCTCACGGGAATCCTGGAACCGAGCAAAGGAGGCTATGCGAACGAGCAAGCCACCCCGCATCCGGGGCCTCACACGAAGACATGGTTGCCTACCACTATCACCTAGTGAGAGCAGCCACGACTATCAAGGACGCTCGGATAGATCTGGCCCGCCGAAGAAGAGCGGCGGACGAGTCGAGCCAAAGGCGAGCCGGGCTGTCCATAACACCCTCGGTTGGAACCCGACCCGCGAGGAAGGGACACGCATCTACATCCAGGAACAATGAGTCCCTAGCCGGAACCAGTAGATCAATCACTCCTCTCATGCGAGTCGATGACGATGGCAATGTCTACCCACAAACTCCTGCGGCCGCGGTTCTAGCCGCAGCAACTTACATGCAGATGAACCAACCGACAGAAAGCGATCCTCGGGCGGAACATTATAAACAAGTGCGCAAGGGATTAGGGCTGGCGGCCGCAAGGCTCGCCGCTTATGATCGAAAGAAGGCCGCAGAACAACTGGAGAAGGAACAGGAGAAGGAGAAAGACAAGGATAGGGAAGCATCCCGCAAACGTAGGAGTTCTTCGCCAAGAAGGGAGAGGTCACCATGTCGTGGTAGAGGAAAAGAAGCACGGCGCCATGATGACAGTCGAAGTAGCAGCGAAGGCAGTCCGAGAGACAAAAGCTCGCGGCAGCATAGCAGCCGCTCGCGAAAGCGAAGCAAGGAGCCAAGGAAGGATACTGACCGCGACCGGCCAGAGTACGACGCGCGATCAGATCTCGCTCAAAAAAGGGTGGATAAGGCAAGGGCTTCGCGATATCGCGAGCGCTCTTCGTCTGGCTCCTCGGATGACGAAACCTGCGGCGCTCTCTGCTTTGCCCGCAGTATCCGCGAGGCGCCCCTACCCAAAAGATTCAAGCTTAGCACGGAAGTAACGAAGTACGACGGCTCACTCGAGCCCTCTCAATGGCTAAGCGATTACATCACGGCAGTAAAATGCCAACGTGGGAATAAAAACACGGCTATGCAATACCTCAATTTGCATCTCACCGGCGCGGCTCGCAGTTGGCTGGAGAGACGACCAAAATCTTACTACGCATCGTGGCATGATTTGCACCGCGATTTCTGCAAAAATTTCCAGTCGACTTACAAGAGGCCGGCCACCATTGAAGAACTGCGAGCATGCAAGCAGAAAAGTGGCGAATCCACCCGCGAGTACATCCAGCGATGGACTACGCTCAGGAATACCGCAGGAACCATCTCGGAAGAAGTAGCGATTGAAGCCTTCGCAAAAGGCGCCCAAAGAACGACTTTCAGAGAAGAACTGGGCAGAGCCGCACCCAAGACTATTGGGGAGCTGATGAACATAGCCGAAAAATGGGCTAACGGAGAAGATGCGGTGCGCAATGAGAGGGCATCATCACCTGCGCATGATGAAGACCGTCATAGTCGGAGGAAGAGGAGAAAATATTACGATCACGAGGACAGAGAGGAGTTGGTCGCAGCGGAATTCACGCGAGGCCACGACTCCGGTCGCCGTGGGAATCGCGAGTGGAGACCAAAAGCTGAAGAAAAATCACCCGAGGAAGACCTCGATGGATACTGCTCGCTACATCTATCTACAGATAAACGCACGGGCAAAACTAAGGCAACGCACCTTCTTAAGGATTGCCGAAAGTTTATT
Source organism: Alopecurus myosuroides (assembly GCA_028641055.1). NCBI lineage: Eukaryota > Viridiplantae > Streptophyta > Magnoliopsida > Poales > Poaceae > Alopecurus > Alopecurus myosuroides. The sequence goes on along the minus strand of CM054057.1, from coordinate 252,477,080 downwards.
CATATCTCAGAAGCACTCGCCAGGAAAAGATCTGCACACACGCAAAATTACCCATCGCTTCCAGGAGGAGGCCACCAAGGATTCCAGCCGCCACAACCCCCACCTCCACCAGCAAATCCAATCATGGCATTAGCTGCGCTACCTGCACCGCCAGCTCAAAACTCCGGGGCCAACACGTACCCGAATCCAGCAGGACAACTCGTGATGATCCAGAAGGTATGTCCATCCCGCAGAGCTCAAAAGACTAACACAAGGCAATTGTGCATGGCCGTGCAGACACCGCCAACAAAAACAGAATACTTGAAGATGGCGGACCAGCCAATAACATTCTCGATGAAGGACCACCCTCCACGAGTCTATCGACCGGGACACGCCGCCCTTGTCATCCAAGCACAAATTGGCAACTATGATTTGGCCCGCGTATTCATGGATGGTGGCAGTGGCATCAACATTATCTACGCGGATACACTCCGTCGGATGAACATGAACTTGGACGGCCTCCAGGAATCAGAAACATCCTTCCACGGGATAGTTCCAGGAAAGGCAATCCGTCCACTCGGAACAATCAACCTAGAAGTTGTGCTGGGCACCAAGAGCAACTACAGAAGAGAATTCCTCGACTTCGAAGTTGTCGATTGGCCTTCGCAGTACCACGCCATTCTTGGTCGAACAGCGTTCGCCAGATTCATGGCAGTACCGCATTACGCCTACCTGAAGCTCAAATTACCTGGAGAACATGGCGTAATCACCATCGACGGAGACTTTCAGAAATCCAACAAATGCGACATTGAATTCAATGAGATCGCAAAATCTTTCGGGATGCAAGAAGAACTTCAAGAGCTGGCAAAAACCACGGATCACTCCGTGATGCCCCTCACGAAGAAAAACGCGTCTGAACTGGAGTTCAGCGCTAATAGTGACACTCGAAAGCATCAAGTGCACCCGACAGATTCTGTGAAGACAGCGCTGGTTTCCACCACCCTTTCGCAAGCATAGGAAAGCGCGCTCGTCGAACTCCTCCGTGAGTACTGGGAAATTTTCGCCTGGCAGCCATCAGATATGCCAGGAATACCCAGGGAGTTTGCCGAGCACTCACTCGAAGTCTTTCCAGATGCCAAACCCATCAAACAAACTACTCGACGATTTTCAGAATTCAAGCAGAAGGCACTTGGAGAAGAAGTAAACAGATTGCTAGCAGAAAAATTCATCAGGGAGATCAAGATATCCACTTGGTTAGCAAACCCGGTGCTGGTCCCCAAAAAGAACACGGACATTCTTCGGGTATGCATCGACTACACGTCGTTAAACAAGCACTGCCCCAAGGACAACTTTCCCCTCCCGCGAATCGACCAGATCGTGGACTCTACGGCAGGCTGCCAACGCCTCTCTTTTCTGGACTCCTATTCGGGATATAATCAGATCCGGATGGAAAGGGAAGACGAAGAAAAGACAACATTCATCACACCTCACGGTGTCTACTGCTAGACGACAATGCCCTTCGGGCTCAAGAACGCAGGCGCAACATACCAGCGCTGCATGCCAAAATGCCTCGCCAAGCTCATTGGCAAGAACGTACAAGTGTACGTTGACGACATAGTCATCAAGACTCGAGTACAAGAGCACACTTCTCGAGGATATTAGAGAAACATTCGATGCCCTCAACGCATACAGGATCAAGCTCAATCCGACAAAATGCGTCTTCGGTGTTCCAGCAGGGAAACTTCTCGGGTACCTGGTATCCGCCAGAGGCATCGAAGCCAACCCAGAGAAAATACAAGCAATCTTGACAATGAAGGAGCCAACTAATCTACGCGGAGTCCAACAGCTTGCAAGGCGACTGGCCGCCCTGAGCAGGTTCATCGCACGATTGGGAGAGCAAGCGTTACCCTTCTACAAGCTGCTGAAGAAGACAGACAAATTCGAGTGGACACCAGAAGCTAAGCAAGCATTCGCAGACTTAAAGCGATCGTTGCAAAGTAGGCGAGTTCTTGCAACGCCGCAAGAAAGGGAGCCACTCTACTTGTACCTAGCCGCCACAAACCAGGTCATCAGCACAGCAATCGTAGTCGAACGACCTGAGGAGGGCAAAGCGTACGGAGTTCAGCGACCAATCTATTACATTAGCGAAGTACTCTCGCCATGCAAGCAATGATATCCTCATTACCAGAAGCTCGCATACGGAGTTGTTCTTACAGCCCGAAAGCTCAAGCGCTACTTCCAGGAACACGCCATCACAGTGGTTAATGATGCGTCACTCGGGACAATCATGAACAACCCCATGGCATCCGGAAGAATAGCCAAATGGAGCATCGAGTTGGGCGCCTGGGACATCACTTATGCAGGGCGCAACGCAGTCAAATCTCAGGTACTCGTAGAATTCCTAAGAGAATGGACAGAACTACAAACGCCCGGACCACCTGAGTACACGAGCAATTGGATAATGTACTTTGACGGGTCCAAAAGAAACGAAGGAGCAGGAGCTGGAATTGTCCTCATACACCTCAGGGAGACAAGCTGCAATACGTCCTACGATTGGACTTTCCACCAGATGATCCCGCATCGAACAACGACGCAGAATATAAAGCCCTGTTGCATGGGATGAAGATGGCAGTCGCCTGTGGAGCCACTCGATTAATGATTTACGACGACTCCAATCTCATTGTGCAGCAGACAATGAAAGAATGTGATGCAATTGCTGAAAACATGGTCGCGTATCGCGACATGTACAATCTACTCGAAGGAAGTTTCAAAGGGTGCGAGCTGAAGCACATTGCAAGATCAAGCAATGAAGAAGCAGATAGGCTGGCAAACATGGGTTCCACAAATACACCCATACCACCAGGAATATATTTCGAACGGATGATCAAGCGATCGGTCAAAGTCAAGAAAGCTGCAGGAACACCCGCAGCGCCAGAAACAGAGGTCAGCCTGCAAGTCGCCATTATCGAGCTTACCCATAATATATCACGGCAGGTTTTTCTGGTCGAGCCAGTCTGGACGCAGAAATATCTCGACTACCTGACCAACAGACAGCTCCCGGCCGATCCACGCGAGGCTCGACAAATAATGAGACGCAGCAAATCCTTTCGGGTAGTCAACAGAGAATTATACAAGCAAAGCATCTCGGGTATACTTCAGCGCTGCATCACACCCGAAGATGGCAAAGAATTACTCCAGGACATCCACCAAGGAGACTGTGGACATCATGCTAGCTGGAGAACAATCATGGGAAAGGCTTTCCGAGCAGGATTCTACTGGCTAACAGCAGCTACCGACGCAAAGGACCTGGTCGAACGATGCGATGCTTGTCAGCGATTCGCACCAAGACCACATGCACCTGCTACGGAATTGCACATGATACCCATTGCTTGGCCCTTCGCACAATGGGGGCTGGACATGGTTGGACCACTACGCAAGTCCACGCCGGGTGGGTATACACACTTGCTGGTCGCAGTCGACAAGTTCGCCAAATGGATCGAGGCCATGCCAGTAACTTCGGCTAGCGCCCAGTGCGCCGTCAAGTTCCTCGACTCCATTGTATGAAGATTTGGTGTGCCACACGACATCATTACAGACAATGGTACAAACTTCACAGCAAAGGAAACGCAACAGTTCTGCGAGGAAAAGGGCATCAAACTTCAAGTTTGCTTCAGTTGCCCACCCGCAAACGAACGGTCAAGTCGAAAGATCCAACGGCTTAGTTTCGGCTGGCATCAAGAAACGCCTACTCGATCGTCTACACCCCGCCGCGGGACATTGGGCAGAAGAGCTACCCTCCGTACTATGGAGCCTCCGCACAACTCCAAACCGCACCACAAAATACACACCATTTTTCATGGTATACGGGGCAGAAGCAGTCCTTCCCGAGGATGTTAGATTCAGCGCCCCACGAGTTGTGGCTTACAGCGAACAAACCTCCAACAAGGCACTCGCGGAAGATATGGATGCACTTGACGAGATGCGTGACATCGCGCTCGCAAGATCCGCAGTATATCAGCAATCACTGCGAAACTATCACAGTCGCCGCATACGCCACAGAGCATTCGCGGTTGGAGATCTAGTGCTGCGGCTCAAGCAGAAGGAAGGACACAAGCTCGAGCCACCCTGGGAAGGACCCTTCATCATACACGAAGTCATCCCAGGCGGAGCCTACAGGCTGAAGAATCCATCGACTGGAGGAATCTATTCCAATCCTTGGAATATCGCACACCTCCGCAAACTTTATCCCCAGGTTTACTTATTATCACAACAAATAAGGCTATACTAGCCACTCTTGTAGCCCGAATACATGACTTCTCAGTCATAGCAATAAAATGCATGGTTTCTCAACCATATTTACTCGAAGATTATCTCTTCTTACATGCTAAATAGTTACAGGTACACACCCCATAAACACACGGGGGCTAAGCCTACAACTAAGCATCACAAGAAAAATTATACTCACAAGGTTACACACCTTATAAACAGTTTTTACAAGCTATACAACATCACAGAATGTACACATTCAACAATCAATCATGGCGATAAGCATTCTCAGTCGCCAACACTCTATCTACTTCCTCAGAGGTCAGTCAAATGATTTTCTCCGCTGCAGGACGAACAACATCGTAATGCGGAGAAATATCATCGATTGGGCCATCTGGGAGCCTAGCTACGGAGTTAAAATTTACTTCAGGATGCCATATTCGGACAAAGGAGAGAGCCACCACCGCGCCGCAAATCATCTGATTGCGCACGCACTCGGGAATTTCTCCCTCTTGCCCGAAGAGCCCAAGGAGATACCTCCAATCTTCAGGACCCCTTTCAAGCGGGTAGAATGCAGCGTTTATCGCGATCAAGACCTCGTGAAAAAAACTCACGAGAACTTTTATCTGGGAGACACGAAACTTCAAAGTAGCTAACACAAAACCTCGGCTGCGATCAGACCAAAAATTATTCGCATGAGGCCTTGAGCTGCCAGCTTCTTGATGAATGTGGTTTTCTACCCAGTGTTTTTCCTCCCTATCATCCGGTTTAACAACTGAAGAAAAATATGCGTGATCAGATAAGGAAACAAGACAAAGAAGACCTCGGGGCTGTATTACTTACACAATAGTTCCCTAGCAAGGGAAGCCAGCTCGTCCATCACAAACTGTTCGCGTTCAGTCGCCAGTTTTTGCTTGGACTTCGCCACATCGGCTACCCCACGCAACACTTTCAACTTGCGCTCGCCATCGGCTACACGATCACGGAGACCCGCCAAAGTCCCGACAGCGGCAACAAGTGGATCAGCTCGGGCAGCAAGTCCACCTGAGGATTCTGCGACAAACCCAGTAGCCTGGAAGAGTACAAGAAAAGAAGTAAGACGCCCTATTCGAAATATCTCTAGTCGCACATTTGACGAGTGCTCGGGGGCTACTCCCATCGGGAGAGAATACACAAACTACAAGAAGTAATTTCCAGGCGAACATTTCGATTAAAGACAATACAGGAATACATCCCAAGGTTCATTACATTCAAGACGGAAAAGAAATACAAAACTACGAAGCTACAGTGGTGCTCCCGCTAGAGGTAGTCGCCCCTCCTGTGAGTCGAGCAAATAGCTCAGACAGCTTTCGAGCAAGGATGGCGGCTTGCTCGCCAAAACGAGAGAGCCGTACCTTTTTGCCCGTGGAGGGGTCGACTGGAAGAGCCGAGTAGGCTTCCTCCAAACCGGTGACTCCATGCGCCAGCGCGAACTGGATCGCAGTCTTTGCGCCAGACTCCGACTGGGAAACCGCGTAGGCATCCAAGAGATTGCTCTTCGAAAAGATCTTCAGCAAGTCGTCTAGCGCAGATGGAGGTGCAGCGTTGGCGAGGAAGCGACCGTGCAGTTGCGTCAACACGTGAGTGGCATCGCCAATCAAGGAGCAAACTCCTTCGGCGTGCCTCTTGAGTTGAGCAAGAGTGTCGGTTAGCACGTCTACCCGTTGGATCCCAGGGATCTCCAGAGGAACATCCAGAAGACCTGCAAAAGAAAAGAATGTCAATACTTGGCAAGTTCAGCGGGATAAAAGATGAAATCGCGAGAGCTTAAATCACTTACCCGCGAGACCCTCAGCAAGGGGACGGAGGAACGTGACAAGGTCAGCATCGGCCTTATTGCCAGCATCCTCTTGATCCTTTAGAGCTTTCCGCGCATCCGCGAGTTGCCTTTCAAGATCCTCCGATCGCATGCGGGAGGTCTCCAGTTCTTGTCGGATGGCCGCCAGATCAGCCTCCTGAGTGGTTACCCGCTCAGAGAGACTGCCCTTCTCGGACTCTGAAAATTCGAGTCGAGCTGCATAGTGACACTTGTTAGAAATCAAGAATTAAGGAAAGAATAAGAACAAGAAAAGATGATAAGACTTACTCTTAAGAAGCTCGTTCTCGGTGCAGAGTCGACTGCGGTCTGATCGAAGCGATTCACATTCCGATTCGGCAAGAACAACTCGGCGGCCAATCGCCGCAAGAGAGTCAACAAGAGACTACAAAAGTACAGAGGTAGAAGAATTAGAAGATATAAACTGGAGCCTGTACCCGATTAAATTCAATCGACTACAGCCTCGGGGGCTACTCCCATCGGGAGCACTGCCGTGCACCCGATAAAATCAAGAAGAAGAAAAAGACAAGACTTTGAGCCTGTAGCCGACCGCACGCGATCGACTACAGCCTCGGGGGCTACTCCCATCGGGAGCACTGTCGTGCACCCGATAAAAATATCATGACAAATGGCGAAGTTTACCTGGCCCGTGGTGCGGGAGAGGGGATCTGCGGAGCTGTCCGTCACCTCTTTCGAAGCTGAAGTCCTGGCGGCAAAACTAGGAGCCTCACGTTCCACAGTCGCTGCATGGGGGGCTGCGCTGGGAGAATTCTGGACGGTGCCAGCAGTGGGAGTCTCACCCGCAGCTCCTGCTCTATTCCTCTTTTCGGGAGGAACGGAAGAAGCGTACCTGCGAGGACTGATGGTTTGCAGACTGCAACAAATAAACATCAACATAGGTGCAAAGAAAAAAGTTTGACTGAGAACGAGGATAAGAACTTACTCATCGTCTTCATCTTCATCCAGGAAATCCGCGTTCCAAGCGGGTGCGATTACTGGGAATGAAGGGGAAAGGGCGAGTGAGCGAAGTGGAGTCGCGGAGATAGGAGCCTTCCCAGGCGATTCTTCCAAGGAGTTATCCTTGGAAGTAGCCTCGTTATCATCCACCCAACGACGCTTGTGGTGATGGAGGCCGCCATTCGAGCCCTCTGCACCATCCGAAGAATCGTCCTCGGAGCTTGACGAAGCATCGGCGACACTGGTATCGGCTAAACCGTCCAGGTGACTCGCCAATAACTCCGAGGCGTCCTCTCCCACAACTGGCGGGTAGCAGTTCGCCACTACTAGACTCTACAAAGAAGGCTGAAGGAGGCAAGAAAAAATTCAATCGACTAAAGCTCAGAACAAGGAAGAAAATAATGGAAGACAAGAAGGGTAAACTAACCGCGGCTGGTGGAGGTTTCGAAGCGTCGAAGGCTTCGACTGTACAGTCGGGAAACTTCTCTCCCACCTTCAAGCTAGTGATAGCCGCGATTTTCTTCTCGAACTCAACGTTCGAAAGCTCCTCGCGGCTCACTCGGCTAGGATCCTCAGAGCCTTGGTATTCCCACATGGTGGAAGGCCTTTGCTGCAGAGGTTGGATCCTACGCTTCAGAAAAATACTTGCCAGGTGCAGCCCGTTGAGCACAACTCCAGCAGTTTGATCCCGGAGAGTGGACACCCTTGCGAGTAGGGGTGTAACGACCTGAGTTTCTTCGGCTGACAGCTTGTGCGCCCAGGACTTCCGCCTCTTCAAAACAGCGAACGGGTGGAATTCTGCGATCCCACCCGAGCTGTTGTCGATGACGTAAAACCATTTTTTCCGCCAGCCTTGGGCGGAGTCGATGAAGTGCATACTAAAGTAGCTGCTCTCCAGTCGCGCTTGGATCCCGAAGCCACCTGGGCGTAGCGGCTCGCCAGGCTCGGAGTCTACCCGCGATTTCTCGCGGAAGATCCGAACTTTGAAGAGGGCCTTCCAGAGCGCCCAATGTGGGCGAATGCCAAGGAAGCATTCGCAGAACACGATGAAGCACGATATGTGCTGCACCGCGTTCGGAGGAAGATCGTGAAGCTGTATGCCATAGACATACAGCAACCCGACTAGGAAAGGATGGAGAGGGAAGGAGAGACCCCGAGACACGTGGTCCGCAAAGACCACGCGCTCGTTCGACTGCGGGTTCGGTACCTCTTCTTTCTTCCCGAGGCGCACCCGCTTCTCAGCTTCCGCCGGCAGCAGCCCCTCCCGCTGCATCTCTTTGATGCTCTTAGCGGTGGTGTTGGGCGAACGCTAGTCGCCAGCTCGGGGCGCAAGTTGCGCGGAGACTTCTCCGGATGCGGAAGTGGCAGCGCCACGTCTTTTGCCTCCAGCCATGGTTGACAGCGCGAGCTTGAGCACGAGGAAGAAGATGGGCGCGAGGAAGGAGATGGATTGGAGACAAAGGCTGGGAAAGTTTTACCGCAGCGCTAAGTCCCGTACTTATACACGGAGCGGATCAGTTCCAGCCATTCGATGCGCTACGTGGCGCTTATCGCAGCCACCACGTGTGAAGATGAAACGAAGAGACGGTGAACGCTGTTCCGTGCCACGATCTTAACAGAAGATCGTGCGCATTTACTGCACCGTTCGCGTAAAAACCGGGAGCGGCGTCTCGTTTCCCGGTCAAAAAGCTGACTGGGTGGGCCAGCCCATCTGCTACCACTCCGTCACGTCCCATCGGGAGGAGAAACGTGCGCCATGACGTCATGGCACGCATCATCAAACTCAAGAATCTTCGAGTGGAAAATTCAACCACGAAAACAGCTTCGTACGAAATTCCTTCGAATAAAGGCGATCCTTTTGTGAACAAATCATGGAGCAAAACCTCTTTAAAACAAGAGAGAAATACCCTATGCACGAAAACTCTTTCGTACGGGCATGACATTCCAAACATGAAAACTCTTTCATATGGGCATAACTTTCCTCGGCACGAAAATTCTTTGGTATAAAGCTCAAAAAATCACTCGGGTAGGCAGAACCTACCTCTTTTCACACATGATATTTTTATATCATAAAAACCTGGATTGTTCAGCCGACTTGGCACATCCGGATGCCATATTCTTCGAATATGAAGGTATGACCCGAAAAGATCTCTCTTAAGGGCCTGGAATCGCACTCGAAAGCTGCGTCCTCCGGTATGATTCCGTGTCAACAACACGAAGAAAAATCCTAGCGGACGCGCAGGGTACCCCCATAGGTTAAGTTCGACTCGATAAGTCCACAACGGCTCAGTCGCAACAATCACCTTACCGGGTTTGAGTCGGAGGTCTCGAATCTATGTAGGTCAGGAATGTTTTTGTCCTAGTCGCAATTAATTGGCCCTGATCTTTCGGGAGAGCCAAGCTACTGTGCCACATCCTTCTGCGATAAAAGCCGCAAAAACATGCACCTATGTTGCTCGACACTCGAGCATGAAGACTCGTTGCACAGGGAACACACCCTTTAAACAGGAAACAACCAAGCTGGTTATCCATAAGAAAGGAAGATCAAGAAAGGTTTGACCGTCTACTCGACTGGAAAAATCCCACTCGAGCAAACGCTCGGGGGCTACTGACGAAGATATGGATCCTGGACCCTGCGAATAAGGACACCCCCTCTCAGGCCCAAGGTTAAAGGCCCAAGAAGAGGAGCCCTTGGAATACTCCAGAAGGCCCACGTGAAGCCCACCCGCACTAACTTGCGGGTTAAGATAGGAAACATGTAACCGACCTAGTTAGAATTCGAGTCCTCTCCGGGTAGGATTCGAGACCTGGCCATCTATATAAGGCCAGGAGAGCCCCCCGGGAGAGGACCAAGCAAAACCTCACCATCGAAATCTTGAACTCGAGACCTTACTCTCGATTCGAGCACCACCATTGTAACCGATCTTTCCATCAATACAGATCGACAAGAGGCAGGAGTAAGGTTTTACCTCTACGAGGGCCCCGAACCTGGGTAAATCTCGCCCCCTGTCTAGCCGACGATTCCACCAGCGCTCATGAATTCTCCTAGTCGAAACCCGATAGGGTCACCTAAGGGATTTGTAGAGTCAGAGATTCGACACTTACTAACATGATCAAAGAATTCTTTAATAGTGTCCTTTCCAAGTATAGAACCACTTCCTACCGACAAATTTTTTAGGGTAAACTTAGGGAACAACATGATGAAAAATAACAACGAAGTGACAAAAATAACAACTAGAATAAGAACTAAATTTTTCGTTTTTGATAAAGAGAAGCAAACAAGATAAAATCAAGTAAACTAAGAAAAACAAAAAGAAAGTAAAGAGATTGGAAGTGAGAGACTCCCCTTGCAGAAATTCTCTTCCTCCCCGGCAATGGCGCCATAAAATGCTTTGATGTGTGTGAACACATGTTCGTTGGGAGACCCCAAGAGGAAGGTATGAAGAGTGCAACAGCAAGTTTCCCTCAGAAAGAAACCAAGGTTGAATCGACCAGTAGGAGCAAGGAGTAACTTCAGAAGGTTGAAGCAGCTGAGATGGCACGGCGCACTACCGTTTCAGCATCAACGTGGAATCTGCACAACACAATCAAATCACTTTGCCCCAACGAAGCAGTGAGGTTGTCAATCTCACCTGTTTTGCTGAACACAAAGAGGTTAAACGTATGTTGTGGAAAACAGTAGGAAAAAAGTAGGAATAGTATGAGAGCAGTATGAAAGCAGTAGGTGTTTTATCAGTATGAGGGAAAAGGACCGGGGTCCACATTTCACTAGTGGTGTCTCTCCGTGAAAGATAAATAACATGTGGGGTCAACAAATTACAGCTGGGCAATTGATAGAAATGAAGGTTGCACCGTAGTGCATATGCAAGACATAAAGATTACTATGTGATTCATGCGGGCATTACAACAAAATACATAGACCGTTATCCAACTGCATCTATGACTAAAAATCCACCCTCCGAATATCATCCGAACAAACGTTGGATATTAAGTTGCAAGCAACAGATAATCGCAGTAAGCAAAGTGTGTAATGTAAACAATAACATCATCCTTAGACAAAGCATTGTTGTTTTCTCCCTAATGGCAACATCACATCCTCCATCCGTCGCGTTTCTTTCACTCGAGCACAGATGAAAAGGAGGCATGAACCCACTATCGAGCATAAATACTCCCTCTTGGAGTTACTAGCATCTACTTGGCCAGAGCATCTACTAATAACGGAGAGCATGCAAGATCATAAATAACATAAGCATGAAGATAACATGATATATTGATAATCAGAAGACATATCATTCAACATTCATCAGATCCCAGCAAACACAACATGTAGCATTACATAAAGATGATATTGATCATGATAGACAACGCACAAGATCTAAACATGAGGTACAAAGTGGAGAGAACAACCATCTAGCTACTGCTATGGACCCGTAGTCCAGGGATGAACTACTCACGCATCACTTCAGAGGAGGGCATGGTGGTGTAGACCCCTCCGGTGATGATTTCCCCCTTCGGCAGGGTGCCGGGGAGAGCTCCAGAACCCTCTCGATCTCGGGATGACGGTGACGGCAGCCTCGGGTGTTTCTCGGGGAAAACTGGGATATTTCTAGGGTTTATGTCTCAGGGGATTAAATAGGCGAAAGGGCAGAGGCGGTGGAGGCATGGGGGGCCCACACCACCCCCGGCGCGGCCAGGGGGCACCGCCCTATGGTGTGGGCCCCCTAAGGCCCCCACTCCGGGTCTCTTTGGGACTCCGTGGAACCTTCGGGAATTCTAAGATTTCTGGGCTTCGAATTTTCCAATTCCGAGAATATTTCAGGAACAACTTTTTTGAAACTAAAAACAACAGAAAACATGGAACTGGCTCTATGGAATCTTGTCGATAGATTAGTCCAGAAAATTGATAAAAATGACATAAAGTGTATAGCAAACATGTGGGAAACAATAAGAAAACAACATGGAACATCAGAAATTAAGGATATGTTTATGACGTGTCATCTACTCAAGTGGAGCCCTCCTCTACAATATAAGAACAAGCCAAGGAGCCAAGTGATGCACCTACCAAATAACAAGTTCAAGACCCTCCTCTTGTTGACCAAGTTACTATGCAAGATGCAACCACTCCTATAATTCAAGCTAGTCAAGATTAAGGCCAATATCAACCTTCTTCGTCCTCCTCTCCTCAAGTTGAAGAAAGGGTTGAGGATGATGATTTTCAAGGCCAACAAATCGGTCAAGACAGGGAACCAAATGATCAAGTGATTCCTCCTTGCAATAATGAGGAGATCAAAGCCCGTCATGCTAGAAGGATTAGAAGAGCTTTGAAGCGTATTGATGCATCCGACAACAAGATCTTGGAAGATGTTCACGCTAGAAGACACACAAGAAGGCAATTTACACACTTTATTGAGCATCAAGCTCACATATCTATGGTGGAACCAAGTGAAGTGTTTGAACCTCTTGAGGACTCCGATTAGGTGGAAGCTATGCATGATGAGCTCAATAACTTTGAGCACAATAAAGTTTGAAAGATAGTTGAGAAGCCCAAGGATTGGCATAATGTTATTGGCACTAAGTGGATATTCAAGAACAAGCAAGATGAGCATGGCATTGTCATAAGGAACAAGGTAAGATTGGCGGCTCAAGGCTACACTCAAGTGGAAGGCATTGAATTTGATGAAGCCTATGCACCCGTGGCTCGCCTTGAGTCCATATGTATCCTTCTTGCATATGCATCTTCGCATAATTTCAAATTGCAACAAATGGATGTCAAAAGTTCTTTTCTAAATGGTCCACTAAAGGAGGAGGTATATGTTAAGCAACCTCCGGGGTTCGAGAACCTCAACTTCCCTAACCATGTCTACAAGATCGATAAGGCGCTCGATGGACTTTAACAAGCACCACGTGCGTGGTATGAGCAGCTTAGAGAGTTGTTGGAAGACCGTGGGTTTGAAGTTGGGAAGATCGATCCCACCCTCTTCGTAAAGAGGGTAAAGGGGGAGTTTTTCATATGCCAACTGTATGTGGATGATATTATCTTTGGCTCAACTAACCAAGCTTTTAATAATGAGTTCTCAAAAATGCCAGGTTGAAGGATGAGCTAGCAAGGCTCAAGGGCAAGAGCCCTCAAGTTGAGAAGGTTGTGGCCTCAAGTCCCCAAGTGGTTACTTCTAGACCACAAGTGAGTGATCCTAGGCCACAAGTTGGCAAGCAAGGTCTTGGCTATGTTGCCAAGAACAAGAACAACAAGAATAAGAACAATAAGAACGCCATAAATGGTGCTTCGTGTGGTATTGTCATTAGGGACAGCACTACCCGTAGCATTCCCGCACAAGCCAACAATGTTGCTTCGAGTGGTAGTGTCATGAGGGACAACACTACTCATAGAATTTCCGCCGGAACTAACAATCCACACCATTTCTTATATGTTAATTATTATGGTATTGTGGAAGCTAAATATGTTGGTCCCATTAAAGGTTTCATTGACTATACCATTTGGGTTCCAAAGACCCTTGTTGCTAAAATGAGGGGACCCTCCTTGGGTCCTAACTCTAGTCAATGATCTCTTGCAGGACTATGCTTTCTGTGGGTCAAAATGGATAATTGATAGTGGGTGCACTAGTCATATGACCGGAAGCAAAGAACTTGTGACGGAATTGTGCCCAAATACTATTGATGCAACTGTCACCTATGGAGACAAGTCCAAGTCTAGAGACACCCAAAAAGCTGAGTATCACTCTCCGTCTCTCTCTCTATAGCACCTCTAGAAGCTTTTTCTTATTAAAAAACCTAGACAGCTCCTCTGACACAGAAAATGGTTGCGAAAATTAAAAAAAAACATGCTTTCCAAGCTTTATATTATATTCATGAGATACATCTTAGTACACAAGAATGTTGCAGATCCATTACAGATACAAAAAGGGACAAGAAATTTGGAAAGAACTGCTCC
>CM054057.1:252134711-252462974 GCA_028641055.1 Alopecurus myosuroides | reverse complement strand
TTAGTTCCTTTGAGTTTGTCGTGGCTCGTTCTTCATTTTCCAACTGTAACCTTGATAACTTCCAGAACAAGAGGACAAGGACGAAGGAGAAGAAACTGAAGGCAAGGTGGAATCCGCCAGCGATGAAGATGAAACGGAGTCGACGATCAAAGTCGGAGCAAAGAGAAAACCCCGAGGGGTCGTCTTCAAGGTTCCATATCGTTTCCTTGCCTCCAAACCATATTCATTTGATAACATGCATGAGCTAAACTTGGCGTTATTCCACTGGCCGTATCTGAAGGAGTCGCCTATGACCAAGCGCAGAGCGACTCGGAATTACCCGGGTGATGATGCTCTTAACCCGGGTATTCCATCGTCTCCGGCTCGACGCGCTGGTATTTACCTTATCCTTCCTTGAATGTAAAAATCTTCCCGAACCATTCCCTTACAGGGTAATTCCGTGTCTTGTTTGATGTTTTTCAGTTTCGTCCGGGTCCAGTAGCGAATTCCCCTCGGACTATGCGGTGAATCCCGGGTAAAATTCCTTTCCTGATGTTTTATCATATTTTCATCACCTTTTTCTAGTTATACGCTAACTGCTCACTCATACTATCCATAGGGCCGCGGTCATTATTAGCGACCAAGAAGATATGGAGACCGATGACCCGGGTAAGGGGAACCCGATTGATGATATGACAGCCGCAGCTGGCGGCGAAGAACAAGTGCCACCAATAAACCTGGCCGGACAAGAAGCCGAGTACCCGATAGCCTCGCACGCAAGCGAGGAGGAAAAAGCTGCAGCTTTGGGTGCGGGAGGAGGAGCACCAGACTCCGATATTCGGATGACCCGGATGCCTTCTCCCGCCAAGAAGAAAACTCGTTCTCCGAGTCTCCAAGACCCCGGGTCCTCTAACTTGGGTAATGATACTTTCGACCAGCTGATGAGCGCTCTCCTCACTATGAAGGCCTCGGAGAGCAATATTCTAGAGCGCATGGCAGCAGAGCACCAGGTAACAGTACTTGATATCTCGTAGTATCCATATAGTCCCCAAGTTCCGATCATAACTTGTTGAAGTTGTGCTTGGTACTTTATGCCATATTCGGCTTGCCATGATACCCGACTGATACTTGTACTCTTTGCTCCTTACAGGCGCAGGTCACCCGGTCTGATGAAATCTTGCTCAAGACCGAACAACTTCTGCTTGCCGAGGTAAAGCGGAGAGAGGCCCTTGAGGCTGACGTGGAAACCTTGAAGAAAGATGTTTCCAAATATAAGAAGAAGTGCACCACTGCTCAAACCGCACTGAAGAAATTATTGGACCAAGTTACCGATACTTATCGCATCTTGCTTAGTAAGTTTTTGCTGCCGACTGACTTCATGCCTCTACTTTGTTACATGATACTCGGAATTACTGATATGTCCTTCCTTTGTTTCAACTGCAGGTGCCAACCTTGCGGCCCCAGAAGAAGATGCTGTTGCAAAGGCTAAAACTTTAAAGACCGTACTCCGTACTTTCTTTGCCGGTACCAAGTTTATATTGGATGCCGTGAAGTGGCCTACTGAGGTATATCCGGGCGAAGAAAACCTTATCCAAGCCTGCTCCACTATGCCTGCATGGATCGAGATCTGGAAACGCTCAGCATGCCGGATTGGTATGACCCGGGCCTTTGCGCTGGCTAAGGCTTACTTTCCTAAGCTTGAGCCGGCAAAGGTGATATCCGGGTTTCCAGAATTCAAAGCGGATGGCTCCAAGTTTGGGCCCAAGGACTTCAAGGCCGTACAATCCGCAGTGCGTCACTCGGCAACCACTTTGGCCGATAGTATGGATCTGCGTACGCTTATGAGTTCGTACGATGCTGAAGGCAAAATCGTGAAGGAGGACGCACCCCCGCCCTTCGATATTTTGGAGAAATGGGCTGCCAATTTGGCCAGGAGGAGAGAAGAAACCGCGAAGAGAGAGGCCGAGTTAGGATCAGAGTCAACCACCTCTACACCGGCTGTCCTCCCGCCTGTCCGTCCTGATGCGAATAATCCGGGTGATGATGCCGGGAGAGCTGAAGAGCAGGCCCAGGACCAAGACCCGGAGGGCAAGGGCAAAGATGTGGACCCTACTCAGGAAGCCGACTAAATGAATGCCATCACGATACCTTGGTCGTTTCGACGTTTTTGTTCGAAACAGATGTTCTTTTGTCGGTGCACCTATGCACCTTTGATATTAGTACCGAGACCTGTAACGTATTTTTAATTCCTCGATATACCTCGTGCCTCTTCTGGCGTTTGTATGAACTTGATACTTATCTGGTTTTTGAGCTTATTCTTGATATCCGACCTTCTTTATGTTTTCCTTTTGTGAGACTTGGCTTCCGAGTATCGTGGGTTTCGACAAGTGGACTTTTCTCCAAGTCCCCAAGTCCCCGAGACTCGGATGTTGGGTTTTTTCGAGCTTAAGGACTAAACAACTTGTTTCTGTTTCGAAACCCGCAGTCCCCAAGGCCCGAATTTCCGAGTCTGGGATATGTGGTCTTTTCGAAGAGAACAAGTTTGTTGTTGCTAAGCGCAAACCCGGAGCCGTTTCACATAGGTAAATGAAGTTATGCTTGATAAACGTTGAGTTTCCGGCTATTAGCCTTGTACTCTGCATAACTTGTGGTTTAGATGACCCTTTTGACTATCTTGTACTGTAAGCCGGCTTTCGCGTGGATACCATGTTGTTACATCTATACGAAAACAGGGTCAGGCAAGTCCCATTGGGCTTCATGGCTGATTGTAATCGTAAGCGAGCAAATCATGCCACTTTAGTGCGAGTCACATCAAGCTTAAGTAAGAAAAGTCAAGAAAATTTGGCCCCTTTGTCCGGTTATAAGATTGCAGCCGTACTCGTTTGCGAGTAATCGGCCCTTATAACTCATAGGCATCAAGGCCGGGTCTTTGGGTTTGTAACTGTGCTATTCAAGCAATCAGCCCCCAAGACCTATATATATGCAACATACTTGATGATACTGATGTATTGATAGCAATGAATACTACTTACCTGTAACCGTAGTAAACATCATAACAAGATAAGACTTGATAACCATCTCTTTATTGATACGAGAAAATTTGGGTCAGCAGGCCGCCTCATTAAAAACCTTCCAGTCCCCTTAGGTACCCTGGATCGGAAAAGAGTGCGTCTGAAACCTGCTGCCCGTTACATTGTTTAGTTCTTCTTGGGAATCGGTCCGGAGCTGACGTGACCGATACACAATCTCCACTTGTTAGTCTTTTTCATAATGAGTATCGGGTTTGCTAGCCAATCCGGGTGAGGTGTTTCCATGACGCGGCTGGCTGTGAACGGCCGTGCAATTTCTTCTCCTATGCCAGATTGTTTGGGTGAATCACCCTTGATGAAAGCCACCATCTTAGTATCTTGTGCTGCCTTGGACTTTGCTCTTTCATCCTCAGTACTCGGCCTTTTCAGTGCTGCTCTGTCATCCGGGTCTGCTTGAGACCGGTAATGCTTGAGTTCCTCTTTTCTACAGGCTTGCTCAGCCATTGCTGCGTCTCCTTCATCGCATTCAGCTGCTATATCCCGGTTTCCATGTATGGTGATGGTCTGCTTAGGACCCGGGATTTTTAGCTGTAGATACACATAACACGGCCTAGCCATGAATTTAGCATAAGCCGGCCTTCCGAATAGCGCGTGATAAGGACTGCGCAACTTAACCACCTCGAAAGTAAGCCACTCAACTCGATAATTGTCCTTTGATTCCCCAAAAGCTACGCCCAATGCGATTTTTCCCTCGGGGCACGCTGAGTGACCCGGCACTATCCCATGAAAAATTGTTGTACTTTTTTGTAGCTGGGATTCTGACGGGGGGACGGGGGGACGATAACCCGGTAGGCCATACACCAAGGAATAACCCGGCCCAAAGGACATTGCGCAGGATCCGGCTAAGGATAAGGAAACCTGTGAAGGCCCAAGTTTGTAGGCCCGGTGACCCGGGTTGTGGGTTGTTGTAAAGGAAAGTTAGGGTTTGTGTGCCGTATCCGGGTAGGAACCAGGGTGCGCCTTGGGGAATAAGCCGGGGGTACGGGTGCTTTATAAACCGACTCCCAGGTCTAGTTTTAGATAGAGATCTAAGAACCCTAGCAAGATCGTGTGATATCGAGCATCGAGTGTAATCCCAGAGTTGAGTTATTATATCAAGATCGGAGACTCGGCGACTTTGATTGCCGGCTGCCAGATCGAATTGCACCATGTTTTCCTCTGAGCTAAACCCTCTCCCAAACGCCTGTGTCGTCTTGCCCCAGGATCAGTTACCCCAGGTAACATCTGCCGTGATTATCCCGCAACAGTTGGCGCCCACCGTGGGGCCTGCGTCCAAAGGTGTTTACATCACGGGAGAAGCTCGGAAGGGCATGGAGAATCTTGTCATCGGCGAAATCTACATCGACCACGAAGGAGAAAAGATGGTGGACGATTCCGGCTGGGGGCCGGAGTCGGATCACCGCGAAACCGGATCCGTCGTAACGATCGGCCGGATCAACATCTTCATCGGCACGGTACGAACGACTAATTTAAGAGGACAATATCATGTGCATACTACAGGAACTTCCAGCAGGAACAAGGAGACATTAAAGCAAGCGGCAAACTCGGTTTCGTTGGCCGCGCCGGGATATCTCAGATGGGCGGAACAAGAGGTAACGTGGAGTAGAAAAGACCATCCGGAGAAAGTAGAGCGTCCAGGAGTCTTGGCATTGGTGGTTGCTCCACAGGTTAATGGTTACGAATTGAAGAGGGTCCTGATGGACGGTGGAAGCAGCATCAACATCCTTTATTGGGAAACCTTCTTACGGATGAGTCTCAAAGAGTCTCAGTTACAAAAAAGTTCGACAATCTTTCATGGGATCGTGCCAGGTCACTCGGCGAGCCCCGAGGGAAGGATCACCTTGGAAGTTGCTTTTGGAGAATCGACGGATAATTATCGAGTTGAGTGGCTCACGTTCGAGGTGGTCAAATTGCGCAGTCCTTACCACGCGCTGTTTGGGAGGCCGGCTTACGCCCAATTCATGGCTAGGCCGTGCTACGTGTATTTGCAGCTGAAAATCCCGGGTCCTAAACGGACCATCACTATACATGGGAACCGGGATATAACGGCCGAGTGCGACGAAGGAGATTCTGTTATGGCCGAGCAAGCATGCAGAAAGGAAGAACTCGAATATTACCGGTCTCAAGTAAATCCGGACGATAGAACAGCCTTGAAAAAGCCGAATACCGAGGATGAGAGAGCAAAATTCAAGGCAGCGCAAGACACCAAGAAGATAGATTTTGTCGAAGGGGATTCCACTAAACAGTTTACCATAGGGTCTAACTTGGGAAAAGAGCAGGAGGAAGCGCTCGTGGAGTTTATTCGTTCGAATGCAGATGTGTTTGCCTGGACACCTAGCGACATGCCGGGTATCCCTACAGAACTGGCTGAGCACAGTTTGCATGTGGATCCCAAGTCCAGGCCCGTGAAGCAAGGTTTGAGGAAAATGAATGAGGAAAGAAGGAAGGCTATAGGCGAAGAGATCGCTCGGCTATTGGCAGCCGGCTTTATCATGGAAGTATTTCACCCGGATTGCTTGGCTAACCCGGTTCTAGTGATGAAAAAGACCAATGAGTGGAGGATGTGCATTGATTTTACGAGTCTCAACAAACATTGCCCAAAGGATCCGTTCGCGCTACCAAGGATAGATCAGATTATAGACGCAGTAGTTGGAAGCGATCTGTTATGCTTCCTGGACGCATATTCCGGGTATCATCAGATTAAGCTCAAAAGGGAAGATTGGGAGAAAACATCATTCATAACCCCTTTTGGGGCCTTTTGTTATAAAACTATGACGTTTGGGTTGAAGAACGCTGGCGCAACTTACCAACGGTGTATTCAAAAGTGCTTCGAGGACCAAATCGGACGTAACGTCCATGCCTATGTGGATGATGTGGTCATCAAGACCAGGAAGGCGGAGACATTTATCGATGATCTAAAGGAGACGTTCAAAAACTTGAGGAGGTACCAGATGAAGCTTAACCCGACAAAGTGCGTGTTTGGAGTTCCAGCTGGGAAATTACTCGGCTTCATAGTTTCCGAGAGAGGAATCGAGGCAAACCCGGATAAAATCAAGGCCATCTAGAGTCTGAAAAAACAGGAAAATTTGAAGCATGTTCAAAAGCTCACGGGCTGCGTAGCAGCCTTGAGCCGATTCATATCCAGACTCGGAGAAAAAGCAATACCCTTGTACCGGCTCTTGCGGAAATCAGATAAGTTCGTGTGGGATCAAGAGGCGGACGAGGCATTTGAGGCACTAAAGAAGCAGTTATCTGAAGCACCAGTACTAGCGGCGCCGGGTCCTAAAGAGCCTATGTTACTATATGTGGCAGCTGGCCCCCGAGACGTCAGCGCAGTAGTTGTTGTGGAACGCCAAGAGGATGGGAAAGGATACCCGGTTCAGAGGCCGGTTTATTACGTCAGTGAGGTATTATCAGAAGCAAAGCAGCGCTATCCACATTGGCAAAAGTTGGTGTTCGGGGTCTTTATGGCCAGCCGGAAGCTAAAGCCGTATTTCCAAGAACATCCCATAACAGTGGTTAGTTCAATACCAATGTCGGATATCATCAGAAACTCGGACGCGACGGGAAGAATAGCCAAATGGGCGATAGAGATGGGGGATTATCACATCAACTACGAACCCAGGTCAGCAATCAAATCTCAAGCTTTAATTGATTTCGTTAACGACTGGACACATACAGGCATGACTACAACGGTTCCAAATTCCGAGTCATGGATCATGCACTTCGATGGATCAAAGCAGTACGAGGGATCAGGAGCTGGGGTGGTGCTAACATCACCCAAAGGAGACAAATTGAGTTACGTACTACAAATTCACTTCGACTGTTCCAACAACGTGGCCGAGTATGAGGCCCTATTGCATGGCTTAAAGGTAGCCAAAGAGATGAACATCAAGAGGATACGATGCTTCGGAGATTCGGACCTTGTGGTACAGCAGGTGTCAGGAACGTGGGATAGAAAGGACGCAACTATGGCAGCATACCGCAGGGAAGTTGATAGGGTTGCAGGATGTTTTTCCGGGTATGAGGTGGAGCATATAGACAGAAGAAAGAATGAGGCAGCCGACGCCCTCGCCAGACTCGGCTCGCGCAGAGAGCCGGTTCCGCCTAACATTTTCCTGGACGAATTATGGCGACCATCAGTTAAAATCGAGTCAGAGGAGGAATTGGCAAATCAAGACCCGGATTCAGGATTCGTGGCCACTGTACGTACTATTCCCGAGTGGACAGAACCGTTTTTGGCCTACCTGTCACGAGGCGAGTTACCACAACAGGAGGTATTAGCAAGGCAAATTTTGAGGCGAGCAAAGGGATATTCTATCATCAATGGGGAATTGTACAAGAGAAGCGCAGCAGGAGTCTTTTTGCGCTGCGTAGCGCCGGAAGAAGGCAGACAGATTCTCAAGGAAATCCATGAAGGCGACTGTGGACATCATGCGTCCACAAGATCTCTTGTGGCTAAAGCTTATCGACACGGGTTTTTCTGGCTCACGGCCCTAGCGGATGCGGAACGATTGGTAGCAAGGTGTGACGGATGTCAAAGGTACGCTCGCCAAACCCATGTGCCGGCTATGGAGTTGCGGACTATCCCGTTAACTTGGCCGTTTGCTGTCTGGGGTATGGACATGGTTGACCCCTTTCATATGTCGCCGTGCAAGAAGACACATCTTTTGGTGGCTATTGATAAGTTTACCAAGTGGGTTGAGGTTATGCCAGTTACTAATTGCGAAGCAGCTACAGCAGTCAAGTTCCTGAAAAGGATTATCTACCGGTTCGGGTATCCCCACAGCATAATTACCGACAATGGAACCAACATGTCCCTTGGTGAGATGGAGAAGTTCTGTGGCAACAATGGAATCCGGCTCGATGTTGCATCGGTGGCTCATCCGCAGGCCAATGGACAAGTGGAGAGGGCAAACCAAGAATTGCTTCGCGGATTAAAACCACGATTGCGAGTTCCCTGTGTCAGGGCTGCTGGTGCATGGGTCGAAGAACTTCCTTCTGTGGTTTGGGGTATCAACACTACACCTAACAGATCAACTCAGATGACACCCTTCTTCATGGTCTACGGTGCGGAAGCAGTGTTACCGAGTGACATTATTCACGATTCACCGCGAGTATCAGCTTACCTCGAAATAGAGAACGAAAAAACCCGGCAGGACGCCATAGATATGTTAGAAGAGCAAAGAGAACAAGCACTGGAAAGATCAGCCATATATCAGCAAGATCTACGGAGGTATCATAGCCGGCGCGTGAAAACCCGGGTATTCCAGGAAGGAGACTTGGTTCTGCGCCTGGTACAGTCAAGCGAAGGAAAACACAAATTATCACCACCATGGGAAGGACCATTTATCATAAGCCGGAATCTGCATAACGGATCATATTACTTGATAGATGCAAGGGAAGAGTCGGCTACAGTCAACGACACCGCACACACCACTTCATCTATGCAAGAAAGAGATAGACCATGGAACATGGCTCAGCTACGTCCATATTATACTTAGTAAAGACTATATTGGCAAGTGGAATTGCACGATGTAATAGGCAGCAGGTTTTCAGACGTACTCTTTTCCTATCCAGGGTACCTTTGGGGACTGGACGGGTTTTTAATGAGGCGGCTTGCTGACCTAGATTTTTCATATCAAGTAAAGAGATGGTTATCAAGAAAAGAGATGGTTGTTATCAGGTTATGTACTCTCAGTACGATGCGTATATCTAGGTCTTGGGGGCTGGTCGCTTGAATAGCACAGTTACAAACTCAAAGACCCGGCCATGATGCCTATGAGTTATAAGGGCCGATTACTTGCAAACGAGTACGGCTACAATCTTATAACCGGACAAAGAAGTCCAAATTTCTTGGCTATTCTTACTTAAGCTCGATGTGACTCGCATTAAAGTGGCATGATTTGTTCGCTTACGATGGCAGTTAGTCATGAAACCCGACGGGGATTGGCTGGCTACGTCTTCGTATGGATGTAACAACATGGTATCCACGCGAAAGCCGGCTTACAGTACAAGATAGTCAAAAGGGTCATCTAAACCACAAGTTATGCAGAGTACAAGGCTGAATAGCTGGAAACTCAACGACTATTAAGCATAACTTCAAAACCTATGTGAAACAACTCAGGGATCTTTGTGAAATTAGCAGTAGGCAGTTTGTTCCCTTTTCAAGATCAAGTGTCCTAGACTCGGCGATCCGGGCTCGGTGGCTTGAAATCTTGAAAAGAGAAAAAGTGGCTTACTTGTATAATTGCAAAAACCCAAATATCCGAGTCTTGGGGACTTGGGGACTTCGAAGCAAAATCCGCTTGTCAATACCCATGAAACCCGGAAATTGAGTTTTCACAAAAGGAACAATAAATAAAACCAGATATCGAGAACAGATGAGCTTGATAATGGATAAACTTAAAAAGGCCGGAACAGGCATCGAGTATATCAAGGCCTTAGCGTGCATTACAAAAATCCTGGTGAAAAAATATCAAAGGTGCACAGGTGCACCACCCAAAATATAACTGTTTCACAAAGTATGTTGACCGACTAGCGCTTAAGAAGAGGCATTAGAAACCATATATCACTCGGCGTTCATCTTGGCCTTACCCTTGCCATCATTGGTGGTAGCAGCAGCACCCGGGTCAGCAGCACCAGCCCCTGCAGGGGGCGGAGCGACTGGTGTTGAGGTAGCAGGAGCAGAGCAGGCTTCAGCTTGCTTCTTGGCAGCCTCCGCCCTTATCGCAGCAGCTTCCTCCTTCCACCGAGCCAGCATGTCATACGGCTCAGGAAGATCCGACTTAATTACTTTACCGGCAGAATCATATGCTGGAACAAGTATATTAACGTCCAGTTCATCAGCAATTACGCTGGCCGGGTAACGGACCTCCTTCTGGACGGCCTGAAAATCCTTTACCGAAAACTTGGATCCGTCAAGCTTGAACTCTGGGAAGCCGCCCATAATCCTCGCTAGCTCGAGCTTGGGGAGATAAGCTTTGGCAAGTGCAAGCCCCCGGGTCACTCCAACCCGGCAAGACGAGCGCTTCCAGTGCCGAATCCACTCGGGAACAGTGGATAAGGCGTCCAGCATCCTCTTCAGATCAACATGTCCTCTGCCCGGCCACCGCAACTCATCAAGGATCCATCTGGTTCCGGCACATAGTTGCCGGATAGCGCTATTCATGGTTTTCAGCTTGGCTATGTCATCCTCTTCCGGCATGGTTTCGTCCGGGCCTGAGGAAATGGAGACATAAGTCGGGAAACTGTTGCTATCTATCAAAAAGATAAACCGGAGGAGGAAACGTACCAAGTAAAGCACGATATGTGTCTGATATTTGGACGGAAAGGCTTGTTAGGTCATCTTCTGCTCGGTGAGCCCTTTTCCTATATTTTCTCATTATCAACTTATTCCTCCTAGACTCGGCCTCGGCCGCCTCACGTAAAGCTACCTCCTTTTCGATGAGCTTGGTGGCGCCCGCCAGTTTTTCCTCGGATTGAGTTACGAAAGCCTGCATGCATGCAAACAAAGGATCAGTTGGGTAGAGGAATAAGTTATCAGTCGCTTGTATAATAAAGTCCCAAGTAAATTATGAATCAATTCACTCGGAACTTGGGGACTGGATAAAGGTATAAGCAATATTAGTCGGATTTACCTCGTGTTTGGCTATCAAAGCTCCCAAGATGTTCTCTTCATTAGACCTTAAAGTGCGAAGGGTTTCTAGCATCTGGGTAAAGGTCAGTTCCTCGGATCGAGCACCGGAAGAGCCGGCAGCTTGGTCGTTTGGTGGGGGGGCTCTCCCCGCCCTTGGAGTTGAGACCCGGACAGTTTGGGTGGCCGGGTTGGGAGAACTCATCCTTGTATCTAGAACTTCGATCTCCTCGTCTACTGGTTCCGATGAGGAAGGAGATCCGGCAGCTCGGGGAAGTGGGTTGTTCAGAGGGCCTTGTTCCTGGTTATTCCTTGGTGTATCATCGCCAGTCGCGGCGTCCGCATGGTCAGTCGGTTTCTCCGCCTGATGGTTATCTGCTTCTATATTTTCCGGGTCACTGACGACGGCTTGAGCGCTAAAAGAAAGATGAGAAAAAGCGGTTATTAGTGATGATGGTGGCTTGAGTGGAAACTTGTTAAGCATAAAAGGAAATCATGTAGCGTAAACTTACCCGGCGTTCACGGTATAATCAGGCGGGAGCTCGCCGCTGGAAGCAGATGAGGTCGCCACGGGAACTACCAACGGGACCCGGAATTGCCCGGCACGTGGATGGTTAGGAGAAGGGTGGCGTTGAGGAGAGTCGGAAGGACGAGGCGGAGGAGCGCCACCACGAGGAACCGAGGAAATAGAGATGCCCGGGTTAAGGGGATCTTCACCCGGGGAGCTCCGAGTTACTCTGCGTTTGGCTGGGGAGGAGTCCTTCAAGCACGACGAATTTGATAATTGATGGTTAAGTCGTCGCATGGCGTCAAAGGAGTAAGGTTCAGAGGATAACGAGGAAAAAGGAACCTTGGACACGGCTCCTCTGGTTTTCCTTTTGGCTCCGACTGTTGTTTCTTGGTCTGATTCAGTTGCCTCCGGGTCATCCTCGTTGGCCTCACCTTCGTCCTCCAGTCCTGCGAATCGGGTGTGTGTTAGTTGGAGAAAAGATAAACGAAAGGGAAGTAATACAAGTAAAAATATACAGATCATGTGCAAATACCTTCACTACCATCAGCCGGCTCGTCCTCGTCTTCCGGGTCTCTGGAAGGGGGGAAGGGTTCAACTCTCCAGAAAGGGTCATCAGCCTAAGACAAAGGAATGAGACTAAGGGTTAGAAGCTGTATCGAGTCAAGATACGGAAGTAAGTTATGGATATCAGGTATTACCGCTGGAGCCGGGTTGTCCCGAGTAAACGGGGGTAACCCGGTGATGCCCTTTATCACCTCCAGCTTCTCCGTTAAGAAGCCCTTGATGGTCTTGTTAGTATCGCCGGCTGCAAAGCTTTTGGTGGAGTATCGGAGCGTATCTGTGGTGTGCCCCGAGTACTCGCACATCAGTTTGGTGCGAACGGAGTTGGGTTGGATCCGGAAATCAACCCATGTTTTTATTAAATTGAGCCCGAGGAGGCCTTGGGCTGAGAGAATGGCTATCTTGGTTAGCAAGGGAAGGATTGTCTCCCTGTCCGAATCTGATGCAAAGGCACTGAAAGACTCGGAGGGCTCGAGGGGAGTCTCTGAGTAACCCGGCAGCTTCTTTTCACTGTCAGGGGAGGTGTCGCGGCAATAAAAGAAGGACAGTTGCCAGTGTTTGACGTGGGAGTGTAGGTTGAGGGCTGGCATCAGAGAATTCCTGCGGCGCTGGATGGATACCCCGCCACAGATTAGGAGCGCTCCGTCGCCGCTTTCGCGGCATGGCTTGCATTGGAATAACTCAACGAAGAGAGTTAAACTCGGCGGCATGCACAAGTACGACTCAGAGAGAACGATGAAGTGGGTGATGTTCAACATAGAGTTAGGCCCTATGTCGAACATTCGGAGTCCATAATGATCTAAGACCTCCCTAAAGAAAGGGTGACCCGGAGGACGGAATCCCCGAGTCACGTGCTCTACGAAGCAGATTACCTCGCTGTCTGTGGGTGTGGGCCGGGTCTCGTTGCCCGGCGCCCTCCAGTGAATGTCCTTCTGAGAAGGGAGAGTTCCTAATTCGGCTAGCTCCTCCAACTTGGCTTTCGTAGTTGTGGAACGTCCCCAGTTGGCGGATATGGTTTGGGTATTTCTCGCCTCAGTCGGTTGTTTTCCTTGTCGTTTGGGAGCCATGGGATCAACCTGCAAAGCAAAAGAAAATAGGCGTATGAAATAAGACCCGGGAGTGTTGAAGTATCCGAGTGTAAGGTGTCAAGAAAGTATGAAGCTGAGAATTATCCGGGTATCATGCTATGGAGCGGAAATTATAAAGTATCCGGGTGTTGAATGCAACTGTGGAAATTATAGGTCACTTACGTATGGAAAGGCATTTGGGGTCGATGGGTGGTTGCCCATGTATCTATTGCAAGTAAAGTAGCTGGAAAAAGAGGATTTTCCGGGTGTTAATGCAGAGAGCGGAAAATCGAGGAGGAACGGATCTAGATGGGAAAGTTTGCGAGCGATCCTACAGGAGTTTTGATGGTTAATATTGGTAGGGGATGAGTTGCGACTATATAGCAGGCGGTTAAAAGAGTTGGTGGATGTCGAATCGATCTAATTTGATGTAATCAGAAGAGTGGTTCGCAGGTTGACCTAGATTCGATCCTGGTTGAAATTGGAAAAATTGCAAGGATAAGTTATGCAGATATAAGAGGCTTACTGAAGAGATTGAGGTTTGGAAGCGACGGTGTTGGGCGGCGTGGCTCGAATGCCCCTTCACGATTCTTGGCGAGAGGAATGAAGGTGTGATGGCGGAACTTGGCGGCGGCGCGGGACGGCTTGAGGGCGAGCGCGGCTGGAAGCAATTTCGCTTTGAGGATGTGCGCGAGCCCCTGGCGGCGGTGCTGCGAGGAAGCGAGGAGTAAGGAGAGAAAGGGGAAGTTGTGGAGTGGTGACGAATTTAGGGTTACCCTCTGAGTGTTATTTATAGAGTAAGGGTGAGCTTATCCCGATAGCCAGAAGCCGGAAATCATGGGGTGACGGTTGTTCACGTGGATTTTGCGAGATATGCGCCAAATATTGAGCAGGGCATCTGGATAAAAGAAAAAAAGGAGGTTAACCCCGGGATATCAGGATTGATTATCGAGCATGGGATCCTGGGATTTTTATTATGATTTGGACCTGGAAATTTGAGTCAAAGTGTTCGGAGGAAAAACCCGGGTTATTATATGGCCACCGTGGAGTGAGGCCTGGCTTAATATCAAAACATCTTAACCCGGCCTCTATATGCCCGTATGTTTGATATCTTTGCAGGGAATAGCAAGCGCTTCAAGTAGGATCCATGAAGCCCAGGCTATTCTGGGGACTACTGACGGGGGGACGATAACCCTGGTAGGCCATACACCAAGGAATAACCCGGCCCAAAGGACATTGCGTAGGATCCGGCTAAGGATAAGGAAACCTGTGAAGGCCCAAGTTTGTAGGCCCGGTGACCCGGGTTGTGGGTTGTTGTAAAGGAAAGTTAGGGTTTGTGTGTCGTATCCGGGTAGGAACCAGGGTGCGCCTTGGGGAATAAGCCGGGGGTACGGGTGCTTTATAAACCGACTCCCAGGTCTAGTTTTAGATAGAGATCTAAGAACCCTAGCAAGATCGTGTGATATCGAGCATCGAGTGTAATCCCAGAGTTGAGTTATTATATCAAGATCGGAGACTCGGCGACTTTGATTGCCGGCTGCCAGATCGAATTGCACCATGTTTTCCTCTGAGCTAAACCCTCTCCCAAACGCCTGTGTCGTCTTGCCCCAGGATCAGTTACCCCAGGTAACATCTGCCGTGATTATCCCGCGACAGATTCCTTGAGACCCATGCGTAGAAAGGTTTCCCAGTACAGGATATTGATGCTGCTTCCTCCATCCATCAGGACCTTTTTCAGCTCGTACCCATTGACCTGTGGTGCGACTACCAATGCTAAGACTCCCGGGTTGACAGGGGGATGCTAACCCGGTATGCCAAGCTCTGAGGAATAGCCCGGCCCAAAGGACGGTGTGCAGGATTCGGCTAAGAATAAAGAAGCTTGTGAAGGCCCAAACTTGTGGGCTTAACGGCCCGGGTTATGGGTTATTGTAAAGGAAAGTTATGGTTAGTGCGCCGTGTCCAGATAGGATCCGAAATATGCCTTGCCGAATAAGCTAGGGGGTACGGGTGCTTTATAAACCGACCCCCAGGTATAGTTTTAGGTAGAGATCTAAGAACCCTAGCAATATCGCGTGATATCGAGCATCCAGTGTAAACCCTAATCGAATTATCATATCGAGAATAGAGATCCGGCGACTTCGATTGCCGGCTATCAGATCAAATTGCACCATGTCTTCCCTTGAGCTAAACCCTCTCCCAAACGCCTGTGTCGAGTTGCCCCAAGATCAGTTACCCCTGGTAACATCTGCCGTGATTATCCCACGACAGTTGGCGCCCACCGTGGGGCCTGCGTCCAAAGGTGTTTACATCACGGGAGAAGCTTGGAAGAATATGGAGAATCTTGTCATTGGCGAAATCTACGTCGACCACGAAGGAGAAAAGATGGTGGACGATTCCGGCTGGGGGCCAGAGTCGGATCACCTCGAGTCCGGATCTATATTGACGATCGGCCGGATCAACATCTTCATCGGCACGGTACGAATGGCTAATTTAAAAGGACAATATCATGTGCATACTACAGGAACTTCTAGCAGGAACAAAGAGACGTCAAAGCAAGCGGCAAATTCGGTTTCATCGGCCGCGCCGGGATATCTTAGATGGGCAGAACAAGAGATAACGTGGAGTAGAAGAGATCATCCGAAAAAAGTAGAGCGTCCAGGAGTCTTGTCATTGGTGGTTGCTCCACAGGTTAATGGTTACGAATTGAAGAAGGTCCTGATGGACGGTGGAAGCAGCATCAACATCCTTTATTGGGAAACCTTCTTACGGATGAGTCTCAAAGAGTCTCAGTTACAAAAAAGTTCGACAATATTTCATGGGATCGTGCCAGGTCACTCGGCGAGCCCCGAGGGAAGGATCACCTTGGAAGTTGCTTTTGGAGAATCGACGGATAATTATCGAGTTGAGTGGCTCACGTTCGAGGTGGTCAAATTGCGCAGTCCTTACCACGCACTGTTTGGGAGGCCGGCTTACGCCCAATTCATGGCTAGGCCGTGCTACGTGTATTTGCAGCTGAAAATCCCGGGTCCTAAACGGACCATCACTATACATGGGAACCGGGATGTAGCGGCCGAGTGCGACGAAGGAGATTCAGTTATGGCCGAGCAGGCATGCAGGAAGGAAGAGCTCGAGTATTACCGGTCCCAAGTAAATCCGGACGATAGAACAGCCTTGAAAAAGCCTAATACTGAGGATGAGAGAGCAAAATTCAAGGCAGCGCAAGACACCAAGAAGATAGATTTTGTCGAAGGGGATTCTACTAAGCAGTTTACCATAGGGTCTAACCTGGGAAAAGAGCAGGAGGGAGCGCTTGTGGAGTTTATTCGCTCGAATGCAGATGTGTTTGCCTGGACACCTAGCGACATGCCGGGTATCCCTACAGAATTGGCTGAACACAGTTTGCATGTGGATCCCAAGTCCAGGCCCGTGAAACAAGGTTTGAGGAAAATGAATGAGGAAAGAAGGAAGGCTATAGGCGAAGAGATCGCTCGGCTATTGGCAGCCGGCTTTATCATGGAAGTATTTCACCCGGATTGGTTGGCTAATCCGGTTCTGGTGATGAAAAAGACCAACGAGTGGAGGATGTGCATTGACTTCACGAGTCTCAACAAACATTGCCCAAAGGATCCGTTCGCGCTGCCAAGGATAGATCAGATTATAGACGCAGTAGCTGGAAGCGATCTGTTATGCTTCCTGGACGCATATTCCGGGTATCATCAGATTAAGCTCAAAATGGAGGATTGGGAGAAAACATCATTCATAACCCCTTTTGGGGCCTTTTGTTATAAAACTATGACGTTTGGGTTGAAGAACGCTGGCGCAACTTACCAACGGTGTATTCAAAAGTGCTTTGAGGACCAAATCGGACGTAACGTCCATGCCTATGTGGATGACGTGGTCATCAAGACTAGGAAGGCGGAGACATTCATCGACGACCTAAAGGAGACGTTCAAAAACTTGAGGAGGTACCAGATGAAGCTTAACCCGACAAAGTGCGTATTTGGAGTTCCAGCTGGGAAATTACTCGGCTTCATAGTTTCCGAGAGAGGAATCGAGGCAAATCCGGATAAAATCAAGGCCATCCAGAATCTGAAAAAACCGGAAAATTTGAAGCATGTTCAAAAGCTCACGGGCTGCGTAGCAGCCTTGAGTCGATTCATATCCAGACTCGGAGAAAAAGCAATACCATTGTACCGGCTCTTGCGGAAATCAGATAAGTTCGTGTGGGATCAAGAGGTAGACGAGGCATTTGAGGCACTAAAGAAGCAGTTATCTGAAGCACCAGTACTAGCGGCGCCCGGGTCCTAAAGAACCTATGTTATTATATGTGGCAGCTGGCCCCCGAGCCGTCAGTGCAGTAGTTGTCGTGGAACGCCAAGAGGATGGGAAAGGATACCCGGTTCAGAGGCCGGTTTATTACGTCAGCGAGGTATTATCAGAAGCAAAGCAGCGCTATCCACATTGGCAAAAGTTGGTGTTCGGGGTCTTTATGGCCAGCCGGAAGTTGAAGCCGTATTTCCAAGAACATCCCATAACAGTGGTTAGTTCAATACCAATGTCGGATATCATCAGAAACTCGGACGCGACGGGAAGAATAGCCAAATGGGCGATAGAGATGGGGGATTATCATATCAACTACGAACCCAGGTCAGCAATCAAATCTCAAGCTTTAATTGATTTCGTTAACGACTGGACACATATAGGCATGACTGTAACGGTTCCAAATTCCGAGTCATGGATCATGCACTTCGACGGATCAAAGCAGTACGAGGGATCAGGAGCTGGGGTGGTGCTAACATCACCCAAAGGAGACAAATTGAGTTACGTGCTACAAATTCACTTCGACTGTTCCAACAACGTGGCCGAGTATGAGGCCCTATTGCATGGCTTAAAGGTAGCCAAAGAGATGAACATCAAGAGGATACGATGCTTCGGAGATTCGGACCTTGTGGTACAGCAGGTGTCAGGAACGTGGGATAGAAAGGACGCAACTATGGCAGCATACCGCATGGGAAGTTGATAGGGTTGCAGGATGTTTTTCCGGGTATGAGGTGGAGCATATAGACAGAAGAAAGAATGAGGCAGCCGACGCCCTCGCCAGACTCGGCTCGCGCAGAGAGCCGGTTCCACCTAACGTTTTCCTGGACGAATTATGGCGACCATCAGTTAAAATCGAGTCAGAGGAGGAATTGGCAAATCAAGACCCGGATTCAGGACTCGTGGCCACTGTACGTACTATTCCCGAGTGGACAGAACCGTTTTTGGCCTACCTATCACGAGGCGAGTTACCACAACAGGAGGTATTAGCAAGACAAATTTTGAGGCGAGCAAAGGGATATTCTATCATCAATGGGGAATTGTACAAGAGAAGTGCAGCAGGAGTCTTTTTGCGCTGCGTAGCGCCGGAAGAAGGCAGACAGATTCTCAAGGAAATCCATGAAGGCGACTGTGGACATCATGCGTCCACAAGGTCTCTTGTGGCTAAAGCTTATCGACACGGGTTTTTCTGGCTCACGGCCCTAGCGGATGCGGAGCGATTGGTAGCAAGGTGTGACGGATGTCAAAGGTACGCTCGCCAAACCCATGTGCCGGCTATGGAGTTGCGGACTATCCCGTTAACTTGGCCGTTTGCCGTCTGGGGTATGGACATGGTTGGCCCCTTTCATATGTCACCATGCAAGAAGACACATCTTTTGGTGGCTATTGATAAGTTTACCAAGTGGGTTGAGGTTATGCCAGTTACTAATTGCGAAGCAGCTACAGCAGTCAAGTTCCTGAAAAGGATTATCTACCGGTTCGGGTACCCCCACAGCATAATTACCGACAATGGAACCAACATGTCCCTTGGTGAGATGGAGAAGTTTTGTGGCAACAATGGAATCCGGCTCGATGTGGCATCAGTGGCTCATCCCCAGGCCAATGGACAAGTGGAGAGGGCAAACCAAGAATTGCTTCGCGGATTAAAACCACGATTGCGAGTTCCCTGTGTCAGGGCTGCTGGTGCATGGGTCGAAGAGCTTCCTTCTGTGGTTTGGGGTATCAACACTACACCTAACAGATCCACTCAGATGACACCCTTCTTCATGGTCTATGGTGCGGAAGCAGTATTACCGAGTGACATTATTCACGATTCGCCTAGAGTATCAGCTCACGTCGAAGTAGAGAACGAAAAAACCCGGCAGGACGCCGTAGATATGTTAGAAGAGCAAAGAGAACAAGCTCTGGAAAGATCAGCCATATATCAGCAAGATCTACGGAGGTACCATAGCCGGCGTGTGAAGACCCGGGTATTCCAGGAAGGAGACTTGGTTCTGCGTCTGGTACAGTCAAACGAAGGAAAACACAAATTATCACCACCATGGGAAGGACCATTTATCATAAGCTGGAGCCTGCATAACGGGTCATATTATTTGATAGATGTAAGGGAAGAGTCGGCTACAGTCAACAACACCGCACACACCACTTCATCTATGCAAGAAAGAGATAGACCATGGAACGTGGCTCAGCTGCGTCCGTATTATACTTAGTAAAGATTATATTGGCAAGTGGAATTGCACGATGTAATAGGCAGCAGGTTTTCTGACGTACTCTTTTCCTATCCAGGGTACCTTTGGGGACTGGACGGGTTTTTAATGAGGCGGCTTGCTGACCTACATTTTTCATATCAAGTAAAGAGATGGTTATCAAGAAAAGAGATGGTTGTTATCAGTTTTTCATATCAAGTAAAGAGATGGTTATCAAGAAAAGAGATGGTTGTTATCAGGTTATGTATTCTCAGTACGATGCGTATATCTAGGTCTTGGGGGCTGGTCGCTTAAATAGCACAGTTACAAACTCAAAGACCCGGCCATGATGCCTATGAGTTATAAGGGCCGATTACTTGCAAACGAGTACGGCTACAATCTTATAACCGGACAAAGAAGTCCAAATTTCTTGGCTATTCTTACTTAAGCTCGATGTGACTCGCATTAAAGTGGCATGATTTGTTCGCTTACGATGGCAGTTAGTCATGAAACCTGACGGGGATTGGCTGGCTACGTCTTCGTATTGATGTAACAACATGGTATCCACGCGAAAGCCGGCTTACAGTACAAGACAGTCAAAAGGGTCATCTAAACCACAAGTTATGCAGAGTACAAGGCTGAATAGCTGGAAACTCAACGACTATTAAGCATAACTTCAACACCTATGTGAAACAACTCGCGGATCTTTGTGAAAATAGCAATAAGCATTTTGTTCCCTTTTCAAGATCAAGTGTTCTAGACTCGGCAATCCGGGCCCGGTAGCTTGAAATCTTGAAAAGAGAAAAACTGGCTTACTTGTATAGTTGCAAAAATCCAAATATCCGAGTCTTGGGGACTTGGGGACTTCAAAGCAAAATCCGCTTGTCAATACCCAGGAGACCCGGAAATTGACATTTCACAAAAGGAACAATAAATACAACTAGATATCGAGAACAGATGAGGTTAAACTTAAAAAGGCCGGAACAGGCATCGAGTATATCAAGGCCTTAGCGTGCATTACAAAATCCTGGTGAAAAAATATCAAAGGTGCACAGGCGCACCGCCCAAAATATGACTGTTTCAAAAAGTATGTCGACTGACTGGCGCTTAAGAAGAGGCATTGGAAACCATATATCACTCGGCGTCCATCTTGGCCTTACCCTTGCCATCATTGGTGGTAGCAGCAGCACCCGGATCAGCGGTACCAGCCCCTGCAGGGGGCGGAACAACTGGTGTTGAGGCAGCAGGAGCAGAGCCGGCTTCAGCTTGCTTCTTGGCCGCCTCCGCCCTTATCGCAGCAGCTTCCTCCTTCCACCGAGCCAGCATGTCATACGGCTCAGGAAGATCCGACTTAATTACTTTATCGGCAGAATCATATGCGGGAACAAGTATGTTAACATCCAGTTCATCAGCAATTACGCTGGCCGGGTAACGGACCTCCTTCTGGACGGCCTGAAAATCCTTTACTGAAAACTTGGATCCGTCAAGCTTGAACTCTGGGAAGCCGCCCATAAGCCTCGCTAGCTCGAGCTTGGGGAGATAAGCTTTCGCAAGTCCAAGCCCCCGGGTCACTCCAACCCGGCAAGATGAGCGCTTCCAGTGCCGAATCCACTCGGGAACAGTGGATAGAGCGTCCAACAGCCTTTTCAGATCAACATGTCCTCTACCCGGACAGCGCAACTCGTCAAGGACCCATCTGGTTCCGGCACATAGCTGCCGGATAACACTCTTTATGGTTTTCAGCTTGGCAATGTCATCTTCATCCGGCATGGCTTCGTCCGGGCCTGAAGTAAAATGAAGATATAAGTTGGAAAATTTTTGCTGTTTGTCAAAAGGATAAACCCGGAGAAGGAAGCGTACCAAGCAAAGAACGATAGGTATCAGATATTTCGACGGAAAGGCTTGTCAGGTCATCTTCGGCTTGGTGAGCTCTTCTTCGGTACTTCTTCATTAATTGCCTATTCCTCCTGGCTTCAGCCTCGGCTGCTTCACGTAAAGATATCTCCTTTTCAATGAGCTTGGCGGCGTCCGCAAGTTTCTCCTCGTATTGAGTCACGAAAGACTGCACGGATGTTAAAAAAGCATTAGTCAGGTAGAAGAGCACAGTTATCAGTCATTGGCATAATAAAAGTCCCGAGCAAGTCATGAATGAACTCACTCGGAACTTGGGGACTGGACAAGGGTACAAGCAATATTAATCGAATTTACCTCGTGTTTGGTTATTAAAGACCCCAGGATGTTTTCCTCGTTAGCCCTTAAGGTGCGCAGAGTTTCCAGCATCTGGGCAAAAGTTAACTCCTCGGAGCGAGTCCCGGAAGAGCCGGCAGTTTGATCATCTGGTAGGGGGGTTCTCCTCGCATTTGGAGTGGAGACTCGGACAGTCTGAGTGTCCGGGTTGGGAGAACTCATCCTCGTATCTAGAATTTCTATCTCTTCGTCTACTGGTTCCGATAAGGAAGGAGATCCGACGGTTTGGGAAAGTGGATTGTTCAGAGGGCCTTGTTCCCGGTTAGTTGTCGCATCACCACCAGTTGTGGCGTCTGCGTCGTCAGTCGGCTTCTCCACCTGTAGGTTATCCGTTTCTGTGTTTTCCGGGTCACTGACGGTGACTTGAGCGCTGAAGGAAAGATGAGAAAAGGCAGTTGTTAATGATGACGGCGGCTTGAATGAAAGTTCGTCAGATGCAAAAAGAAATAATGTAGCAAAAACTTACCCGGCATTTACGGTGTAATCCGGTGGGAGCTCGCCACTGGAAGCAGATGAGGTCTTCGCAGGAACCACTAGTGGAACCCGGAATTGCCCGGCACGTGGGTGGTTAGGAGAAGGGTGGCGCTGAGGAGAGTTGGAAGAGCGAGATGGAGGAGCACTGCCACGAGGGACCGAGGGGGCGGAGATGCCCGGGTTAAGGGGATCTTCACCTGGGGAGCTCCGAGTTACTCTGCGCTTGGCTGGGAAAGAATCCTTCAAGCATGACGAATTTGATAATTGATGGTTAAGTCGTCGCATGACGTCAAAGGAGTAAGGTTCAGAGGATAATGAGGAAAAAGGAACCTTGGACACTGTCCCCCTGCCTTTCCTCTTGGCCCCGACTGTTGCCTCTGGGTCAGACTCGGTTCTCTCCGGGTCGTCTTCATTGTTTCCACCCTCGTCCTCTAGCCCTGCGAACCAGGTGTGTATTCATTGGAAAAAAGACAGACGAGAGGAAAGTAATGCAAGTAAAAATATGCAGATCCTGAGTGAGTACCTTCACTATCGTCAGCCGCCTCGTCCTCCTCTTCCGGGTCTCTGGAAAGGGGGAGTGGTTCAACTCTCCAGAAAGGGTCATCAGCCTGAGGTAAAAAGATAAGATTAAGGCTTAGAAGCAATATCGAGTTGAAATGTGGAAACAAGTTATGAGCGCCGGGTATTACCGCTGGAGCTGGATTTTCCCGGGTAAACGGGGGTAACCCGGCGATGCCCTTTATCACCTCCAGTTTCTCCGCCAAGAAGCCCT
The DNA here is from genome assembly GCA_028641055.1 of Alopecurus myosuroides. Classification (NCBI taxonomy): domain Eukaryota; kingdom Viridiplantae; phylum Streptophyta; class Magnoliopsida; order Poales; family Poaceae; genus Alopecurus; species Alopecurus myosuroides. Next base: position 252,440,135 of record CM054057.1, on the reverse strand, counting down.
TGATGGTCTTTATAGTATCACCGGTCGCAAAGCTCTTGGTGGAGTAGCGGAGTGCGTCTGTGGTGTGCCCCGAATACTCGCACATCAATTTGGTGCGAACGGAATTAGGTTGGATTCGGAAATCGACCCAAGTTTTTATTAAATTGAGCCCTAGGAGGCCTTGGGCTGAGAGAATGGCTATCTTGGCTAGCGAAGGAAGGATTGCCTCCCTGTCTGAGTCTGATGCGAAGGCATTGAAAGACTCGGAGGGATTGAGGGGGGTCTCTGAGTAACCCGGCAGCTTCTTTTCGCTGTCGGGGGAGGTATCGTGGCAGTAAAAGAAAGATAGCTGCCAATGTTTAACGTGGGAGTGCAGGTTGAGGGTTGGCATCAAATAATTCTTACGGCGTTGGATGGATACCCCGCCGCAAGTGAGAAGCTCTCCGTCGCCGCTTTCGCGGCACGGCTTGCACTGGAATAACTCAATGAAAAGAGTCAGACTCGGTGGCATGCACAAGTACGACTCAGATAGAACAATGAAGTGGGTAATGTTCAACATGGAGTTAGGCCCTATGTCGAACACCCGGAGTCCATAATGATCTAAGACCTCCCTAAAGAAAGGATGACCCGGAGGACGAAATCCTCGGGTCACGTGGTCAACAAAGCAGATTACCTCGTTTCCTTCGGGGGTGGGACGAGTCTCATTGCCAGGTACCCTCCAGTGGATGTCTTTTTGAGAAGGGAGGGTTCCTAATTCGGCTAACTCGTCCAATTTGGCTTTCGTGGTTGTGGAACGCCCCCAGTTGGCGGATATGGTTTGGGTGGTCCTCGCTGGAGCCGGTTGTTTTCCTTGTCGCTTGGGAGCCATGGGGCCAGCCTGCAAAACACAAAGAGAAGAGGCGTGTGAAATAAGACCCGGGAATGCTGAAATATCCGAGTATAAAGGTATCAAGAAGGTACGAAGCTGAGAACTGTCCGGGTATTGAGCGCACTTGTGGAAATTGTTGGTCACTTACGTAGGGAAAGGTATTTGGGGATGACGGATGGTTGCCCATATTTATACCGCAAATGAAATAGCTGGAAAAGGAGGGTTTTTCCGGGTGTTAATGCAATAAGCGGAAAATCGAGGAGGAACGGATCTAGATGGAAATGCTTGCGGAAGATTTTTAAGTAAAATTGGTAATCAATGACGGTTGGAGGATCATTTGTGACTATAGGGCAGATGATTAAAGGAGTTGACAAGCATCGAATCGATCTAATTTGGTGCAATCGGACAAATGACTTGCGGGTTGACCTAGATCTGATCTTGGATAAATTGAAAGTTGTGAGGTTGAATTAACTGGTTGCGAGAAGCTTACCGGGGAGATTGGAGTCTAATACGATGGCGACGAGCGGCGTGGCTCGAATGAGAGAAATGGAGGAGCAACGGTGACACTTGACGGTGGTGCAAGGCGACTCGAGGGCGGGCGCGGCCGCTGGTGATCTTGCGTTGGTAGCAGGTACAAGCTCCTCACGATGGTGCTGCGAAGGTGTTAGGAGCAAGGAAGAAGAGGGGAAGTTGTGGCGTGGTGAGGGGCTTAGGGTTACCCATTAAGTGCTATTTATAAGGCAAGGGTGAGCCTATCCTAACGGCCAGAAGTCGGAAACCGCGGGGTAATGGTTATCAGCGAAGATTTTGCGAGATATGCGTCAAGTATTGGGCAAGGCATTGGGATAGAAGAAGGAAGGGATTTGCCCCGTAATGGAGGGACTGATTATCGAGCATGAGATCTTGGCATCTTTTATTGTAGTCTGGACCTGGGAATTTGAACCTAAGTGTCTGGAGGACAAATCCGGGTTATTACATGGCCACCATGGAGTGAGGCCTAGCAGAATATCAAAACATCTTAACTCGGCTTCCATATGCCTGTATGTTCGACATCTTTGCGGGGAATAGCAAGCGCTTCAAGGAGGATCCATGAAGCCCAGGCTATTCTGGGGACTACTGACAGGGGGATGCTAACCCGGTATGCCAAGCTCTGAGGAATAGCCCGGCCCAAAGGACGGTGTGCAGGATTCGGCTAAGAATAAAGAAGCTTGTGAAGGCCCAAACTTGTGGGCTTAACGGCCCGGGTTATGGGTTATTGTAAAGGAAAGTTATGGTTAGTGCGCCGTGTCCAGATAGGATCCGAAATATGCCTTGCCGAATAAGCTAGGGGGTACGGGTGCTTTATAAACCGACCCCCAGGTATAGTTTTAGGTAGAGATCTAAGAACCCTAGCAATATCGCGTGATATCGAGCATCCAGTGTAAACCCTAATCGAATTATCATATCGAGAATAGAGATCCGGCGACTTCGATTGCCGGCTATCAGATCAAATTGCACCATGTCTTCCCTTGAGCTAAACCCTCTCCCAAACGCCTGTGTCGACTTGCCCCAAGATCAGTTACCCCTGGTAACATCTGCCGTGATTATCCCACGACACGGGTGTTCTATTCTTTCTGGGTGATCTCTTCTGCTCCATGTTACATCCTGTTCTGACCACCTCAGATATCTCGGAACGGCCGAAGAAACCGAGTTTACCGCTTGCTTCAGTATCCTTTTGTCCTTGTTAGAACTTCCTGTAGTATGCACATGATATTGACCCAACTGTTTGGGGTTAGCCTGGAAACCTCCAGCTCCCCCTTGATTGTTGCCCTGATTTCCTGCTGCCGGGTTACCGGCTGGGGGTGGGCCGTTGCCCGGGTTTCCACCTGGACCCGGTCCTCCTCCCCGACCCGCACCTCGCATGGCTCTGTTCACTTCCTCGTTCTCTCATCTCTGTAGGTCGGCGCATTGCTCCAAGGAGTGGTTAGCCGGCCTACCATTCCTGCTGTGCTTCGGGCACGCCATTCTGAAGATGTCCCAATTGTTGCTCGGCCTTGGCGGCCCTTGATAGTTTCCTCCGTTGTGATTTCCAGTATTAAAATTTCCTTCTGCCCTGGGTCTCGAAGACCCGGCTTCTGTGTTGGCGACAAACTCGGAGCCTCCTTCAAACGGGCGCTTGTTCTGGCTGTTTCCGTTGTTACCCGGTGCTGATCCATTGGCGGTTCTTCCACTATTACTTGTGTTTGCTTTTGCTTTCTTGTCATCAACTTCCTCTTCTGTGGTATCTGTTGCGGCATGTTTGTTGCATGCATCCATCAACTCTCCCATCGTAACCTCTAAAGCATTCCGACTAGATTTCATGCGAGTTAACTTTTGCACTAGTGGCGTGTACTTGCATGTTTTCGCCATAGCTTGTAGTGCATCATTGGGCTGAATATCTGTGGATGAATGAAGTATCTCCATAACCCGGCGCACCCAACTGCGCGCCGACTCTTCCTTCTTCTGGACGCATCGTTCTAGGTCATCAATAGTGAATAATTTTCTGCACGTCCCATGAAAGTGCTTGATAAACGCGGTTTTCAACTCCTCCCAGGACTTGATAGACCCTTCCGGTAGATTGGTGAACCATAACTTCGCTGCTCCTTCTGACATCATCAAGTACATGAACTTGGCTTGTAGATTCTCGGATGCATTGCGAATCGACATAGCCATCTCATAACTGCTCAACCATGTTTCTGGATCCATAGTCGGTTCGTAATTCACTACTTTTCCTGGCTCTTCGAATTTTTTCGGGTAAGGTTCAGCCCTGATGTTGTCCGAGAGACACTTAGGCCCTGCAAGAATGGTCGAAACTGGCCTTACTCGGGAAACGTGTGATCCTGCGGGGGGCACATCTGGACGTGGTGCTGCTGGTGGCCCATGTACTACAGACCCGGCCACGGCCCTCCTGGCTCTGGAGCTATCCACAACAGCTTGCGCTGCTGATGCTGCTAGCGCTGCCTGAACACGGGGAGGAGGCGGCATTTGCTGCTGCTCTTCCCTCCGCCGTGCTGAACTTGTTTGGATATTGCCGGTATTGCCTCGTTGCTGACTGGCGTATGGCGTACCATGCATTCCACTTCTGTGATCCGGATAATTGGCTTGCTGCGCCACCGCCGTGTGCAACATATCGATCGCCCGCTGGGTCTCCTCTGCATGGGGCGACTCTCTCACGAGGATTTGATTCAATGCGAGTGTTGCTGCATACACGTTGTCCATGGGATTGTTGTAGTGACCTGCCGGTGTGCGAAACCGTGAAGGTGGTGGTGGTGGTAATTCATTGCCGGCCGTAACTCTAGTCTGTGGTAGAGGTAACCCGGCCTGCTCGTTTACCGGCTGTGTTCCTGCAGCTGCCGGCTGAGGTGCAGTTCCCTGGTTTGCCGCTGGAATCGGCTGATCTTGAGGTGTGATAAACAACGCAGCAGGATTTATAACACCACCCAACGCTGGTTATCTGGTTTGGTGCCTTTGATGTATTCTAGTCGTTTCCTCTCGGAGCCGGGTTTCCAGTGCATCCAGCTCACGCTGACGTGTAGCCATCCCTTGCCTTTCTGCTTCTACTTGCCTTCTCTGTTGTTCCAATGCCCGACGGGCTACATCTAGATCCCTAACACGTTCCGCCGCGTTTTCTGGAGTGATAACCGTGGCGAGAACTGTAGGATCTAGAATCAGATTGTTATCGAACAGGGCCGGGTGTCGTGGATTTGAAGGACCCGCCCCTGGTGTCCGGTTTGCTAGGAATCCGAACGTATTTGCCTGCAACTCGTCGTCTGCTGCACGGCTGGTAACCGATGCCGACTCTCCGTCAACCCGGACCAGGACCGGGTTTCCATTAGCCGCACCTTGCTGCTGGGTCAATGCTTGTGCAGCTCCGACTGCGGCCGCGGTCACGTTCTCCTGATTGAGGTTGGTCGCGGGAGCCGTGTATACCGCAACCCGGCGCACAATGCTTGGCGCGAATTCATGTTGTTCCTCCTCGCTGCTATTTTCCTCATACCGGTTCTCCAGCAGATGCAGGATATATTCGGTATCATCTTCTCTTTCGACCCGGCCACGCGGGGTCCATACCGGCTCCTCCGGCTGTTCCCACTTCGTGGTGGGTTCTTCTGTCGGATATGTTGTTCCAACTGATTCTTCCCCATCTGATTGAATGTATGTGGCCTCCCCTGACACAGAATCAAATCCAAAGTCGTCAGGGATCGAACCGGAAGTACGTACCATACCGATGAAGACGTTGATCCGGCCGATTGTCACGATAGATCCGGATTCGAGATGATCCGATTCTGTCCCCCAGCCGGAATCGTCCACCATCTTCTCTCCTTCGTGGTCGGTGTAGATCTGGCCGATGACTAGATTCTCCATATTCTTCCGAGTTTCTCCCGTGATGTAAACACCTTTGGACGCAGGCCCCACGGTGGGCGCCAACTGTCGTGGGATAATCACGGCAGACGTTACCGGGGGTAACTTATCTTGGGGCAAGACGACACAGGAGTTTGGGAGAGGGTTTAGCTCGGACGAAAACATGGTGATATTCGATCTGGTAGCCGGCAATCAAGTCGCCGAGTCTCTGATCTAAGATAATAACTCAACTCTCGTGTTACACTGGATATTCGATATTAGGCGATCTTGCTAGAACTCTTGGATCTCTCTAAACTAGACCTAGGGGCCGGCTTATAAAGCACCCGGACCCCCTGGCTTGCCCTCCAAGGCGCGCCCTGAATCCTACCCGGACACTACATACAAACCCTAACTTTCCTTACCGTAACCCACAATCCGGGTTACGAGGCCTACAAACTTGGGCCTTCCAGAAGTTCCTTTATCCTTAGCCGGATCTTGCGCAGCGTCCTTTGGGCCGGATTACACCTTGGAGTTGGCCTACCGGGTTATTATCCCTCCATCAATTGGGGAGTTGATGATCATAGCCGACAGATGGGCTAATGGAGAAGACTCAGTGCGCAACGAGAGGACATCGTCTCCCGCACCCGAGGACGACCGCCATGGTCGAAAGAAAAGGAGGAAATACCACACTCACGACGATCGGGAAGAGATGGTAGCGGCAGAATTCACGCGAAACCACGATAGTGGACGCCGCTGAAGTCGCGAATGGAAACCAAAGGCTGAAGACAAAACTACCGAGGAGGACCTTGACGCATACTGCTCGCTACATCTATTTACAAACAAGCGCACGGGAAAAACTAAGGCAACACACCTCCTCAAGGATTGCCGGAAGTTCATCGACATCCACGAGGCCTTCTCGAAGAAAAGTAGATCAGCAGCTAGTCAAAGCTACCCGCCACTTCCAGGAGGAGGACACCAAGGATTACAGCCGCCACAACCCCTACCTCCACCAGGAAATCCGAACATGGCGCTAGCCGCACTACCCGCGCCACCCGTACGCAACGCCGGAGCTAACGCGTACCCGAACCCGGCTGGACAGTTAGGGATGATACAAAAAGTCTGCCCATCCCGCAGAGCTCAGAAGACAAATACGCGGCAGCTATGCATGGCCGTGCAAACCCCACCGACAAGACCCGGGTACCTGAAGATGGCGGACCAATCGATCACCTTCTCCATGGAAGACCACCCTCCGCGAGTCTATCGACCAGGATACACCGCCCTAGTAATCCAAGCGCAAATTGGTAATTATGAACTGGCTTGCGTTTTTATGGACGGAGGCAACGGCATCAACATCATCTACACGGATACGCTCCGCCGGATGAACAGGAACCTGGAGGGACTCGCGGAATCAGAAACATCCTTCCACGGGATAGTTCCAGGAAAGGCGATACGTCCACTCGGAACAATCAACCTAGAGGTTGTGTTGGGCAATCGATGCAATTACAGAAGAGAATTCCTCGACTTTGAAGTAGTCTACTAGCCCTCACAGTACCACGCCATTCTTGGTCGAACAGCGTTCGCGAGATTCATGGCAGTACCACATTACGCGTACCTGAAGCTCAAGCTACCCGGGGAATATGGTGTAATCACCATCGACGGAGATTTCCAGAAGTCCAGCAAGTGCGACATCGAGTTCAACGAGATCGCAAAATCTTTCGGGATGCAAGAAGAACTAGAGGAGATAGAAAAGACCACGGATCACTTCGTGATGCCCCTCACAAAGAAAAACGCACCAGAGTTGGAATTCAGCGCCAACAGCGACACTCGAAAACATCAAGTGCACCCGACAGATTCTGCGAAAACAGCGATGGTCTCAACTACCCTCTCGCCAGCATAGGAAAGCGCGCTCGTCGAACTCCTCCGTGAGTACTGAGAAATTATCGCCTGGCAGCCCTCAGATATGCCAGGATTACCCATGGAGTTCGCGGAGCACTCACTCGAAGTCTACAAAGACGCAAAGCCCATCAAGCAGACCACTCGACGGTTCTCAGAACCCAAGCAAAAAGCGCTTGGAGAAGAAGTAAACAGCCTACTAGCAGCAAAATTCATCAGGCAGATCAAAATATTCACTTGGTTAGCAAACCCGGTGCTGGTCCCAAAGAAGAACACCAACATCCTTCAAGTGTGCATTGACTACACGTCGCTGAATAAGAACTGCCCCAAGGTTAACTTTCCCCTCCCACGAATCGACCAGATCGTGGACTCCACCGCAGGCTGCCAACGCCTCTCCTTCCTAGACGTCTACTCGGGATATAATCAGATCCGTATGAAGCAGGAAGACAAGGAGAAGACATCATTTATCACACCTCACGGTGTGTACTGCTACACGACAATGCCCTTCGGGCTCAAGAACACAGGCGCAACATATCAGCGCTGCATGCAAAAATGCCTCGCCAAACTCATTGGCAAGAACGTACAAGTGTACGTTGACGACATCGTCATCAAGACTCGAGTGGAGGATACACTCCTCGAGGACATCAGAGGAACATTTGACGCTCTAAACGCATACAGGATTAAGCTCAACCCGACAAAATGCATCTTCGGCGTCCCAGCAGGGCAACTTCTCTGGTACCTGGTATCCGCCAGAGGAATCAAAGCCAACCCGGAGAAGATACAAGCAATCTTGACAATGAAGGAGCCCACCAATCTACGCGGAGTCCAACAGCTCGCAGGGCGACTAGCCGCCTTGAGCAAATTTATCCCACGATTGGGCAAGCAGGCATTACCCTTCTACAAGCTGTTGAAGAAGACGGACAAGTTCGAATGGACACCAGAAGCTAAGCAGGCATTCGCAGACCTGAAATAATCCTTACAGAGCAGGCGCATTCTTACAACACCACAAGAGAGGGAGCCACTATACCTATACCTAGCCGCAACAAACCAGGTCATCAGCACGGCCATCGTGGTCGAACGATCTGAAGAGGGCAAGGCATACGGAGTTCAAAGACCGATATACTACATCAGCGAGGTGCTCTCGCCGTGCAAACAACGATATCCTCACTACCAGAAGCTCGCATATGGAATTTTTTTCACGGCTCAAAAAGCTGAAGCACTACTTCCAGGAACATACCATAACTGTGGTTAATGATGCATCACTCGGTACAATTATGAACAACCCAATGGCTTCCGGAAGAATAACAAAATGGAGCATCGAGCTGGGCGCTTGGGACATCATCTATGCAGGGCGCAATTCCGTGAAGTCCCGGGTACTCGTGGAGTTTCTGAGCGAGTGGACAGAACTACAAACACCCGGGCCGCCGGAATACACGAGTAACTGGATCATGCACTTCGACGGATCCAAGAGAAACGAAGTAGCGGGAGCTAGGATCGTCCTAATATCACCTAGAGGAGACAAGCTACAGTACGTCCTACAACTGGATTTCCCACCTGACGATCCAGCATAAAACAACGACGCAGAATACGAGGCCCTGTTGCATGGGATGAAGATGGCAGTTGCGTGCGGAGCCACCCGATTGATGATCTACGGCGATTCCAATCTAATCGTGCAACAGACAATGAAGGAATGCGACGCTATCGCAGAGAACATGGTTGCCTATCGTGACATGTACAACCTACTCGAAGGAAGTTTCAAAGGATGCGAGCTGAAGCACGTTGCGAGATCCAGCAACGAATAAGCAGACAGGATGGCCAACATGGGTTCCACAAACACACCCATACCGCCAGGGATATATTTCGAGCGGATGACAAAACGATCAGTCAAAGTCAAGAAAACTGCAGGAGCACCCGCAGCATTGGAAATAGAGGTCAGCCCGCAAATTGCTATCATCGAGCTCATTCATAATATTTCGCGACAAGTTTTTCTGGTCGAGCCAGTCTCAACGCAGAAATACCTCGACTACTTGTCCGCCAAACAACTCCCAGCATATCCTCGCGAGGCTCGACAAATAATCAGACGCAGCAAATCCTTTCGGGTACTCAACGGCGAGCTATACAAGCAGAGCATCTCAGGCATACTGCAACGATGCATAGCACCCGAAGATGGCAAGGAATTGCTGCGAGACATCCACCAAGGAGATTGTGGACATCATGCTAGCTGGAAAGCAATCGTGGGAAAAGCTTTTCGAGCAGGATTCTACTGGCTTACAGCAGCCAGAGACGCAAAGGAACTGGTCGACAGGTGCAACGTTTGCCAGCGATTCGCGCCCAAACCACACGCCCCCGCTACGGAATTACATATGATACCCATCGCCTGGCCCTTTGCACAATGGGGTCTGGACATGGTAGGACCATTACGCAAGTCCACACCAGGTGGATACACACACTTGCTGGTCGCAGTCGACAAATTTACCAAGTGGATCGAAGCCATGCCGGTAACCTCGGCTAGCGCCCAATGCGGCGTCAAATTCCTCGACTCCATCGTATGCAGATTTGGAGTACCACACGACATCATTACTGACAATGGTAGCAACTTCACGGAAAAGGAAACACAGCAGTTCTGCGAAAAAAAGGGAATCATCTTCAAATTCGCTTCAGTCGCTCATCCGCAAATCAACGACCAAGTCGAACGATCCAACGGATTAGTTTTGGCTGGCATCAAGAAACGTCTACTCGATCGCCTACACCCAGCAGCGGGACATTGGGAAGAAGAGCTACCCTCCGTGCTATGGAGCCTCCGCATAACTCCAAATCGATCCACAAACTACACAGCATTTTTCATGGTATACGAGGCTGAAGCAGTCCTTCCCACGGATGTCAGGTTCAGCGCCCCACGGGTCGTTGCTTACAGCGAAGAAACCTCCAATAGGGCACTCGCAGAAGATATGGACGCACTCGATGAAATACGCGATATTGCACTCGCAAGATCCGCAGTATACCAGCAGTCGCTGCGAAACTATCATAGTCGCCGCATACGCTACAGAGCCTTCGCAGTAGGAGATCTGGTGCTACGGCTCAAGCAAAAGGAAGGACACAAGCTCGAGCCACCATGGGAAGGACCCTTCATAATACACGAAGTTATCCCAGGTGGCGCCTATCGACTGAAGAACCCGACGACTGGAGGCATCTATTCCAACCCTTGGAATGTTGCACAACTCCGCAAATTTTATCCCTAGATTTACTTTACTCATACTAATAAGGCTATATTAGCCATCTTGTAGCTCGAAAGAAAAACACATGACTTATCCGTCATTGCAATGAAATACATGGTTTCTCAAACATATCTACTCGAGTTCTCCATCCTTACATGCTAAAAAGTAACAGGTATACACCCCACAAACACACGGGGGCTACGCCTAACTTAGAATCACAAGAAGAATTTTATATATACAAGGTAGACACCTTAAAACAGTTTTACACAACTGCACAGAGCAACAGGATACATACATCCTACAATTACACAGGGCGATGAGTATTTTCAGCCGCCAAAACCCGATCCACCTCTGCCGAGGTCAATCGAATGATTTACTCTGTTGCAGGTCGAACAACCCTATAATGAGGAGCAATGTTGATTGGACCATCAGGGAGCCTAGCTACAGAGGAAAATTCACCTCAGGATGCCACAACCGGACGAAGGAAAGAGCCACTACCGAGTCGCGGATCATCTGATTGCGGACACACTCGCGAATTTCTCCTTCTCGCCCGAAAATCCTGAGAAGATGGCTCCAATCTTCGGGACCCCTCTCCAATGGATAGAAAGCAGAATTCATAGCAATCAAAACCTCATGAAAGGAACTCACGAGCATCTTCGCCTGGATAACTCGAGACTTCACGGTAGCAAGCACAAAACCCCGGCTCCGATCCGACCAAAAGTTATTCGCATGGGGCTTTGAACTGCCACCTTCCTGAAGGATGTGGTTCTCCACCCACTATTTCTCACTCCTATCATCCGGCTGAACAACTGAAAACAAAGGTACACGATCAAAGAAAGATACAAGACACAGAAGGCTAGGGGGCTGAATTACTTACGGAGCAAATCCCTGGCGACAGCTGCCAATTCATCAATCACAAACTGCTCACGTTCAACCGCAAGCTTCTGTTTGGACTTGGGTACATCCGCTACCCCACGCAAAGCTTTTAGCTTGCGCTCGCCATCCACAACACGGTCACAGAGGCCTGCAAAGGAACCAACAGCGGCAACAAGAGGATTTGCTTGGGTAGCAAGTCCACCCGAAGACTCCACAGCAACTCCGGCTACCTGGAAGAATACAAGGAAAGTCAAGGAATAAGATGCCCTATTCGAGATATAACAACCACCTATTCGGCAGGTGCTCGGGGGCTACTCCCATCGGGAGGAAACACATAAACAAATCAATCACAGGAAGCATCTCAGATATCAGAATAACATTTCGATTAAACGATGAAAATACGGGAATACATCCCAAGGTTCATTACAATCAAAAGGGCGACCTACGAAGAAAATATACTAAGGAGCTACGGTGAATTCTGAATTCTGAACGGTGTCGGCAGTCGGGGTTTCACCCGCAGCAGCAACCCTTTTCCTCTTTTCAGGAGGAAGAGAAGAGACAAACTGTCTAGGAATGATGGATCGGAGACTGCCATGAAGGAGAATAATTTATCAGAAGAAACAAAAGAAAATGTTCGACTAGAACAAGGCAGCAAAGACTTACTCGTCGTCATCTTCGTCATCCAACATATCCGCATTCCAGGCGGTTTGGATATTTGTAAATGAGGGAGAAGGGGCGCGCGTGCGTAGCGGGGTCACGATGAGAGGCCCCTTTCCAGGTGATTCCTTATCCAAGGAGTTATCCTTGGAGGTGGCCTCATCATTCTCCACTCGGCGGCGTTTGCGGTGGAGGAGATCGCTGCTCGACTCCTCCGCGTCATCCGAGGAGTTGTGCTCGGAACTAGACGAGGCGTTAGCAACGCTGGTGTCGGCTGGACCATCCAGGTTACTCGCCAACAAGTCTGAGGCTTCCTCCCTAGACATTGGCGGGTAGCAGGTGGCCACGGCTAAGCTCTACAAAAAGAAGACAGAAGAAAAGGGGAGGAAAAATTTCGGTCGACAAGATTTTCAAAACAAGAAGGAAACGAAGTCAAAGGAAAATACAAACTTACTTCGGGTGATGGAGGCCTTGACGCCTCGAAAGCTGCGATAGTACAGTCGGGGAAGGCTTCATCCACCTTCAAGCTGGTGATGGCCGCGATCTTCTTCTCGAACTCGACATTCGAGAGCTCTTCACGGCTCACGTGACTGGGGTCTTCCGCACCCTGGTACTCCCACATCGTGGAAGGCCTGTCCTGCAGGGGATGAATCATGCGCTTGAGGAAGATGCTCGCCAGGTGCAGCCTGTTCAGCACAACTCCGGCGGCTTGGTCCCGAAGGGCGGCCACCTTGGCGAGTAGCGGGGTGACAACCTGATTCTCTTCAGCCGACAGCTTATGCGCCCAGGATTTCCACCTCTTCAGGACAGCGAATGGGTGGAATTCGTGAGCTCCACCCGAGCTGTTGTCGATGACGTAGAACCACTTCTTTCTCCACCCTTGGGCGGAGTTGATGAAGTGCATCCCGAAGTAGCTGCTGTCCGATTTCGCGTGGATCCCGAAACCGCCGGTGCGCAGCGGCTCGCCAAGCTCAGTCTCTACCCGCGATTTCTCGCGGAAGACTCGGACCTTGAAGAGGGCCTTCCAAAGGCCCCACTGTGCGCGAATGCCCAAGAAGCACTCGCAGAACACAATGAAGCACGATATGTGTTGCACTGCATTCGGAGGCAGATCGTGGAGCTGTATGCCATAGACATACAACAACGCCACGCGGAAGGGGTGAAGAGGAAAGGAGAGCCCACGCGATACGTGGTCCACGAAAACCATGTGTTCATTCGCGGGGGATTGGGTACCTCCTCCTTTTTGCCGAGGCGCACCCGCTTGTCGGCTTCCGGAGGCAGCAACCCCTCCCTATGCATCTCCTTGACGCTCTTTTTCGTGGTGTTGGGCGAACGCCAATCGCCCGAGCGTAGTGCGGGTGGCGCGAGAACTTCCTCCGTCGCCCTCGACGAAGAAACAACGGCGCTGCGCTTATTGCCTCCTGCCATTGACGCTGGTGCGAGCTCGAGGAGAGAAGGGGTAGAGAACGAGGAAGACGAAGAATGAAGAAGACGAAGGCTGGGGAAATTTTCACCGTTTCACCTAAGGACTATATTTATACACAACGCCGCTCGATCCTGAACGCTTGTTGAGCCACGTGGCATCCATCGCGGCTGCCGCGTGCGAAGGCGAAACGAAAGGGCGGCGGATGCTGTTTCGTGCCACGATCCTAACAGTGGATCGTGCGCATTTACTGCGCGCAGCTCGCGTAAAAACCGGGAACGACGTCTCGTTTCCGGTCAAAAAGCTGACAAGGTGGGCCAGCACTTCTGCTCTCTCTTCGTCACGTCCCATCGGGAGGATAAAGTGCGCCATGACGTCATAGCGTGCATCATCAAGCTGGCGAATCTTTCGAATGAAAGCTCCAAACAGGAAAATAACTTCGTATGGACAAATTATGACGTGAAATTTCTTTCACAGGAAAATAAGACCCTAAACACGAAAGCTCTTTCGTATGGGCATAAAACTCCAAACACGAAAACTCTTTCGTATGGACAAAAATAGCTTGGTTTTCATATTTAGGAAACCACAGACCTAAAACTATGCGAGCGTGCAGATCCTGCCACTCCATCACACGATGTATACACATCATAGACCTGGATTGTTCAGCCGACTAGGTACATCCCGATGCCATATTCTTTCGAATATGAAGGTAAGACCCAAAAGATCTCTCTTGAGGGTCTGGAATCGCACTCAAGTTGCGTCCTCTGGTATAATTCTGTGTCAACAACACGAAGAAAAATCCTAGCGGACGCGCCGGGTACCCCCATAGTTTAAGTTCGACTCGGTAAGACCTCTACGGCCCAGTCGCAATGATCACCTCATCGGGTTCGAGTCGGAGGTCTCGAATCTGTGTAGGCCAGAACTGTTTTTGCCCTAGTTACAATTAATTGGCCCTGATCTTTCGGGAGAGCCAAGCTGCTGCGCCACATCGTTCTGCGAAAAAAAACCATAAAACACAGGCACTTCCATTGCTCGATACTCGGGTATAAAAAGCTCATCACACATGGTATACACCCTCCAAACGTAAAACGACCATAATGGTTATCCGAAGGAAAGCAAGAAAAAAAATCTGACCGTCTACTTGACTGGAAAAATCCCAATCGAGCAAACGCTCGGGGGCTACTGACGAAGGGATGGACCTTGGACCCTGCGAGTAAGGATACCCCGTCTTAGGCCCAAGGCTAAAGCCCAAGAAGGGAAGCTCTTGGAGTATTCTGGAAGGCCCACTTGAAGCCCACCCGCAATGCCTTGCGGGCTAAGATAGGAAACTTGTAACCGACATAGGGTTAGAGTTCGAGTCCTCCCCGGGTAGGGTTTGAGACCTAGCCATCTATATAAGGCCAGGAGAACCACCGGAAGAGGACCAAGCAATACCGCACCACCAAAGCCTTGAGCTCGAGATCGTACTCTCGACTTGAGCAACCACCATTGTAACCGATCTATTCGATAATACAGATCGACAGAGGCAGGAGTAAGGGTTTTACCTCTATGAGGGCCCCATACCTGGGTAAATCGTGCCCCCTGTCTAGCCGAGATTGTCACCAGCGCTCATGGGTTCTCCTATTCGAAACCCTATGGGTTCACCTGAGGGATTTGTTGAGTCACAGATTCGACAGTCATCCCATAGATGTTGAAAATTAAAGATGTAGAAGGACCATAGGAAGTAACCAATGGAATAGGTTATAGTCACCTGTAGGAAAAAGTTAAAACTCGAGGAAACTCGAAGATGTTTTCACCGAATAGATGAGTCTAAATCAATGTACAATATGTTGTACAAGTTTATTTGAGCAGTATTTCTCTGGAGACGACTAGATTCAACCAATTGAAAATCTAACCATAGACGGTATCCATTGTACCGGAAGAATCTTATTGGTTATTCATCACATGGTGGATGTAACAAATGTTCCTCAGAGAGTTATGAGAGGTAGGAAACCATACCTATTTATTGGAGAACGAAACTTGGTATCCACTATTGTAGCGTTCCCACATTTAAATAATGCAAGAACTCTGTGTTAATGTGCTAGTCCCTAGATCAATTGCTAGCACCACAGTTCAAAATGAGATATCATGCAAATGCGTCAAAATCTATTACATCGCATGATCCAGCCTTTACAAAATATGATTACAACTTGCATAGTCTTAGAAGACTAGCAGAAGACAGAATTACAGCGAAAAACATAGTACAACATTGAGCCCATCTTCTTCATGTGCCACAGGCAAAACATGTTGGTGATAGACTCAAGATCCTGAACGAAACCTCACTCGTCTTCAGATTCATCTGCAATATGGAATATGCAGCCACAAGGGAGTCAATTCAATTTAATGTATTGGCAAGTAACACTATGGTGGATATAAATGGCAAGACTAATACTATATGCATATTTGGCTGGGTGGAGTTTAGGCTATTTGCAGAAAGCAAGTTTTTCCCTAACACTTTTGAAAAAGAGTTTTCTTTTCAAAGATTGGCACCATGGGACACACCCATGAGCACCACAACTAATATTTCCTTAGCCAAATTTTACTTCTTCAAAACGGTGTTGAGATTCTTCTGTCCATCCTTGTCCAGCTGCTAGAAGTCGTCCATTACCGGGACACGGGTATGATCATAGTTTCTAACTCTGCAGAGGTCGTGCACTTTCACCCTTTGTCTTTAATTAGCCCAAACATCCTATACACGCGGAGTGCATCATGGAAAGGAGAGAATTGAGACGAGATCTTTCAGAAGCAAGAATTCAACCCATCCAGCAAGACCCGTTCCACCTATAATTCTCCTACATCTTCATGTCAAGCAAGGGCTGAACTCTCACAACTTAGTTGATCAAGACAGAGCCCATATGTCAAAGGGCTGCACGGAAAGCTACTAAACTTAGAGGGACTTAGGAATCTCTTTGTTCCTGGGTGGCAATCCACAAGTGAACACCCCTCGGGGCGACACTCAACTCTCATAAACCATACAACCAAATCCACCCAGGTGGTTCATTAAAGTTTATACTTAGAATTTTTCACAACATTGAATAAAACAAATTTGTAGCAAGGCTAAGCATCTACTAAGTATAAGTCTAAAAAATAATTGGTCTAAAGGATGGCTACACACTACTTGGGATTTTGCATAGCATAATAATAACTTAGTAAAAATTTCCTATCATGCATACTACTCAAAAACACTAGTAATGCATAGTAAAAATATGGGTGATTTGATGGTGTGTTACTTGCCTTTAAAGTTGGTGAATAACAATCACCTTCTCTTCTCAAAATAGTACGCTTCTCTCCGTAAAATCTAAACATTGAAAACACAACAAGAGAATAAACAAGCATGCTAGCAAACATACAAACAAATGAAGAAAACATACAAAACAACAAACAAAGCAAAGGAAAACAAGTGAAAACATTTAGTTTCAATGCACAAAATAAACTAAGTATTTGTAGTTAGAGTTTTCCATTTGGGACTAAGGGTTAGTCTTTGATAAAAGGATCACACTAGGTCTAATCTACTTTTGTCTTGTTTTCCTCAAGTCCTCTTTTGCCTCCTTGAGTTGCTTCTGATGTAAGTCTTCAATGGACTTGCTTGTAGTCCTCCTTATTTTATTAATTCTAAGGACTTAGTAATATGGAAATAGAAATAGATGAGATTGCTAGAGTTCCCTAAAAGTACTTGTAAAATCTGCTTTTCTTCTTCGGGGAGAGTATAGGCTTCTTGTTGAATTTGTTCTTCTTGATGAAAACTCCTTGTTGAAGTCTTGGTTAAAACTCTCATCTCACTTGGAAAACAAATTCTAAGTCTTTAGCAAAACACTAATCATCTTGAAAGCAAAATCTAAGTATTGGAAAAAAATCCTAAGTCTTCATACGCTTGATCTTAAGGAAAATCTTCAGCCTCCTTTGTAGATTCCTCCTTGGTGTGGGGACTTCATTGAATCTTCTAACAACTGGCCATTGCACAAAGTCTAAGAGAACAGAAAAGAAGGGGAGAAAAGACTTAGAGAAAAAGAGAGAGATGTGGCTGGTCTTCTTGTATTCTTGATTTTCTTCTAAGTGCTTCTACTTCTTTGGAGATGCTTTAGATGTCTATTTCCTTGGCTAAGTCCTTCATTTGTCTTCTTGCTTCATGTTGAAAATCTTCGAGTAATTTTAGTATCCTCTCCATGGATTTTCACTAATCCAGACTTAGTGATTTTCAACTAGGAGGGCCAACTAGGAAAATAACTTGCAAATATTCTAAGGGCTTTGGTTTTGGTCTCTATGGTCTAAGGTTAGTCCTTAGCACAAATTTGCTAGAGAAAACATATGGAAAATAATTACAGAAAATAAACCAAGTCAGAAATAGTCACATGAGCATATAACAATCAAAACCATTTTAACTTAGCCAAATATTATTTTGGGCATAGAGGAATGTTAGTACACGACCTAAGGTTTACAAAAATATTTTATTTACAAAATTTGAATTTATAGAATTTAAACTATGTCAAAAATGACCAAACAAGTATATTTGAAATTGAACAAATTTTAAATAGTCAATTTTAATATTGGACAGAACTAACAGAGTCTATATGTTTAGGGCTTTTCAAAAAGTCCAAGTTTGTCAAATTTGGAGTCATAGATCAAAAGTTATCAATAAAACAAGATTTACAAAGATTCAACAATAGAAAGTGTGTGCACGTATCAACTTTGAATTTATTTGATTTTAATGCGTTCTACATATTATTCTGATTTCAAAAATTACAAAATCATCTAATTTGTACTTACAGAAGTGAAGTTATGGATTTTTGAAGTTTTGTATCGTTTTCTGGAATTTATATTCGGTTTAAAACAAATTTTGGCCAGGGTTTGACTGGGGCTGACGCAAGCAGGCGACGTGGCGTACTGCGATTGGTGCAGTTCGGAAGGCTGACACGGCGGTGCTGACTAGGCTTGACTCAGCTCTGACTTGCGCCACGCGGCAAGCTACGATTGGCCAAAAATGATTCGGTAAGTCCCTTGTTTCTGTCCACCCGATCGGGATCCGAAGGCAAGGGAGAGGAGTTGACTTACACTGGATGGTCTCGCCGGAGACGGGGAAGGTGGCGGCGCCGGCATATGGCCGTGGATGGCGGCGGTGTTGTGGTCGACTCCCGGATGTTTAGAGGGAACCAAAGAGCTCCACTCGTTTCCGCGATTTTCGGTGGTGTGCTCGGTGTGGGCTGGAGTGGCCTGAGGAGTTGGCGGCGATGCTTGCCGGAGGTGGTCGGAGCAGGCATGGTCGTGGACGGCGGCGGCGATGCAGGGCCTCCACGGAAGCGCCGAGGGCACCAGGGTGATGCGCGCGACGCGGTGGTCTTCCTTTCTTCCTTGCCTCCCCCTCCCAAGGCGTGGAACGACGACGACGACACTTCCCGAGGCGGCGGCGGATCTCGGCGAGGAAAACAAATCATGGCAGCGGGGTCGAGCTTGGATCTAGGGTTTGAGGAGGGGCGCGGCCGTCGAGGCCCGCGTTTATATGGACGAGGATGCGTGGGCGAGGGGCAAACCGAGGCGGTGGCGGTGTTAGTTTTCCGCACGGCACGGACGCCGAGGCTCTTGCGTCACGTGTGACGTCAGCGCGGGCCCCACTTGCCAAGGACGGAGGGGAAAGAAAGGGCCGTGGGCTGCTGCTACTCTCCAGGGCTGGTTGGTGGGACTCGCGTGAGCGCGCGTGCGATAGATTAGAAAAAGGCAGGGGGAGTGGGCCGTCCCGAGAGAAAGGAAGAGGGGATGGGCTGGCCGTGCCTGTCTTTTTTTTGTTCTCTCTCCATTTATTTATTTTTCATGTTTTTTTTCAATAACCAATATCTTTTAAAATATGAGTCCAAATAACCTCAAACAAAAACCTATGGTTTTGTAAAAACAAAATCTTTGAAATGAAAACATTTTTGTGTTGTTTTAACACACTCGAAAGAAATATATTCTCAAAATGTTATTAACCTACTAATAGCTACTTAGTACCATTTTTAAATAGGAAAACAATTTCTTTGCAAAATTACTTATTTTTAGAATTTAGGGTTTTAGAAAAAACAGAGTCATTTGGATTACCATTTCCAATAACATTGAAATGATACTTTATAATTTCTTTGTGTTGTGTTTTACTGGTTTTTGGTGGCTTGCATTAGAGGAAAACAAAAAGTTTTAAATTTTTGTGATTTTTGAGTTTCTCCAAAAATCAGGGATGTTACAACTATGTGGTGGAAATACCATGTGTTCTTCGTGAGACCATTAGGAAGGTTTATCGACTAAACAGAGTTGTCATAATAAAAGGCAAAGTATTAGATCATAGTGTAAGACAGTGGAAGGTAAACAACCAAGACAAGAGGCTACACATGCCAAGGTAAACACAAGGAAATAATTGTGAAGAATCAACAGTCTGCATAAGTTCTCTCAACCATTTTTACGTGAGAGAGGTTGAACTTCGGGACGAAGTTCTTGTTAAGAGGGAGATACTGTAACATCCCAGTGGTTGGGAGGTTATAAGGATCTAAATATAATATGTGCATTTGCAAAGCATGCATCTAAAAGTACGGGAAATTTTGGCGCGAAAGTTTAAACGAATCAAAGTGACCAAAGTTTCACTTGACATGATGAAATAGGTCTAGTTCATCTAGCCAAGAGTACATTTGGAATAATCTTTATAACAAGTATCTTAAGAAACCAAATCACCTCATAAGAGAAACCAGAATTGCTTATGCCCAACACAAACTCTCAACATCCTTAACCACAAGTTTATAAGTGACTTGGGACAATTCACTAGGTATATACAACTCAAAGAGGGGTGAGTATCCAAATCACATAAGTGATAATCATACTTCCACAAATGAGTAATATACAATTGAACCATCTCATTAACAGAGATGTGATCTTCTATAAAAGAACAGATAAATCTTCTTAAGCTACTGTTAAACCTTGATCATTACATATGAGATTCCAAACCTCCATATCTGCATTGTGTATGACAAAGGTAATAAAGAGAATAATATAATGTAACAACATGACACTTGAGAAAAACAACTAACAACTATGACATAAATCATTAAACCCCAATAAACTTCACATGCTCATTGTTTTAATCACCTTACACAAGTGAGCATATCAAATCTCAACACATCAATGAACCATTAGATCAATTTAGTATTAACTCATCATTCCACAAACACTCCACATATCTATCCAAACTATCATTCAACAACTAAAGTATCTCTGGATACAACTAAGGAATAACACGTTATAACCTCTATTAGAGGAATTGAATTGATAACTAAGTAAACAAATCCTATATGATATAAGAACATATCTTATGGGGAACAAAAGATAAAGTATATTTAAGAAGAATAAAAGTTTAACTAAGTCTTAATCAAGATCTTCTACTTTGTCTAGATTATCTTGTTTTCCAACCTTCTCTGAATCATTCTGCAAGAGAAGCACCACAATAAAAAGAGGAACTACCACTAGAAGATCTTCAGGAAGATTCTTTAGAATGTTCTAGAAGTGCCACTTCAATCTACTATAAGAGTATTTGGAAACTCTTATATCTTGATCTGATCTTGTTAACTCTCTTGAAATAGTGTGATACTCCAATGCTAGTGTTATATAAAAGTAGTTTGGTAACAAGCATGTACACCTTGTTAACAGATCACTTTTGTATACTCAAACAACTGAGTGTCATATACAAACAAACAGAAAGTTGAATAACCTAGTACATCTTAGCCTCTTGTTTATGAAAAGTAATTTGGGGACAAGCCTTGCAAACTTGTCAACAGATTCTTCTTATATGCTTAAGGCTAATTGATTTCATAAACTACATCTACATTCCTTTTGCAATTAACCAAGAGAAAGAATAACACTAAGGCAACAAGAAACCACATTATAATCATCTAAGTAAAATCTTAGCTTGGAGTTATTGGTTGTTTTCACCACAAGGGCGAGACAGTGAAGGTGGAATCCAAGAGCTGATTTTACTTGCTATTGAACAAGGCAATGTTTGAAGACAAGTGGCAACTAGAGAGAAGAACATCAAGCAACAGAAGACCACAAGAAGCAACACTGCCTCAGTAAGGGATCATAAGAAATTATCCAGTGAATCATTAGGATATAATAGAGAACCAATAACCTCTATCAAGCTCATCAGAGATGAGGAACTCGTAATAATATCTTTAATGGAAACAACTATCAAATATGAAATAATAACAAGCCATTGCATCCACATGTCTTCATATGTGGAGGTAGATGAAAACAAGCTTAATACCTTGTTTTCCAAATCCTTTTCATAAATAAGACTAACAGATAATAACAAAAATTCATATACTCATAACCATACAAATAATCACTTGTTTCTAAAACAAGCATGGGATAATATTCATACTTGGAACCCGGTGGAAAACAAACAAATAAGATTTCAAAGCCACTCAAGTTTTCCATTTAATCAAGTACTAAAAACAGCAACCTTTCTTACACACACCTAAGTAAAATGCCAACCAAAATTGCTAAGAGTTATAACTATGAAAATAACATAGTAATATAAAAAGAAAACAAGTTCCTTCACCCATTAAAAATCAGTTGGTGTACATGGAATAAAATTCCATATTAAATGATTTTCATAACAGTGCATATAACTAGTACTAAGTAGTTGTACTAAATTACTTTCTATAAGGAGTTGTGTCCAATATGATCCACTTATAACACACCACTTGGGAACCCTATGTATGTTGTGTGAAGGTAATATTCATGCCTAAAATAATTTTTAAGACATTTAATAAATTGAATTAAGTGAAAACAATAAAATCACTTAATCTAGCATCCTAAATAAAAAATAAAAAAATTGCTCAAATTCACCAAAACAAAACATGTGAGGTTGTAAATTTGATGAACTTTCCAAATATAATTTTTAATATTTTTTCTGTTTACAAGAAGACCCTGAAAACAAGGTTTTGTTCTCAGTTTTAAAGACAAAAGGACCTCTTGGTAAAACTTGATTCATTCCAAGGGGTTATGGGGATGAGTTCCGCTTTGTCTTCCTCCAGGCCGGCTGTGGACGTGTCGACGCCGCCGCCGATGCATGGCCACCTCCTGCTCGCGGTCCTCGCGCGCGGATAAGAGCTAGGAGGGGAGCCGTGACCCTCCTCCTCACTCTCTCTTCTCCCTCACACTCTCTCTCTTTGTATGTACCACGGAAGAGCACCTTACCCTAACCCATACGGACGCCGGCCATCGCCGTCGACTCCGGCCTTCCCAGAGCAAGTCGAGACCACCGGGAGAACCGGCATGCTTCCCTCCACCTCCCCACCGAGCGTCGTATGCTGGGAAGCCCAGAACAAGACGAATCGACCATCTACTTCATATCCGGCCGCCGTGTGGAAGAGCTCCCCGCCGGTGATTGGGACCTCGCCGAGCTTCACCGACACCTCCACGAGCTTCGGGGTGAGAAGGGGAACCTTGGGGTTCCTTTAATTTTGCATTGGGTCGACGGACGCGTGATGTCGCCGTTGGCCGAGCCGCGCCGCCGCGCCATTGCTCACCGCCGGTGACTCCGGTGACCAATTGGTCCCTAGCGCCACTCATCCGCATCTCCTTGACCTCATAGAGCTTGTAGAGTGAACCAATCGAGCTAGTTTTGGCCTCATCGCGCGATTTCAGATCATCTGGGAGAAATCAAGATCATGTGATGTCATTGTGACATCATAGTGATGTCATTAACTCTTTTATTTTATTTTATTTTATTTTTTTGATTAAAAACTGAATATGACAGGTGGACCCACCCGTCAATTTAAAATTGGCACAAAATCAATAAAATTAATAAACCAATAACTTTAATTCTATTTATCAGAAAAATATGAAAAAAATATATAAATGTTTAGAAAAATACAATCTAAATGTTTATCAAATTTTCAAAAAAAAATTAATAGACTTTAAAATCAAATATTTTCTTTAATTAAATTAAATCATTTAAAATTGAGAAAAATAATAAATAATTCATAAAATCAGAAAAATACAAGTTATATACCAAAATTCTCCAAATGACAAATGCAATACACTTATGATGTTTTAAAATAAATTTGACCAAGTTTTCATGTGTGCAATTTTTTGCCTAGTCATTTAATTCATTTAAAATTAATAAATTAATAGCTTATTCAAACATTTTCAGAAATCATCAATTGATATACAAAATTAAAGAGAACAACATTACCAACTCAAATATGTCAATTGTAAAACATTTATTTACCCTCTAAACACTGCTACCGAAACAGGATAACAATTGTTTGATAAGTAAAAGTGAAACACATGTAAGTCTAAAATAACTAATAACCACATCACCAAGAGTAATGAAACATTTCACCTAAAACCTATGTGATTAAGAAACGTGGCTTACACTTGTAAGCTGGGGTGTTTTCCAGGGTAATTCACGATGCAGCTTATTACTATGCATGTATCATCTTGCCAATGTTTTCTGTAGTCCTTACTGGGACTACTTTGCTATCTTTCAGATGTCTGGATTTTCTACGCGACCCTCGAACCCCGTAGACATTAATTATTATGGTTATTTCAATCTCAGGCAAGTTCATCACTTGCTCATATCCTTTGCAGTATCTCATAACAAACTATTTGCAAAAACCCTATCGTATTATCACCTATTCTCAAAAGAATGCATGATCCTATTTTTATAATAATATAACTAATTGAATGACTACCCGAGTGGTAGTGTTCTGTTTGGTGGGCGGATGATACCATGGTAAGATGAATAGGTCAAAGTAAGGTTCCATCTGCATGGGAAAGTATTACCTAGGAATTAATCACAAATGCCGTCAGAATTCGGTGCGCCGTAAATACCGCGTTAATGTCGGACCCCTGGCCCAGAGATATACAAACTGTCATGTGCTCCTAGCAATGGACTCACAAGTGTTTCAGGGTTACCAGCCCCGGCCGCAACAAACAACGGCAGGCAGACCGGATTCATCGGCACTCAGTCCGGATCCCCGGTCTATTACTCATTGTGTCCATGCTAGTCATAACCAGATATGTATATCCAAGCGTCCACGAGTCGGATGAAACTGAAGGAACGGGACCAAAGTTATACAGAGCTGCTATGTGTCCAGAAAGTGCAACAACAATCGAGGGTTACTGGGGTTACCTCGCCCCAGGCCGAATATCTTCGGCAGGCGGGCTCGGACATGGATCATCGGCTCCACAACCCCTCGACTGTGACAACTATGCATGCATAGCCAAAACTGTATAACAACGGGCTCGAGACCAACAATCGATCAAAGCAGCACTCTAGACATGAAAGTTGTATTAAACAGGTGTTACTAGAGTATAGCTTACAAGCAGAGGTCACACGACCCAACATTACATCAGACAACGGAAGGCAAATTATGTTGCTAATCAATAAGAACCAAAAAGGCCTAAGAGGCCGCAACATAAGGCGACGTCCCAGCCCATAGATTCCAGGCTGCTACCTGGGAACCCCAAACTACTCGTTGATGTCCACGTTGAAACACCACTGAAGTGAGAAACTCCACCTAAACCAAGTTGAAGCAAACATGAGTACGGGAGGTACTCAGCAAGACTTAGTTAACCTATTATATATCTGCTAGTTTAGAAAGAGATATGAAGGTTATTTTGCGTAAATCCATCTTTGTTTTCCAAGTTGAGGGAGAAATAGCACGTCTCATGGAGTATTTTGAAAACAGATGAGAAAACTACTCAGCTACTGATATCATCATCTTTAATCCACCAAAACATCTCAGCACCTCGTGCTTCAAAGATCACCACCTCCAGTTGTTGCACTACCTCATGCTACAAGGTAACCCCTCTCGGCATCTCCGAGGAGGCATCTTTCATTCGTTATCAACAAGTTTTAATCATTCCTTTTAAGTTGTCTATGATCACAGAATCCGTCACCAAGTCGTCTTTAACCGCAGACACGGCTTTTCGAAAAGATTTAACCCTGCAGGGGTGTACAACTTTACCCACAGGTACCAACCGACTCTTAGTGCCACATGATTAGCACTAGCCCGGGAAGTGCCGGCAGAGGGTGGTCGATTCCCAGCCTTTACCTTGTCGAACCATATCCATGAGTCAACCCAAACAGGGCCACCCCGTCAACAGGGAGTTGGCCACCTCCTGAAGGCACCTGTTCTGTGAGTCGGGATCAAGACCCGTGTACGTCCATCACTTGTCCCGGTCACGACCTAATTTTCTCCAAAACATTTTCCGACTCACACGCAGATGGAAATCTCAAACTACGTGGCTCATGGATAAGGTTAAACAAGTTAGTTAGCCGGGCGGGGTTCATCGGCCCACGTGTGGCTGTACGCTCAGTCTTGGCTCGAAGGCGAGAACTCGCTCCTAGGGGCATGAACAGGACAAAACGCCACAACCCATTGTGGCCTCACATCCATGCCGTGATTAATCAGGTTATCAAAGATAATTCAAATCATAACAACATGACATAATAGATTCACGCGTTGACCAGATTCATCAACCGGATGGATCAGATCACAACTAGGCATGGCTAAGCAAGACTCACAGGGTTTAGCGGAGCGCGCACAAACAAACCTATAGCTGCTAGGTGCAGTGGATCAGGATATCTAGGTTATGCAGTATATAGGAGAACTCTATCTACTGACATTAAATAGTTTTGAACCGAATGCAAAGTACGAGATTAAAATCACTTTGAAACCATATATGAGCAGATAAGAGGTTATGCTTGCCTTGGTTATAAGAAAACCAATAGATAGATCTTCTGGGATAAGTGCTTGACTTGTCGGTTAGGATCAAGTATTCGCCATTGGAGTTGTTGGCCTTCACTTCGGAGTCACGTTCTACCGAGGGGGAACAAACACCGAAAAGAAGAATAACAATCAACACATGGCATCGATGCAATGGCAATATGTATGCATGAGCAAATTAATGCACTGAAATAAAGCCCTAAGCATGAAGATAGGGTTGCTAGGGTTCGTATGACAATTATGCAATTTTACTGAAATTTGCCCGAAATGGACCCCGAAGGGGCAATTCGGACGATTCTGAAAGTGGGTACAATTTTAGTTGCTCAAATGGGTTTGAAAACATCATAGATGGATTGTATTTGCCATTTTGAGAAATTTGGTATATAACTTTTAAGTTTCTGAAATTACTGAATAAAAACTTATTTTCTTCATATTAAATGATTAAACAACATTAAATAATGTTCAAAAATCAACTTTCTCAAACATGATTGAAAATAGCATAAAAAGGTAGATTATATTTTTCTGAATATTTTAGTACCTCACTTTTATTTTTCGGAATTATAAAACATTAGATATTGATTTTACAATTATTAAACATTTTCTGCAAATAGCAAAAACAGGAATATGACATCACTGTGATGTCACTGTGACATAACAGTGCTCTGTTCTTCACAGCTCCACTCAAATTCGACGCAACTCGCGCGTAAATCGCGAAACGGAGGTTACCACCACGTAGAGGAGAACGAGTGGAACCTAGGGGTGGCGGCGCCGCTTGCTAGAAGTCGCCGGAATGCGTCCGACGGCGAGCTTCTGCGGCGGCCCGAGGCGAGGTACGGCGAATGAGCACACCGGAGGGAGAGGAAGGGGATGGAGGGGTGCCTGAGCACCATGGACTCACCACGAGGGTGATGGTGAGCTCGGGGAGGCCGGAGAGGCGCCAACGGCGGCGAATCGGAGGCGGCGGAGCTTCACCGGCCGCGAGGAAGAAGGAGTCGATCCCCGCGGTTGCGGCCTCCTCTGCTGGTTTGAGTGCTCGAGGACGAAGAGGGGAGGATGGCGCATCTTCCAGAGGGCTCAGCGAGGCGCGGGGGAGCTCGAGGTGGCCGGAATGGCGGCGGACCAAACTAGGGTTTGCTTCGGCGGGAGTTACAGAGAGGGAGATATTTCGAGGGGGAGGGAAGTGAGAGGGTTCGAGGCGTCTTCTGGACCCTATCCGCACAAAGAGAGGCAGGGAGGAGGAGGTGGCATCGACGGGGCATGGAGGACACGCAGGTGCTTGCGTCCGGAGGTAGAAGACAAACGAGTTTTTCTCCAAAACCCCCTGTCCTCTCGAGAGAATTTCAACGAGGTCCTTTTCTCTTTTAAAACATAACTGAAAACAAACTTTTGAGGCCTTTTTGAAATCAGAAAAATTGGCAAAAAATACCTTTTGGAAACCTTATAAAATTTCCAACAAAACCATATTTTGCTTTGGTGTGTTTGAAATATTTTTAAATACAAGATTTTGGAAACCAAATTAAGTACTATATGTGGGATTTTCTCAAACCATTTAAATTTCACAATTTAAATTGTTTCAACATGGTTCAAATTGTTGTTTTCATGCATGTATGATATGAACACACACCACACACCCTAATTAGCAAAATTGGGGATGTTACAAATCTACCCCCCTTACAAGAATCTCGTCCCGAGATTCCCGAAGGAGAAGAAAGAAGAAACACCGGTTTTTGAACGATCTTCTTGAACCTTACGGTTCTTTTCTCGGAGAGGCTGATCCGTAGCATCTTGAAGTATTGAACGGATACACCTTAGGTAAGAGGGAAACTCTTAGGGAAATGATCTTCACGAAGATCGAGTATCTCATGGCTAACTCAGGACAAGAATGTTCGTAAAGAACTTTTGAGTTAACAGGCATGAAACACATCAAGATAACGGAATGAATAGAAGATGGTTTCAAGTTTATGGACGATGGTTCTTGAAAGGATTTAGAATATGAGCTTTGCACAAGAATTTAAACCCTTTTGGAAAAGAAAAGTTGAACAACTTATGACATCGAGGTTCAATTCCATATGCCAACACAATTTTTGCTAAGTATAATATGGACGTAGCTGAGCCACGTTCCACGGTCTGTCTCTTTCTTGCATAGATGAAGTGGTATGAGCGGTGTCATTAACTGTGGTCGACTCTTCCCTTGCATCTATCAAGTAATATGACCCATTATGCAAATTCCGGCTTACGATAAACGGTCCTTCCCAGGGTGGTGATAACTTGTGCTTTCCTTCGCTCGACTGTACCAGGCGCAGAACCAGGTCTCCTTCCTGGAAGACCCGGGTTTTCACGTGCCGGCTATGATACCTTCGTAAATCCTGCTGATATATGGCTGATCTTTCCAGGGCTTGTTCCCTTTGCTCTTCTAACATATCCACAGCATCTTGCCGGGTTTTTTCATTCTCCACTTCGACGTATGCTGATACTCGTGGTGAATCATGAATAATATCACTCGGTAGTACTGCCTCCGCGCCATAGACCATGAAGAAGGGTGTCATCTGAGTAGATCTATTAGGCGTGGTATTGATACCCCAAACCACAGAAGGAAGTTCTTCGACCCATGCGCCAGCTGCCCTGATACAGGGGACTCGTAATCGTGGTTTTAATCCGCGAAGCAATTCTTGGTTTGCCCTCTCCACTTGTCCATTGGCCTGCGGATGAGCCACTGATGCGACATCAAGCCGGATTCCATTGTTGCCACAGAACCTCTCCATCTCACCAAGGGACATGTTGGTTCCATTGTCGGTAATTATGTTGTGGGGATACCCGAACCGGTAGATAATCCTTTTCAGGAACTTGACTGCTGTGGCTGATTCGCAATTAGTAACTGGCATAACCTCAACCCATTTGGTAAACTTATCAATAGCCACCAAAAGATGTGTCTTCTTGCATGGTGACATATGAAATGGGCCAACCATGTCCATACCCCAGACAGCGAACGGCCAAGTTAACGGGATGGTCCGTAACTCCATAGCCGGCACATGGGTTTGGCGAGCGTACCTTTGACATCCGTCACACCTTGCTACCAATCGTTCCGCATCTGCTAGAGCCGTAAGCCAGAAAAACCCGTGTCGATAAGCTTTAGCCACGAGAGATCTTGTGGACGCATGATGTCCACAGTCGCCTTCATGGATTTCCTTGAGAATCTGTCGGCCTTCTTCTGGCGCTACGCAGCGCAAAAAGACCCCTGCTGCGCTTCTCTTATATAATTCCCCATTGATGATAGAATATCCCTTTGCTCGCCTCAAAATTTGCCTTGCTAATACCTCCTGCTGTGGTAACTCGCCTCGCGATAGGTAGGCCAAAAACGGTTCTGTCCATTCGGGAATAGTACGTACAGTGGCCACAAGTCCTGAATCCGGGTTTTGATTTGCCAATTCCTCCTCTGACTCGGTTTTAACTGATGGTCGCCATAATTCGTCCAGGAAAACGTTAGGTGGAACCGGCTCTCTGCGCGAGCCGAGTCTAGCGAGTGCGTCGGCTGCCTCATTCTTTCTTCTGTCTATATGCCCCACCTCATACCCGGAAAAACATCCTGCAACCCTATCAACTTCCCTGCGGTATGCTGCCATAGTTGCGTCCTTTCTATCCCAAGTTCCTGACACCTGCTGTACCACAAGGTCCGAATCTCCGAAACACCGTATCCTCTTGACGTTCATCTCCTTGGCTGCCCTTAAGCCGTGCAATAGGGCCTCATACTCGGCCACGTTGTTGGAACAGTCAAAGTGAATTTGTAGTACGTAACTTAATTTATCTCCTTTGGGTGACGTTAGCACCACCCCAGCTCCTGATCCCTCGTATTGATTAGATCCATCGAAGTGCATGATCCATGACTCGGAGTTTGGAACCGTCGTAGTCATGCCTGTATGTGTCCAGTCGTTAACGAAATCAATTAAAGCTTGAGATTTGATTGCT
This sequence comes from Alopecurus myosuroides, assembly GCA_028641055.1. Classification (NCBI taxonomy): domain Eukaryota; kingdom Viridiplantae; phylum Streptophyta; class Magnoliopsida; order Poales; family Poaceae; genus Alopecurus; species Alopecurus myosuroides. The sequence continues at coordinate 252,410,117 of CM054057.1, read as the reverse complement.
GACCTGGGTTCGTAGTTGATGTGATAATCCCCCATCTCTATCGCCCACTTGGCTATTCTTCCCGTCGCGTCCGAGTTTCTGATGATATCCGACATTGGTATTGAACTAACCACTGTTATGGGGTGTTCTTGGAAATACGGCTTCAACTTCCGGCTAGCCATAAAGACCCCAAACACCAATTTTTGCCAATGCGGATAGCGCTGCTTTGCTTGATAATACCTCGCTGACGTAATAAACCGGTCTCTGGACCGGGTAACCCTTCCCATCCTCTTTGCGCTCCACCACAACTACTGCGCTGACGGCTCGGGGGCCGGCTGCCACGTATAGCAACATAGGTTCTTTAGGACCCGGGGCCGCTAGTACTGGTGCTTCAGATAACTGCTTCTTTAGTGCCTCAAACGCCTCATCCGCCTCTTGATCCCATACGAATTTATCTGATTTCCTCAAGAGCCGGTACAAGGGTATTGCTTTTTCTCCGAGTCTGGATATGAATCGGCTCAAGGCTGCTATGCAGCCCGTGAGCTTTTGAACATGCTTCAAATTTTCCGGTTTTTTCAGACTCTGGATGGCCTTGATTTTATCCGGGTTTGCCTCGATTCCTCTCTCGGAAACAATAAAGCCGAGTAATTTCCCGGCTGGAACTCCGAACACGCACTTTGTCGGGTTAAGCTTCATCTGATACCTCCTCAAGTTTTTGAACGTCTCCTTTAGATCATCGATAAATGTCTCCGCCTTCCTGGTCTTGATGACCACATCATCCACATAGGCATGAACGTTGCGTCCAATTTGGTCCTCGAAGCACTTTTGAATACACCGTTGGTAAGTCGCGCCGGCGTTCTTCAATCCAAACGTCATAGTTTTATAACAGAAGGCCCCAAAAGGGGTTATGAATGATGTTTTCTCCCAATCCTCCCTCTTGAGCTTAATCTGGTGATACCCGGAATATGCGTCCAGGAAGCATAATAGATCGCTTCCAGCTACTGCATCTATAATCTGATCTATCCTTGGTAGCGCGAACGGATCCTTTGGGCAATGTTTGTTGAGACTCGTAAAATCAATGCACATCCTCCACTCATTGGTCTTTTTCATCACTAGAACCGGGTTTGCCAACCAATCGGGGTGAAATACTTCCATGATAAAGCCGGCTGCCAATAGCCGAGCGATCTCTTCGCCTATAGCCTTCCTTCTTTCCTCATTCATTTTCCTCAAACCCTGCTTCACGGGCCTGGACTTGGGATCTACATGCAAACTGTGCTCGGCCAGCTCTGTAGGGATACCCGGCATGTCGCTAGGTGTCCAGGCGAACACGTCTGCATTTGAACGAATAAACTCCACAAGTGCCTTCTCCTGCTCTTTTCCCAAATTGGACCCTATGGTAAATTGCTTAGTGGAATCACCTTCGACAAAATCTACCTTCTTGGTGTCTTGCGCTGCCTTGAATTTTGCTCTCTCGTCCTCAGTATTCGGCTTTTTCAAGGCTGTTCTATCATCCGGATTTACTTGAGACCGGTAATATTCGAGTTCTTCCTTTCTGCACGCTTGTTCGGCCATTACTGAATCTCCTTCATCACACTCAGCCGCTATATCCCGGTTCCCATGTATGGTGATAGTCCGTTTAGGACCCGGGATCTTTAGCTGCAAATACACATAACTCGGCCTAGCCATGAATTTAGCATAAGCCGGTCTTCCAAACAGCGCGTGATAAGGACTGCGCAATTTGACCACCTCGAACGTGAGCCACTCAACTCGATAATTATCCGTCGATTCTCCGAAAGCAACCTCCAAGGTGATCTTTCCCTCGGGGCTCGCCGAGTGACCCGGCACGATCCCATGAAAGACTGTCGAACTCTTCTGTAACTGGGACTCTTTGAGACTCATCCGTAAGAAGGTTTCCCAATAAAGGATGTTGATGCTACTTCCACCGTCCATCAGGACCCTTTTCAGTTCGTAACCATTAACCTGTGGAGCAACCACCAATGCCAAGACTCCTGGACGCTCTACTCTTTCCGGATGATCTCTTCTACTCCACGTTACCTCTTGTTCCGCCCATCTAAGGTATCTCGGCGCAGCCGAGGGAACCGAGTTTACCGCTTGCTTTAATGTCTCTTTGTTCCTGCTAGAAGCTCCTGTAGTATGCACATGATATTGTCCCTTTAAATCAGGCGTACGTACCATACCGATGAAGATGTTGATCCGGCCGATCGTCACCGTAGATCCGGACTCGAGGTGATCCGACTCTGGCCCCCAGCCGGAATCGTCCACCATCTTTTCTCCTTTGTGGTCGATGTAGATCTCGCCCACGACAAGATTCTCCATGTTCTTCCGAGCTTCTCCCGTGATGTAAACACCTCTGGACGCAGGCCCCACGGTGGGCGCCAACTGTCGTGGGATAATCACGGCAGACGTTACCGGGGGTAACTGATCTTGGGGCAAGACGACACAGGCGTTTGGGAGAGGGTTTAGCTCAGAAGAAAACATGATGCAACTCGATCTGGTAGCCGGCAATCAAAGTCGCCGAGTCTCCAATCTCGATATAATAACTCAACTCCGGGGTTACACTAGATGCTCGATACCAAACATATTGCTAGGGTTCTTAGATCTCTGTCTAAACTAGACCTAGGGGTCGGTTTATAAAGCGCCCGTACCCCCTTGGCCCTATTCTCCAAGGCGCAGCTTGAATCCTATCCGGACACCGCTTACAAACCCTAACTTTCCTTACCGCAACCCACAATCCGGGTCGCGAAGCCTACAAACTTTGGGCCTTCCAGAAGCTTCATTATTCTTAACCAGATTGCGCACCGTGTTCCTTGGGCCGGGTTACGCCTTGGAGTTGGCCTACCGGGTTATTATCCCCCCATCAGAAAGGATGATCTTGGATACCACGACGTAACATCCGTAGACGAGGGAAAACACGAGAAAACACTGTAATTCGTGTGTCAGAGAGAATTTGATACAAGATCATGTTCACTCTTCGGAGTGGACACGGAAGATAACGGAACTTTCATTCCGTTAAAGTTTGTCGAAAACTTTGTCAAGAATCGGGATGTTACTTCACGACAGAAGATGAGTAACCGAAAGATGTGGAAACACCGTAATAAAGGAGGAATTCTTGATCACACCATAAGGATGGGTAACCAATGGGGATTGGAACACCGGAAGAAAAATAGGGAATGTTTTTTCCTATTGTGGGTTAGACGTAGCAATACATCTATCACATGGTTAAGATCCCACGGCTGAAGTGACTGACAAATTCACACAATGTGTGAGATGAACAGAACTTCAGGTACAAACAACTTGAAAAAGGGAACTGATCAACGGCGGTTACGAAACACCAAGAGATGTTCTCCTGATGAACTTGTTTCCACTGAAAGAAAGGTTTGGAGGTTCAACGGAGAGATATTGGAAAGATCAAGTTCCAAGTTATCCTTGATGTTCTGGATACCGGCAGCAGGCTCATGACAAACCTTTTATAGGACATCGAGCGAAAGTGAAAGTGAAACTTTGGTTTGGAAGGACGGTGAGGAAAACTTGTTAGGATGAACCACACAAGAATTCTCACGAAGATTGGCTGCTCTTACGGATTCAAGGAGATATGGCATTAGGCCTTCCGGCTAATTGTGTCAACCACAACATCAACCATGCCGGATTTTGAAAAGACCTGATTCAATTCCCTTGAGGAAACACCAACCATTGTTGCTGCTTGAGAATCAACTCTCGTTAGTGAGTTAAAAAACAAGACTCGGTATGTTTGATCTAAAATATTGCACCGGTTACAATTGAGGTACATTTACTAGATTCTCAAGATATGGACTACGATGCCACGCTTAAAAACGTGAGCGAGATTGCAGAAATCATGTATTAGCAACTTGCAAAAGACGGTTGCACCTACATGGATGACTTGCAACAAAACACATCGGAGTCCTTGTTGGGAAAATGATTAAAAAGACAATGAAGTTCTTGAATTTCTTCCTTTTTACGAATCATCAGTCAGTGGCTTGGGTGTGGATGGAAACTTCTTCGGATAGATGTAGGTAACAACCTACCATCTCAAGAGTAGTCCACACATGCATGACAGACTTGGGATTATTCCCGAGGGAACAAGAAAACTATACTCAGATCCATGGCGACAACTTTCACCATAAGCACATAGACTGGAGTAAGCCACTTCGAACATCCAGAACACAACTTCGTGATAATACAAAGTTGGTTCTCGAAAGTTTCCAACATTAGTGCCAATTGTTCGACATGAACCTCATCAAGCATGGAGAAAACAAGGATGTCATCGTTGGGTTCAACAACACCCTTATCAAAACACTCCAAGAAGAGGAACTCATATGATCTGTGATCAAGGCAAAATATTGGTCAGACCAGAGGACACGAAGGTGTACTCGGGAAAACCACCAGGAGTGGAAACACCATCAAGATAGTCCTTCAATCTGAGCTTGATTTGACGATAGCCCAAATCAAACCAAGGTTAGAATGATAGCATGCCCACTTGAGAGATACTATCATGCTTCAACACAGAAGAACCTAGACATCCCTTAACGAAGGATCATGTTAGGCAGAGCTTTTGCCTTTCAACTCTCCAAGTTGTTGTTTAAGCTCAACCTACTAGTCCAGGGTATCCAGCACAGTTTCTTGGAGAAAGGAGTAGTTATATTACCCCTTGTTTAGACATCACGGTCAGGTAACAACCTGGTGATACTTCTAGTAAGACATCCAGAATATCACAACCCACCGGTATGTCTTGGAGTTTAATAGGGATCTTGCTTGTCAAAACAACTCATATGAACATGAGAGCTTCTACATGAACCTAACTCTCTGACCAAGAACGTGCACCGGAATGAACGGATTTGGTAACACAGTCAACTTCAAATAGAGGCCGGTTGACCAATAGTGCTAAGAAGGATACAGATGTTTCTTAGATTTTCGAAGCAACAGGAATTGCTAGGAATATCTGATACACACATCAAAGCACATACCCATCATACTCAAGCATTCAAGCTTGGAGGAAGGGCAGTGAAGATGTGTAGGAGCATCACTTCATCATTAGGGCCATGAAACTCAACACAACCTCTTGATTTTAAAGAGTGTGATACTCGAAGGTGGAACAGAACAGAAGCTAATGAAACTTCTTTAATCTGCGGATTACAAAACTTTGACCTGGTCCTAGAGATGAACGAGGTACTGGAGTTTGTTTCTCCTTACATTCCAAGGTGGACTGTTTTGACGGAAAACAAGAGCAAAAGTATTGGAAAAATCCAACAAACATAAGCAACTTGATGTCCGAAACAACGGATGGAGACTTGAGAGCAATTGAAGGGTAGAATCATGCTCAGGGAAGATCCTAGGATCACGTTGATTGCACAGGGTAATACTCATTTGTAGAACCCATGCCAAGAAGAGAGTATAGATGAATCAAGAGGAAGGATGTGTAGGCCATGATGATCACTCTTGTTGTGATCACTTTTTGGTTCCAAAGGAAAGCCTATGGCTATGAGAGTTAGAATTATCTAGCCATCCCGAGGTGGAAAATGTTCCTCACGGCCAACAGAATGGATCTTGGGTTAAAGGTCAACATCCTGTGCTGGTAGCATACACATCACATGATTAAGAAACCACATGATTCAACACCCTTGAATCCAGCACATTCCGGGACCTTCGGTTCAAGTCCAAGGGTTAAAATCACGACGAAAGGAGTAACTACTATATGAGTGCCACAAAGGACACTACCCTTAGCAATCACGAGGTATCTTTCAAAAGACAAACATAACTCCGGAAGAACTGAAGCGAAAGGATAACAGATACATTCGAGATGGAAAGGAAATCTCGAGGTTTAGGATTTTGAAACTTTGAAACATGTAGGAATGTGGAATCCACACAACTCTGAGAGACTAGGATGGAAGAAAATCTCCCAGTTTGAACAAGTAACAACAGAGTAAGGAACACACACAACTCTAGAAACTCATAACTAGGTCAACTTGGGTAAAAGACGTCATTGCCAAAGAAGGCACCTAGGTTTTGAATGACAAGAAGAGATAGCAAAACCTTTTTTAATCAAAACAGGTAAGATGACTCAGAGTTAGAGCGATACCAGATAAGGAGTAAAAAGAATCCTAAGAAGGTTTTTCGCAATTCATTTGGAGTTTTCAAATAGTTTTCACAAACACTAGACTCAACATCGACCAAGCAGTAAGGTTTTCCTACAGGCAGTCCTGCTCTGATACCAAGACCTGTCGGACCCCGGACCCAGAGATATACAAACTGTCATGTGCTCCTAGCAATGGACTCACAAGGGCTTCAGGGTTACCAGCTCCGGCCGCAACAAACAACGACAGGCAGACCGGATTCATCGTCACGCAGTCCGGATCCCCGGTTTACTACTCCTTGTGTCCATGCTAGTCATAACCAGATATGTATACTCAAGCGTCCACGAGTCGGATGAAACTGACGGAACGGGACCAAAGTTATACAGAGCTGCTATGTGTCCAGAAAGTGCAACAACAATCGAGGGTTACTGGGGTTACCTCGCCCCAGGCCGAATATCTTCGGCAGGCGGGCTCGGACATGGATCATCGGCTCCACAACCCCTCGACTGCGACAACTATGCAGGCATAGCCAAAACTGTATAACAACGGGCTCGAGATCAACAATCGATCAAAGCAGCACTCTAGACATGAAAGTTGTATTAAACAGGTGTTACTAGAGTATAGCTTACAAGCAGAGGTCACACGACCCAACATTACATCAGACAACGGAAGGCAAATTATGTTGCTAATCAACAAGAACCAAAAAGGCCTAATAGGCCGCAACATAAGGCGACGTCCCAGCCCATAGATTCCAGGCTGCTACCTGGGAACCCCAAACTACTCATTGATGTCCACGTTGAAACACCACTGAAGTGAGAAACTCCACCTGAACCAAGTTGAAGCAAACATGAGTACGGGAGGTACTCAGCAAGACTTAGTTAACCTATTATATATCTGCTAGTTTAGAAAGAGATATGAAGGTTATTTTGCGTAAATCCATCTTTGTTTTCCAAGTTGAGGGAGAAATAGCACGTCTCATGGAGTATTTTGAAAACATATGAGAAAACTACTCAACTACTGATATCATCATCTTTTAATCCACCAAAACATCTCAGCACCTCGTGCTTCAAAGATCACCACCTCCAGTTGTTGCACTACCTCATGCTACAAGGTAACCCCTCTCGGCATCTCCGAGGAGGCATCCTTCATTCGTTATCAACAAGTTTTAATCATTCCGTTTAAGTTGTATATAATCACAGAATCCGTCACCAAGTCGTCTTTAACCGCAGACACGGCTTTTCGAAAAGATTTAACCCTGCAGGGGTGTATAACATTACCCACACGTACCAACCGGCTCTTAGTGCCACATGATTAGCACTAGCCCGGGAAGTGCCGGCAGAGGATGGTCGATTCCCAGCCTTTACCTTGTCGAACCATATCCATGAGTCAACCCAAACAGGGCCACCCCGTCAACAGGGAGTTGGCCACCTCCTGACGGCACCTGTTCTGTGAGTCGGGATCAAGATCCGTGTACGTCCATCACTTGTCCCGGTCACTACCTAATTTTCTCCAAAACATTTTCCGACTCACACACAGATGGAAATCTCAAACTACGTGGCTCATGGATAAGGTTAAACAAGTTAGTTAGCCGGGCTGGGTTCATCGGCCCACGTGTGGCTGTACGCCCAGTCTTGGCTCGAAGGCGAGAACTCGCTCCTAGGGTGTAACGGCCGGGGATTTTTCCCCACTTAGCTTTGTCTGTTTTTCTTTTTGTTTGTGCATCGTCATGCATAATGCATCATCGTTAGTTTAAAACTAGCAAACTAAATGCAATTAATTAAATATTGTTTGCTAAAATTTACAGAAAATTATTTGATGTCTAATTCTATTTCTTTTTGTCACCTAAACAGTTGCTAAAAACAGTAATAAAAACAAAACACAAAAAAAAAATTAAGAAGGAGAGAGAGGGAGCCCAGCCAGCCTTTCCCCACCGAACAGCCCACTAGGCCCAGCCGAAATCCATCCCAGCCAAACCCTAAGTCTATTTTTTCCTCCCTCTCAATCCCCCCCCCCCCCCCGCCGTTTCTTCTATTAGCAGATAGGTCCTCCCACCAGTGCAAAAAAAAAAATGCAGCGAACCGCACACGCACACGGGAAAGAGCGAGCAACGCTCGATCCCATCTTCTTCCTCCCATCGCTCGAACGCCTCCCTCCGAGCTCTGCTCACCACCGCTGCGCGCCCACCGAGCTCCATCCCCCAACCCCGTCGCCCCTCTCTCCGGCCGCGCTCCTCCGGCGCCACCCTCCGTCCGCCGTCCCCTCTCCCCGTTTGCTCCTTCGCCTCTCCGCCTCCCTTCCCGGCCAGGAGGCCAAGTCCCCGCCGCCTCTCTCCCTCTTGCTCCGGCCGCCCTCCCTCCGAGCTCTCCCCTTTGCCTCCCGCAGCCCCTCCTTCCGGCCGCCGTTCGCCTCCTCCCGCACACCGCCTCCCTTCCGCCACGGCGACCTCGCCACCCCCGAGCACGACGAACTCCACCGGGAGGGAGACGTCCACCGCCGCTAAATCGACGAGGGAGGTATACTCCAAGCTGCTCGCGCCCTCAATGGGCCCGCCACCTCCCTCGTCACCACGCTGCAAGCGCCGGTCAAGGATGTCGTCGCCGTCCTCTCTTCCTATGTGCGCAAGCTCGAGGAGGAGGCCATGTCGCGAGCTGGAGGAGCTGCAGTGGTACGAGACCTTAGTCCACGAGCTCCCCGCCGCTCCGACAACATCTGCCGACAGGTGCGGTTATGGTGCTGCTACGGCGGGTCTCCTCGTCAACCTCCTTCCTTGATGCCCGTTGGGTGCTCGACGAAACGACGACAAGAAGTTGGTAGCTTGCGGGCATGTGTTCGTGCCCTGTGCGTTCAGCGTCCATGTGACCCCGACAAAAATTCCCGTCGCCAAGTCCGAGCACCGAGACGTCGCCAAGTTCTTCCTCGACACATACATCATCGACAAGATCGGCCCCGACATGTACCTCGTCGACAAGATCCGCCACGACGCCATGACCGACAACGACCACGGGGATGTGTGGGATCGAATACCGACCACCGACACGATCTCTCGTCGCTCGCTGTGTTCGTTTTGCGTTGGTCGCCTTCGTGCGCGCCCGAAGACCGGGACCGTCAGGTTCGCCTCCGACCCCGAAGACGATGTTGCTACGGTTCGGCCACGACTACGATGACTACTTCGACGACGATGACCGCGTGATTCGAGAACGACTACTTCCTCTACGGCGTGAACGACTACCTCCATGACGATGACCCTGGAACGACTACGTCCACGACGTCGACTACTTCCACTACCACGCCTACGTCGACTACTTCCTCTATGACCCGAAGACATCGACTTCGACTACATCGACAACGGAATGTCTACTTCCCCTCCTACGACGACTTCGTCTACTTCCTCTTCTTCGTCTACTTCCTCCACGTTCCGAAGTTTCCGGCGTTGACCCCGGCGATCCTCTTTCCAACGTGCGAACCCAAACCCAAACCCCTATACCTATGCCCTATTTTCTATAACATATCATCTATAATTAAAATGTCATCTCATTCATGTGTTGCATTGCATTTTTGTGGGTAGATAAATAACTCGAACCTCCTAAATTAAATGTTGGGCTTCCGGCTCAATTTAAATTGATTTAATTGCATAAATCATAACTAATTCATTTTAACTCCAACTTTGAAAAGTAAAATATGTTTTCCAATCAAAATTCTCTAAACTTTGCAAATATAAACTTTGTTTTCTGTTTTGAATAAGTTAAATTGCTGAAAACAACTATTTCTTAATTAATGCATTAAAATTGCTAATTTGATAACTTGCTCATTTTAATTCCAAATCCAACAAATAAAATATGTTTTCATACCAGAAAAATGCACTTAATCTGTTCATGCCATCCATGTTCATGTTTGCACCTTGCATGTTGCATTTGTAGTAGTGTTATGTATGTTCACCTAATAGATAAATATGGAATGTGTTGGGGTATTAAATTCAAATCATGCCCTATTCCATTTAATATTGGATAGATCACCTCTACCTTGTTTAAACCTGTTAATCAACATTTAATATTGATGGTTAGCTAAACAACTTGAACCAATAATTAATTGTCCGGACTCCGGTTCCGATTAAATTGCTTAAGTTGTTTCCTCTCATGCATCTTGCCATGTCATGCATATAAAATAGGATCATGCTGGATCTTTTGCCGTAGTAGTAATTGTTGCATCCGGTGTTTCTTTTAGTTCGTTGCTTCTTCGCGGATAGGACGTTGAGATGATGTGAGCAACGACAAGTTCTGCTACCTTGCGGGATCTCAGGCAAGTATACTCACTTGCTGCCAAATGGCTGCCTTTCATCACTTGTTACCGATACTTTCCGTTGTTCTTTTCTGCTAGCCCTAGTAGTAGTTGTTTCTGTTACGAACCTATCACATGAATCCTTTAACCCTGATATTGCCTCACCTCCACACCTATAACCATTGCTTGTGCCCGTGTCTTACTAGCATGCTTAGGTTGTTTTGCTCGAGTCTGTTACCCGTTACTTTCTGTTATTACTTCATTATGTTCTGGGGGCTCGAGGTTAATCAATCAATCAATCCTGTTAATGCTAATGGTAATAATAATTTGATGATAAGGCACCGGCAGGAGGCCCTTGTGGTTTTGAGGCCTGCTAGTGTCGACCCTAATAGGAAAAGGGTCTTGTCTACTGATCCATGATGAGCGCACTACCCGCATGTGGGAAGCGAGTATGGGCGCCCCCCTCAATTTGACCCGATTCGCATCTCGTCCAAATCGCCTCATTTAGTTCGGGTTTTCCATTTGCTGCATGCATGATCTTGCGAGCCCTTGGTACCCGGGTGGAACTTTCGTAGTCGGCATATAGGGGGACACGGTCTTAGAGTGCTATGAGGGTCCCTTTTCTTCGGGGCTCGATTAGCCGTGCGCCCAAGGTGCTTTGGGCTTGATGCGAAGAAGGGTTGGATTGTGTAGAGTACCTCGCTTGGTGGGGTGATCTCCCATCTGGCGGGTTATTCTTGCGTGTACGGCTAAATTGGTGCAACCCTGCAGGGATAATCTTCTCGAGAAGCCGTGTTTTCCGCGGTTATGGATTACTTGGTGAAAGTACTGGCTAACAAGTACTCAGGACAACTTAAACCTAATGATTAACAATCTTACACCCAATGATTAACAACTTGACTAGTAATAGGTTTATTGACACAATAACCTGAATCATCTTTAATCCAACTATGAGGGTTATCCTCGGATTGCTTCTTTGGATAAAGGGGCGAGATCCAGGATGGGTTTGTTTGAAGTTATCTTCCAGTTGGTTACAATACTCGATCTCATCTCTTTTCTGTTAGCCGGAAGTTGTAGTTGTTTCTGTAGTTGGTTAGTGCAGCCCGCTGTCGCTTATTTGCAATAACCCCTTCCTTTCCGTTGACCCAAAGTATTTGTATCTTGTGATGACTGGCTACGCCGGTATCTTGTGAGTATGGGTTTTTATCCCCATTGCCAGTACTTAACCGTACTGACCCACGAATCTCTTTCGTGGCTGCAAATTCCAAATTGCAGTCAACAGGTTTGAAGTCTGACGACGTTAGCTTGGGAATCCCTCCGGCTTGGCCTGGGCAGGGATTGGACGCTCTCGGTTATCTTCAGGACTCTTAGTCCAATTTGGATCTTGTCCGTAGCCGGACGATATGTTGTTTCTTCCGCTGTTATTTGGATCTTTGTATTGTATCAGTTGTATCCTGGACTCGTTTGAAGTCTTCTTGTATATATCTTTTCTGTTGTTGTTGCGGATTATTCGTGAACTATTGTAATGTTATCATAAATGGCAACCTGGAATCGGTTATTATGCGGATTTGGCGGAAATGCTGAAATCTGCATAGTGCCCGATCCCGGGGCGTCACAAATGGTATCAGAGCCTTGGTTCCGATTCCCGAGATTGTTTCGATACGAATGGTTATCGAAGCAACGGGTCCGCAAAGCCTGTAGGATAACCTCGCTAACGGTCGTTGTTTCTAGAGTGTCAAAAACTATTTCTGCTAAACTATTTTGGAAAAACATCTCGATAGGATTCTTGTTTTCTCCTTACCTATATTCTACTTCTCCTTCTATCTCATTTGTTTTGGAGTCTACTCTCGTACTCAATCTTTCAAAGTGTTAGGATCCCACGTGGGTGGACGTTTTCTGAGCCGTTAACCTAATAGGTTCGATCTTCGGAAGATTCCTGGTGGAAGAACATCGTCATCAGCCCGAGCAAGAATCTCTTGTTAGTGGTGTCGAGGAGATCAGCTGGAAGCATGAAGAATCGATAGTTGAACTTCTTTCCCCTCCCGGGTTAACAGGTGGATTGCGAGGGCGCAATCCCTTGTTAGTGGTGTCGTCTGTAACGGCCGGGGATTTTTCCCCACTTAGCTTTGTCTGTTTTTCTTTTTGTTTGTGCATCGTCATGCATAATGCATCATCGTTAGTTTAAAACTAGCAAACTAAATGCAATTAATTAAATATTGTTTGCTAAAATTTACAGAAAATTATTTGATGTCTAATTCTATTTCTTTTTGTCACCTAAACAGTTGCTAAAAACAGTAATAAAAACAAAACACAAAAAAAAAAATTAAGAAGGAGAGAGAGGGAGCCCAGCCAGCCTTTCCCCACCGAACAGCCCACTAGGCCCAGCCGAAATCCATCCCAGCCAAACCCTAACTCTATTTTTTCCTCCCTCTCAATTCCCCCCCCCCCCCCCGCCGTTTCTTCTATTAGCAGATAGGTCCTCCCACCAGTGCAAAAAAAAAAATGCAGCGAACCGCACACGCACACGGGAAAGAGCGAGCAGCGCTCGATCCCATCTTCTTCCTCCCATCGCTCGAACGCCTCCCTCCGAGCTCTGCTCACCACCGCTGCGCGCCCACCGAGCTCCATCCCCCAACCCCGTCGCCCCTCTCTCCGGTCGCGCTCCTCCGGCGCCACCCTCCGGCCGCCGTCCCCTCTCCCCGTTTGCTCCTTCGCCTCTCCGCCTCCCTTCCCGGCCAGGAGGCCAAGTCCCCGCCGCCTCTCTCCCTCTTGCTCCGGCCGCCCTCCCTCCGAGCTCTCCCCTTCGCCTCCCGCAGCCCCTCCTTCCGGCCGCCGTTCGCCTCCTCCCGCACACCGCCTCCCTTCCGCCACGGCGACCTCGCCACCCCCGAGCACGACGAACTCCACCGGGAGGGAGACGTCCACCACCGCTAAATCGACGAGGGAGGTATACTCCAAGCTGCTCGCGCCCTCAATGGGCCCGCCACCTCCCTCGTCACCACGCTGCAAGCGCCGGTCAGGGATGTCGTCGCCGTCCTCTCTTCCTATGTGCGCAAGCTCGAGGAGGAGGCCATGTCGCGAGCTGGAGGAGCTGCAGTGGTACGAGACCTTAGTCCACGAGCTCCCCGCCGCTCCGACAACATCCGCCGACAGGTGCGGTTATGGTGCTGCTACGGCGGGTCTCCTCGTCAACCTCCTTCCTTGATGCCCGTTGGGTGCTTGACGAAACGACGACAAGAAGTTGGTAGCTTGCGGGCATGTGTTCGTGCCCTGTGCGTTCAGCATCCATGTGACCCCGACAAAAATTCCCGTCGCCAAGTCCGAGCACCGAGACGTCGCCAAGTTCTTCCTCGACACATACATCATCGAGAAGATCGGCCCCGACATGTACCTCGTCGACAAGATCCGCCACGACGCCATGACCGACAACGACCACGGGGATGTGTGGGATCGAATACCGACCACCGACACGATCTCTCGTCGCTCGCTGTGTTCGTTTTGCGTTGGCCGCCTTCGTGCGCGCCCGAAGACCGGGACCGTCAGGTTCGCCTCCGACCCCGAAGACGATGTTGCTACGGTTCGGCCACGACTACGATGACTACTTCGACGACGATGACCGCGTGATTCGAGAACGACTACTTCCTCTACGGCGTGAACGACTACCTCCATGACGATGACCCTGGAACGACTACGTCCACGACGTCGACTACTTCCACTACCACGCCTACGTCGACTACTTCCTCTATGACCCGAAGACATCGACTTCGACTACATCGACAACGGAATGTCTACTTCCCCTCCTACGACGACTTCGTCTACTTCCTCTTCTTCGTCTACTTCCTCCAAGTTCCGAAGTTTCCGGCGTTGACCCCGGCGATCCTCTTTCCAACGTGCGAACCCAAACCCAAACCCCTATACCTATGCCCTATTTTCTATAACATATCATCTATAATTAAAATGTCATCTGATTCATGTGTTGCATTGCATTTTTGTGGGTAGATAAATAACTCGAACCTCCTAAATTAAATGTTGGGCTTCCGGCTCAATTTAAATTGATTTAATTGCATAAATCATAACTAATTCATTTTAACTCCAACTTTGAAAAGTAAAATATGTTTTCCAATAAAAATTCTCTAAACTTTGCAAATATAAACTTTGTTTTATGTTTTGAATAAGTTAAATTGCTGAAAACAACTATTTCTTAATTAATGCATTAAAATTGCTAATTTGATAACTTGCTCATTTTAATTCCAAATCCAACAAATAAAATATGTTTTCATACCAGAAAAATGCACTTAATCTGTTCATGCCATCCATGTTCATGTTTGCACCTTGCATGTTGCATTTGTAGTAGTGTTATGTATGTTCACCTAATAGATAAATATGGAATGTGTTGGGGTATTAAATTCAAATCATGCCCTATTCCATTTAATATTGGATAGATCACCTCTACCTTGTTTAAACCTGTTAATCAACATTTAATATTGATGGTTAGCTAAACAAATTGAACCAATAATTAATTGTCCGGACTCCGGTTCCGATTAAATTGCTTAAGTTGTTTCCTCTCATGCATCTTGCCATGTCATGCATATAAAATAGGATCATGCTGGATCTTTTGCCGTAGTAGTAATTGTTGCATCCGGTGTTTCTTTTAGTTCGTTGCTTCTTCGCGGATAGGACGTTGAGATGATGTGAGCAACGACAAGTTCTGCTACCTTGCGGGATCTCAGGCAAGTATACTCACTTGCCGCCAAATGGCTGCCTTTCATCACTTGTTACCGATACTTTCCGTTGTTCTTTTCTGCTAGCCCTAGTAGTAGTTGTTTCTGTTACGAACCTATCACATGAATCCTTTAACCCTGATATTGCCTCACCTCCACACCTATAACCATTGCTTGTGCCCGTGTCTTACTAGCATGCTTAGGTTGTTTTGCTCGAGTCTGTTACCCGTTACTTTCTGTTATTACTTCATTATGTTCTGGGGACTCGAGGTTAATCAATCAATCAATCTTGTTAATGCTAATGGTAATAATAATTTGATGATAAGGCACCGGCAGGAGGCCCTTGTGGTTTTGAGGCCTGCTAGTGTCGACCCTAATAGGAAAAGGGTCTTGTCTACTGATCCATGATGAGCGCACTACCCGCATGTGGGAAGCGAGTATGGGCGCCCCCCTCAATTTGACCCGATTCGCATCTCGTCCAAATCGCCTCATTTAGTTCGGGTTTTCCATTTGCTGCATGCATGATCTTGCGAGCCCTTGGTACCCGGGTGGAACTTTCATAGTCGGCATATAGGGGGACACGGTCTTAGAGTGCTATGAGGGTCCCTTTTCTTCGGGGCTCGATTAGCCGTGCGCCCAAGGTGCTTTGGGCTTGATGCGAAGAAGGGTTGGATTGTGTAGAGTACCTCGCTTGGTGGGGTGATCTCCCATCTGGCGGGTTATTCTTGCGTGTACGGCTAAATTGGTGCAACCCTGCAGGGATAATCTTCTCGAGAAGCCGTGTTTTCCGCGGTTATGGATTACTTGGTGAAAGTACTGGCTAACAAGTACTCAGGACAACTTAAACCTAATGATTAACAATCTTACACCCAATGATTAACAACTTGACTAGTAATAGGTTTATTGACACAATAACCTGAATCATCTTTAATCCAACTGTGAGGGTTATCCTCGGATTGCTTCTTTGGATAAAGGGGCGAGATCCAGGATGGGTTTGTTTGAAGTTATCTTCCAGTTGGTTACAATACTCGATCTCATCTCTTTTCTGTTAGCCGGAAGTTGTAGTTGTTTCTGTAGTTGGTTAGTGCAGCCCGCTGTCGCTTATTTGCAATAACCCCTTCCTTTCCGTTGACCCAAAGTATTTGTATCTTGTGATGACTGGCTACGCCGGTATCTTGTGAGTATGGGTTTTTATCCCACTTGCCAGTACTTAACCGTACTGACCCACGCATCTCTTTCGTGGCTGCAAATTCCAAATTGCAGTCAACAGGTTTGAAGTCTGACGACGTTAGCTTGGGAATCCCTCCGGCTTGGCCTGGGCAGGGATTGGACGCTCTCGGTTATCTTCAGGACTCTTAGTCCAATTTGGATCTTGTCCGTAGCCGGACGATATGTTGTTTCTTCCGCTGTTATTTGGATCTTTGTATTGTATCAGTTGTATCCTGGACTCGTTTGAAGTCTTCTTGTATATATCTTTTCTGTTGTTGTTGCGGATTATTCGTGAACTATTGTAATGTTATCATAAATGGCAACCTGGAATCGGTTATTATGAGGATTTGGCGGAAATGCTGAAATCTGCATAGTGCCCGATCCCGGGGCGTCACATAGGGGCATGAACAGGACAAAACGCCACAACCCATTGTGGCCTCACATCCATGCCGTGATTAATCAGGTTATCAAAGATAATTCAAATCATAACAACATGACATAATAGATTCACGCGTTGACCAGATTCATCAACCGGATGGATCAGATCACAACTAGGCATGGCTAAGCAAGACTCACAGGATTTAGCGGAGCGCGCACAAACAAACCTATAGCTGCTAGGTGCAGTGGATCAGGATATCTAGGTTATGCAGTATATAGGAGAACTCTATCTACTGACATTAAATAGTTTTGAACCGAATGCAAAGTACGATATTAAAATCACTTTGAACCCATATATGAGCAGATAAGAGGTTATGCTTGCCTTGGTTATAAGAAAACCAATAGATAGATCTTCTGGGATAAGTGCTTGACTTGTCGGTTAGGATCAAGTATTCGCCATTGGAGTTGTTGGCCTTCACTTCGGAGTCACGTTCTACCGAGGGGGAACAAACACCGAAAAG
Organism: Alopecurus myosuroides; assembly: GCA_028641055.1. Lineage (NCBI taxonomy): Eukaryota > Viridiplantae > Streptophyta > Magnoliopsida > Poales > Poaceae > Alopecurus > Alopecurus myosuroides. The sequence goes on along the minus strand of CM054057.1, from coordinate 252,392,924 downwards.
AAGAATAACAATCAACACATGACATCGATGCAATGGCAATATGTATGCATGAGCAAATTAATGCACTGAAATAAAGCCCTAAGCATGAAGATAGGGTTGCTAGGGTTCGTATGACAATTATGCAATTTTACTGAAATTTGCCCGAAATGGACCCCGAAGGGGCAATTCGGACGATTCTGAAAGTGGGTACAATTTTAGTTGCTCAAATGGGTTTGAAAACATCATAGATGGATTGTATTTGCCATTTTGAGAAATTTGGTATATAACTTTTAAGTTTCTGAAATTATTGAATAAAAACTTATTTTCTTCATATTAAATGATTAAACAACATTAAATAATGTTCAAAAATCAACTTTCTCAAACATGATTGAAAATAGCATAAAAAGGTAGATTATATTTTTCTGAACATTTTAGTACCTCACTTTTATTTTTCGGAATTATAAAACATTAGATATTGATTTTACAATTATTAAACATTTTCTGCAAATAGCAAAAACAGGAATATGACATCACTGTGATGTCACTGTGACATCACAGTGCTCTGTTCTTCACAGCTCCACTCAAATTCGACGCAACTCGCGCGTAAATCGCGAAACGGAGGTTACCACCACGTATAGGAGAACGAGTGGAACCTAGGGGTGGCGGCGCCGCTTGCTAGAAGTCGCCGGAATGCATCCGACGGCGAGCTTCTGCGGCGGCCCGAGGCGAGGTACGGCGAACGAGCACACCGGAGGGAGAGGAAGGGGATGGAGGGGTGCATGAGCACCATGGACTCACCACGAGGGTGATGGTGAGCTCGGGGAGGCCGGAGAGGCGCCAACGGCGGCGAATCGGAGGCGGCGGAGCTTCACCGGCCGCGAGGAAGAAGGAGTCGATCCCGGCGGTTGCGGCCTCCTCTGCTGGTTTGAGTGCTCGAGGACGAAGAGGGGAGGATGGCGCATCTTCCAGAGGGCTCAGCGAGGCGCGGGGGAGCTCGAGGTGGCCGGAATGGCGGCGGCCCAAACTAGGGTTTGCTTCGGCGGGAGTTACAGAGAGGGAGATATTTCGAGGAGGAGGGAAGTGAGAGGGTTCGAGGCGTCTCCTGGACCCTATCCGCACAAAGAGAGGCAGGGAGGAGGAGGTGGCATCGACGGGGCATGGAGGACACGCAGGTGCTTGCATCCGGAGGTAGAAGACAAACGAGTTTTTCTCCAAAACCCCCTGTCCTCTCGAGAGAATTTCAACGAGGTCCTTTTCTCTTTTAAAACATAACTGAAAACAAACTTTTGAGGCCTTTTTGAAATCAAAAAAATTGGCAAAAAATACCTTTTGGAAACCTTATAAAATTTCCAACAAAACCATATTTTGCTTTGGTGTGTTTGAAATATTTTTAAATACAAGATTTTGGAAACCAAATTAAGTACTATATGTGGGATTTTCTCAAACCATTTAAATTTCACAATTTAAATTGTTTCAACATGGTTCAAATTGTTGTTTTCATGCATGTATGATATGAACACACACCACACACCCTAATTAGCAAAATTGGGGATGTTACAGTTAACCATGGGTCTTCTATGGGGGGAGTAAGTCAGCTGTGATCTTCTCTCGTTCGCATGTCAACGGACTGCCAGAGACGTACGCTGTAGGTCTTGCGGGACTACATGCACATGGGTGGGAGCCCTTACGTCCCACGGACTCTGTAGGTCTATGAGTGTCTGCCAGGGGCGCGTAGATATCCATCGTGAGGGGTGGAATCAGGCATTCAACCTGCTGGCGGAAATGGGTGGGCATGCGTTGTGCGGAGAAGCACGGTTTGGCTTGGACCAACAACCGGGCCCCACACCTGAGTGGGAGTGGACAGGAATGTACACCTGGTTGTGCAACATGGTCTTGGTCGTCCACGGGTAAAGTAACGCACCTCTGCAGAGTGTAAAAGGATGTGGCATGTTACCCCTGTTCCGGGGAGGAACTGCGAACGCTACAGGAAAGGCAACTCCATGAAGTTCTAGTCCTGTGATCGTCTGGCGGGCATAGTTTTCAGAATTAAAAGCAACCTCTTGAAGAAAAATTTACAAAAACCTTGCATTAGCTTATGACTCTTTCGAATCTAAAGCTGTAGATTGTGCATCAAACCACTCACTATATATCATGAGCTTGCTGAGTAACGCTCGTTACTCATTCGTTCCCGTTTGACCCCTGTTTAGAGTTGAAGCCTATGGAAGTCGTCATCGAGAAGCCATCGCTACCCCATGAAGCTAGGTGGAGTCATATACTACTTAGTCGGTGAAGCATCATCATCAACAACGCTGATGGAGGAGAAGATATCCAGGTGTAGGTGGAGTCCATTCTTGGACTTAGCAGTTACAAGCCATAGATTAGGGCTGACATCAGTCGTAGTGGATTAGGTTCTGAGCTAGAGTTATTCTCGAGCTTGGAGCTTCGAATTGCTTCTTCTGATGTTTCATTTCCATGAGATCTTCTTTGATTTATCAAAGAGATTCTCAAGATTTTGTAATGAAGTTTGTATCCTATAGCTTTGCTTGGACCCGCTGTGTTTCTGTTGTACCACTCTAAGAGATGTAATATTCACGGACAAGTCCTTCTATGAGTATTATATCACCGACTTGCGCACTACACATGCAGTGGTGTGCTGGGGCACCACACATAGTCACAGATGGCGTCCCACATCTAAAGACGATGCAAATTTGGCAAGCATGTATCTCTTCTTCGAAATTGGAGTTCCTCCGCTCATGAGAAAAGGAGCAATTGACAAAAGGAACGTGTTAACCGTCCTCCGGAGGATCAGAACACCTATTTTTTCCGCATGGAGCGCTTGACACTTGTCCCCGTGTCCTCAATCGCACACCGGCTTCGCTAAAAAAATCGCACTCCCTTCTCTTCCCCGCACACATCTCCCTGGACGGGGCCAGATTAACCGCAAAGTCACCAACGCAGCCCCGTCACCGGACGAGCAACTAGAGCTCGCTCACCCCGTAGCGCTGCCGTCCACCGATGGTAGCAGGTCCGCTCTCCAAAGGTAGCACCGACGACCACCTACGGAAGCACCACTACTCGCCGACGATAGCACCACGAGCCGCCTATGGCAGCAATGCCGTTCACCCAAGGAAGTACGATCACTCGCTGACGGTAGCACCACTAGCCGTCCATGGCAGCAACGGCACTCGCCGACGGCAGCAAGGTCGCTCCCTGACGGTAGAACCACCACCGCCTATGGTAGCACGACCGCTCGCCGACGGTAGCACCACCGCCCTCCTATGGAAGCACAATCGCTCACCGACGATAACCCAACCGTTCGCCTATGACAGCATGGCCGCTCGCCGACCGTAGCACCACCGGACACCTATGAGAGCAGCACCACTGCGAAACGAATGTAGCACTTCCCCCTTCATTAGCAGCATAAAAACGACATGCGGGCTTGCAACGACGACCGTGGCCTTTTACAACGTTGCCGCCGCGTGTCCAGGTCTATTCAGTCGCCTTCAAGAGGATGAGAGGGAGAAGGGAACTTCAATGGAGAAAGAATTGGGCCAGAAGAGGAAGAAATTTGGAGCGGCGACGCTGCTCTAGAGTTTCGGCCGAGGGTCATAGTGGCGTGGCGGAAGCTCGCGGCAAAGAGCAACGCTGCTACGAGGTGAGGTCGAAACTAGGGATCCATGGCGTTGTGTGGCTTAGAAAAGAGTAGATGGGAGAGATATCGCGAAGGGATAAGAGTGCGGGATGGACCCTACAGATTATGTGGCCTTCTTTCACCACGGAACGGGACGCAAGGGGCGCTACCGACCTGGAGGACGCGAGTCGCGCGATTCCAGAGGGAAGCAAGCATTTTCCTCGACAAAAAAACAGTACGCCCTCCGATCCTACAAACGTGTCGGAAGTGGGTGCCACTAGAAAAAGGGAGGCCTCTCGGAAGCTAACGAAAGGGCAAAAATAGCCGACGCGAGGACGACACGTGACAGACTCATGCGCGAGGAACCGGACAGAGGGAGTACACGCGTTTATTTTTAGATCTGTTTTTTCAAAACGAAATATCTCGCGAACCGTTTTTGGAATTATGAACCGTTTTCATATTTAAACTCCTCGCGTCGAGAATTTCAGAACTAGATCCCATGTTGATGGGTTTTGAGAAACTTTTTTTTTCGAACTTTGTGCACCCTGTTGTTTATACTTTATAATTTCAGTAGCACGCACGCGCATGTGTACAACATCTAAAAAGTACACACGTGTTGTATTTGAAAAGTATAAAAAAGTAGCTACTAAAAATATACAAACGTTGTATGTGAAAGTATAAAAAATTTGCTACTGAAAGTATACAAACTTGTTCTGAAAGTATACATATTATATGTGAAAATATAAAAAAAATGCTACTGAAAATATACAAAAATTGTTCTGGAAAGTGTACGCACGGTGTACCTGGGTGTACATCCTGCTGGGTGTACACAACCGCCTGGGTGTATGTCGGCCCTTCACTGGGTGTACATTCCATCTTGGTGTACGTCGGCCCTTCACTGAGTGTATAAGCTCGTCCGCAACTGGGTGTACAACCGTCTGAGCGTACACCCGTGGTGCACGTCGGTGTATGTCAGCACATGCACTGTACTTCGTTAACTGCACATGGGCGTACATCTGTGGGTAACTGGGCGTACATCCATGTTGATTCTGGGTGTACGAAAAAAAAGTTTCTCGAAACCTATCCATGGGTTCTAGTTTTGAAGATCTCAACGCGGGGATCTCAAATATGAAAACGGTTGGTAATTTTGAAAAACGGGTCGCGAGATATTTCATTTTAAAAAAAGATCTCGAAATAAATGCGTGTCAAGCCATCCCCGTCCGCGTGGGAAAAAGAAAATCCCCCAAAACTCTCTGGTGGCGACACTTGTCACGCATATGAACACCCTGTGGAGGCTAGAAGGAAAGAGAGCACAACAATTGTCGCGCGCGCGTGGCCTGACCTTCCGGAAGGCCGGTCTTTTTCTAATGATTTCGGTCGGAAGTGTATGGGTTCCGGCGACATCTTTTTTAAAGGATCGGAGGAACACTATCAGAAATCTCCCGAATGAGAGGGCCCATGGCCCACGGCCGAAAATGGAACGAGCGAACTTCACAAAATGAACTGCCACGGCGGCCCATGGCCCATGGCCTTTATATTTTCTCCTTTCTTTCTTCTTCTCCCTCCACGGCTCCACACCATCTCTTCTTCACTTCTTCCCCGACCTCTCGCGAGTCTCCACCGAACAAACGAACGCACCTCGCTTGCTTCTTCTCGTCCACAGCAATGGACTTCGTTCTTGACCTCGTGGAGGCGGACTTCCGCCCCTGCCGCGATCGCGGGTTTTGCTCCGGTTGCTTGGCGCGGGCGTGCGTCCGCTGCTGCCCGGATCACGTGACAGCCCACCATCATGACGAGCAAGAAGGAGCACAGCACCCCACGGTCATTCCGGTAATTTTATGTTCTTTAACCCATGTTCTTGATCTTCCCGTGCGAAAAGATGCATTCTTGTTCTTGCGTTTCTTGATCTTCCATGCGATGATGCGAAAAGATGCATTCTTGTTCTTGCGTTTCTTTATCAGTTCTTGCATTCTTGCACTGACGCGATCAATGGCGTCGTATCCCAGGTCGGCATGGTTGAAGGTTTGCCGGCACTGTCGCACCAGTCGGTGAAGACGACTGGGCTGACATACAGCTGGAAGTACATAAACCGGGTCAAGAATGAGTTCGGAACCTGGGTGATTCTCCGGCCACACCATATTCAAGTTCGAGCAAATAGTAGATGCACACCGTGCGGCGCTCCGTCGACGGGAAAGTTCGGAGAGACCGTCCATTGTAGCCCTTCCTGCAAGGTATTGTTCTTGCTGTGTGTCTCTGTTCAGAAAATTTTGTGCTGGATTCGGTAGATTCAGTAGTTGTTTCTGTTCTCGTTTCCAGTTGCTTGCCGTAGACAGAGGAACCGGACGGGACGCTGTCCAGGCTCTTATCGACATAGATTGGCTCGAGGTTCACGAGAAGGACCGTTTCTGCTGCGTGTGCAAGGTGCCTTATTCGTCAGCAATGTGCAACGTCGAAGACCATCATCATGAAGGTGGACTGGTCTTGACAGTTTTTCAGGCAGATGGTCGGATCCTCATCCAGGAGGCTCAGTTGCCTGGGGATCTTATAGCTGGTGTCATGGTAAGTACAGCAGATTTCGTTGTCAGTTTCCTTTACAAATTCATTTAATCTGAATCCGGGACTTCTGCAGAGGATTACACTTGATGGTCTGAGCATGGTGGCGGTCAGGCCACGGGTAATTCCCACTGCAGCTGCAGGGGAATTTGAGTGCAATAGAGTTGGATGTACGGAGCGAGTTCCTGAGGGAGGGCAGCGCTGCAGCGTTCGATGCAACTTGCTGGGTAGGAATCTCTTGTTTTTTCTGAATTTTCCTTATTTTCTGAATATTCGTTACTCAGAAGTGCGGTTTCTGCAGGTTACTGAGAGGGCGGGCGGCGCGGGGCAGGTCTGCGCGGGCGGCAGGATAAGCAGCTTTGGTGGCGCGGCATCAAGCTCACATTTTTTTGTTTTAGTCAGGCTCTCTTTAGTTTTAGTCTGTTGAGTACTTGATACCTGTTCAGCTGAGGAACAATTGTTCAGTAGGAGTATGTTTTTTTTTTTGTTAAGAAACAGTCTGTTCAGTAGTCAGTACTCCGTACGATTTTTGTGAAGATGATATGGAGAAACCCTTTCAAGTAATTCCAAATGAGACTATGAGAGGTGGGGAGAAGTGGAACGGAGGCGGCGGCTGCGGAAATCTGGCGGCGCCTGGGCTGGGGGTTGGGGCGGCGACTGAATGGGGAGACAACCCCATGCGACGCCCACCTCCTCCGTTTCCTCGCTGCCGGCCTTGCCGCGGTGGCGGCGCCCCCCTGCGCTCCCAGAGGTGGCGGTGCAGAGGATCTGGGGGCGCGGGGTACATCTGCGCGGGCGGCAGGGTGCGGCTGATGGCCGTGAAAAAGCTGCGTCCGGCGGGCTGTGCCTCAGCTTGCGATTTGGCTGCAGGCAGTCGTGTGCCGGGGCCGCTCCGGAGGGAGGTCGCGGTTGGCCGGCTGCTACGATGGCGCCGCTGTGTCTCAGGGAATACCCTAGGTCGGTCCTCGGTGGCGCTTGAGCGTTCTGATTGTACTTTCTATGCTGATGAGTGTTTTTTGCTAAATGTTATGGTTTAAATGCTCCCGCACTGCAATCTTTACTTCTTTAGCCGTTGATGATTTAGTGTGGAACTGAAACTAGTATTTCTCTCTTCTCTGTGTTCGCTAAACTTGCTGCATGTTAATAAATTGAATCATGTTAATAAATTGCTGTCAGATGTTTTTGAGCTAGGAGCTCTGGATATTTCATTTTTTCTAGCCATTGTTTCATTCTGTCATGTATGAATCCATATTGTTAAGATAAGTGTTCAATAATAATATTTGAGATTATACTTATATATCTTTGTTTTTTGCTGCTATGGGTAAAGAGTCGTTATTTTGGTCGTGAAATTGTACTACCTGTGATCTATCTGAAGTGACATGAAGGCTCATTGGGAGGACTTGTGTTGTACACCCTTTCGTGTAGATGTAGTATATTGGGCTAATGGCACTGCCAAGCCTGTTACTGAGGAAGAACTCCTAAAGCCACACTCCGCCAAATTATCAAACTGAGTAGACTAATTGTTTATCCTGGGTTATGCAGTTCTCCCAATTCTTAGTTGTCAGTTCAAAAAAAAAAAATCTTAGTTGCCTGTAATTGTTTTCTTCTTCGTATGATTTTGCCACTTTGGCGCTACCACAGACAATGCAGTTATTTGGTTAGCTTTATATTAACAAAGTAGAAGACTTGTCTTCTGTTATACTGTTTTATGTATTCAGAAAGTAATTTAGGTCTTCATTATTCTTTCGATCTTATCTATTCATTTATTAGCTGCTATGGGTATATTGACTATTAATTGTAATCAGTAGAAGCATAGAGGGGTTGTTACTGGTAGCTTGCTGCAGCTGCGGACAATTTTGTATCGTTTTGCTACAGCATCCGTATATGTGTCTATCAATTTTATCTTCGAGCTAAAATAGTAAAAGAGAAACATAGGATTTTTTTTAGTTCATACAGTAGCAGAGTGAAATTTTGTAAATATATATATTTTCAGGATAACAATTTACCTAAATTTGCCGTGCCAGATATGCCTGGCGAATTCTTGGAAGGTAAAAAGTGTGAACCACTCCATATCTTCTCTCCTGTCTGCAATTAGAGAAGAATTTGGTGATGCAGGTTTTACCCGTGAGGCAATGCCTCTAAAATTTGCAAGAGATCTAGTGTGAAGACCCTGAACTCCTGAAGGAGGTTCCTCTGAGTTGAAACCACTAATTTGTGCTCCTCCTGGCGGTTGTGCAGTCCCCAAGGATGTTCTGGCTCGGCAACATCAAGGGTTGATCTTCTGTCTTATCTCTTATGGACGCAAATCCTATTTAGTAGGTTGCTGTGCAGGATAGACATGTGGTTACATTTTTTTATGAACTTCCAATATTGTTTACCTCATACTTAGGCTATTGTGTAGCTGGATAGATCTGTGGTTGACGGGTGATAGTGCTTGTAGCTAGTTCTTGTTCCTTTTCTGAATACATGTAGCTACTATGTGACTTGTCCTAGTGGCCTCATTATTTGCTTTTGCCCAGTTGTATTCCTGAACATGTTGCTGCCTGCATCGTCTGATGCAAAGTTTTGTTCTTCTTTAGTGATTTGAAGAGAACATTCCCTGTGAAGATGTTTCCACTGTTTGTAGATCCTGCAATTATTAACTAAATGAGTAGCGCTTTTGGTTATAACCTGATGGCCCCAAAATTTAATAATCTTAGCCATGCATTTATTCCTCTATAGCTTACAATCACTTGTGTTAGATAACGGAAACTCCTTCTAACCACAGCCTTCTTTAATTTGTGTGTTGCTATTGTTTGAAAACTTTGATTTCAATAATGCTATTTTTGTGTTATTATATGCTTTTTTAATGCCAGTTAATGACAACTTGCTTTAATCAGTTGATAGCATGCTTTTGATGTTAGCGTCAGTCCTAGCACTTTTTTTCTTATGACGAGTATGTCATGCATGATCTTTATCATGAGCTTTGTTTTTCAATGTCTTTGCAGAGCTCTTCTATGTCATTTTGTCACCCCACAGAGAAATTCATTTATATCGTTGCCTCAAATTTTCCTTTTGTTTTTCTGGATGTAAGATATGAATTAGCTGTCCAGAAAGTACATTTTCCTGTCCAGAAATAATAGCTGTGATTTTAAGGACATTGTTGCTTGGCAGATTGGGATACTCTTTGAACAAGGGGCCAAACACTAGCTGCCTTGGATGTTTTCCTATGTTTTTCCAAAGACGGCCTTTCCTCCCCTGTTACACTGTGCTAGAAAGACAATTGCTGCTTGGTTATGGTTATGGTTATGATTGGAAGAGTTGCTTGGTTATGCTAGCGTCAATTTTCCTTCAAAACAGCATACATGTTAAGAATTTGACATTTTGAATCGGAACCAGAGGCGACCAATTTCGATATTATTTTCCGTTAGGTCAAATGGTGGGCTGGAGCCTTATCAATTATAATTGCCTGTAGCACGATGATGTTAGTATTCCTGTAAAGGAAGCAAATATGATCTGAAAAATTATATCTGTTAAAACATACTTTGTGATGCTATCATTCAGTATTTAGTGGTTCAGAATTGTAACACTCCTGTAATCATTTCAGTTAAGTGCATTGGGTCGACTGCCGCATTGCACCACAAGGTAATGCTATCATGACTACAAGTGCATCCATTATTCTTGGATTTACCCCAATGGCAAAAGCTTACCATCTCAAAAGTCCACCTTCTGGTCATTATCGATATTTTCAGCGGTATCTTAGTAATTCGTGCAAAAAGATGATGCTCTGTTCAGACATAACAGATTATGTATGATAAATATGATCATAGACATATTTTGTGTAATATCGTGGTTTGTTCTATGACAGTATTTGAATTGTAGGGAAGATCCTTTCCGTAATGTATATGCTATGGAATTTGATTAAGGGATTAACTGATCAGCCCCGTCCCAGATTAGGTGTCATTGATTTGTCAAATTATGGATGTATCTATACACTAAAATACGTCTAGATACATCCATATTTTGACAAAGCTATGACAACTAATTTGGGACGGAGGGAGTAGCAATCAGTATGTCTTCAAGTTGGGATTGTGACCATGGTTACATGGCTGTTGGGTAAGCATGTACTCCCTTTGTTCCAAATTATAACATGTTGATGAGTGAATCCGTACACTAAAATGCGTCTAGATTCAGAAAAAAGCTAGAACATCTTATATTTGGAAATGGGGGAAGTAGAATCATACAATGAGGCAGTGCCAACCTTACGCTTTTGGTGATCTTTTGGTCTTGTAGTTGTAATGATGATAGCTATGTCACCAACTCTGCTATTTCAGGAATTCAGGAGCAACCTTTTGGAGCATTTCAGCTGATGAAGAGTTGGGAGATTACTAGGAAAGTTTGTTGAGAATGAATGTGTAAAGATAGACTGTCTGATAAAGCTCTACACAAGGTACTTCTTCTTTCAAGAGAGAACTAAGCGAACTGCTTGCATTTCCTATGGTTAACTGATTGCATGATCAGTGAAAGATAGACTGAAAATTTGAAAGGATTATCACATATAACTGTTGTCGGGTCACTAGCTCACGGCATGATAGAGGTGAGGGATGAACCCAACAACCAAATGTACACTGAGATTTCCCATTGCATGGTGCTATGAATTTATGCATAGCTTTGATGTTGTGATGTCTAGATATGGTTTCGGTCGTCAGTTTTTATTGGTGGATATGTCGATCTAGATGGAGTTGTTCTTTCTTGCTTATATGTGAAATGTTTTTATCTAGGTGGAGGGCTTGGCTTCAGACATTTAGCATGGGCCAAAGGACGTCGATCCACTGGCAGTCAGCCGATATCTGGAATGGTTCGTCCCTCAATCTTCATAATAATTGTTTGTAGCTGGCTGTTTTATTATTAGCCCTGTTTTCCGTTAAGGCACTGAAGATGGACTTCACAAATTTTCACAAGGAGACTGATATCTAGAATGAGGTTTGTCCCTCAGTCTTCATAGTAATTGTTTGTATCTGTCCGTTTTATAATTAGCTGTGTTTCCCCTTAGTTCAGTAAGTGTCTGCCCATCATTCTTCTTACCCTGGTTCACCTTTTTCTGCTGTGGGTTTGGTACTTCTGCAACAAACACCAAGAGGTACCCACATGACTTGAGAACATACTCTTAATTTCATATTTAGTTTTTACTCCTTTTATTTTTCTGTTGAACACACGTTTCCTATGTATGCATGTAACCGACTCCTCCCTAGTCTTACTGGTAGTGCCTTGTATGTAGGAGAGCTCTCTGTCATGTACTCCATATATGTAACAACCTTTGCTATCAATGTGAATTATCCTGGACTCAATATTCCACTTGGTATCAGAGCAAGTTTCGCTCCTCTCTCTTCCCCATGGCCGACACCACCCCCGCCTCGGCGAACTCTTCCTCGCCGGCCATGATGCCTTCCCTCTCCCCCTCCCTCGACTTCGATCCCCGCACCCCCCTCCCTTCCCGCACCACCATGCCCCGCGCACCACTCACCCCCCACCGCTCCGATTCGCTGCAGTTTAGCGGCTTCGCCGACGCGCTGCCCATCCTTCCAGTGCCCTCCGCCGCCGCTCCCGTCGGCGCCATCCAACCACTCGCTCCGCAACCCAACAACCCCTCCCACCCTATTCTCGGAGTTCAGATCACAACTTATGTCAAATTCCAGGTCAACCTCGCCGGCGCCAACTTCTCCCAATGGCGGCAGATTTTCCGGTTCCTCCTCAACATGTACAACGTGTGCGATCACGTCACCGCCGGCGCCGCTCCGCGCGAACCTGACGACACCTGGCGTGCAGTCGACATCCATCTCAGTCTCTGGATCATGGCCACGCTCACCCCCGATCTGCATCGCCTTGTTCAGGGCTCTGACGGCCTAGCTGCCACGACGTGGGCGCGCCTGCACCGGTTCTTCCTCGACAACCAATCCTCGCGGTACCTCTTCCTCAGCACGGCTTTTCGGAAGACCACCCGCGGTGATCTTTCCATCGCGGCCTATGCCAGCCGCCTTCAGTCCCTCGCGGACGACCTGGATGCCATCGGTCGCCCTGTTGACGACCTCGACCTCGCCCATCAGTTCGTCGCCGGACTGGGCGATCGGTACCGCCTGCAGGCCGAGATCCTCACGACGGCCATGCCCTCCTTCGCCGATGCGTGCTCGCGCATGCTCCTTGCCGAAGCCTCCGGGAACAACAGTGACGCCCATGCATTCGCTGCTCACACCGGCGGGCGTCCCAACAACGGCACCACCGGTGGCTCTGGGCGCGGACACGGCAGCGGCTACCGGCCACCCGGCGTCAGCCCCAACTACAGGGGCAAGAACCCGATCCCCGGGTACGTCCACGGGGGGCAGTCCCAACCCAATCCGGCACGCGGCAGCCCCCAGAGCGGCGGCTCTCCGAGCTGGCAGCCGCGTGGTCGCGGCGGTGGCACGACGACCACAGGCGGGTCTACCTCTCACGAGCCCTGGGTGGGCTATTTCGCACCCGTGGGTGCTGCCCTCTCCGCTCGGCCCTCCTGGGTGCCGCCCAACGCGGCCAGCGTGCTTGGTCCTCGTCCCGGCTTACACTCTCAAGCGTACCCCATCATGTACTCGGGTCCATCGCCTGCACATCCTGACGCCTCGCCATCCATGCCGTACGCCTTCGACCACTCGGCTATGATCCACGCCTCCGTGAGCAACAATCAGCATCAACCTCAACCAGAATGGATCATGGACTCCGGCGCCTCCTCCCACGTCACCGGTAAGATGGGTAACCTGACCACAACTCACTCTAATTTAGGCATTAATTCTCAGCATATTATTGTTGGCAACGGGTCCAAACTTCCAATTCTAGCCACCGGGTCCGTGCAAATTTCCTCACTCCCTTTAACCCTGCAAAATGTTCTCGTGTCACCAAACATTGTTCGCAATTTAATTTCTGTTCGAAAATTCACCCGTGATAACTTTGTCTCTATCGAATTTGACCCGTTTGGTTTCTCCGTGAAGGACCTAGCAACCAAGGCCATCCTCCTCCGCTCCAATAGTGATGATGACCTCTACCCATTCTCCGGCGCCAAGACATCCATGCCAGCTGCATTCATCACCACCACAAGCACCCTATGGCACCAGCGACTCGGACACCCAAGCCCCGCTTCAGTATCACGCATACCACTTGATTTTCTTAGCACTTGTAATAATAATGTAGCCCGAACATCCCCTCTGTGTGAGGCATGCCAACTTGGACGGCAACCACGCCTTCCATTCCCTACCTCCACCTCTCACACCACCGCCCCATTCCAACTCATCCATTGTGATCTATGGACTTCACCCGTTCTTAGTTTTTCCGGCTACAAGTATTATCTAGTTGTGTTAGACGATTTTAGTCATTATTCGTGGACATTCCCCTTGAGAAATAAATCAGACACTTGTACCACTTTGCAAAATTTCTTTCATTTTGTGCTTACTCAATTCAATGTCATGATTCGATGCATGCAATGTGACAATGGTGGAGAATTTATCACTAGCTCTCTACGTGCCTTCTTTGCTCACAACGGTGTTTCCTTCCGCCTCTCATGTCCTCACACATCACCCCAAAACGGAAAAGCTGAACGCCTCTTACGAACTACCAATGACATAGTGCGCACTCTTCTTCTCCAAGCCAAACTACCACCACCGTTTTGGGTAGAAGGACTCCATACAGCCACAACACTCCTTAACATACGACCCTCGCGTGCCATAGCCCATAACACACCACACTTCATCCTCTACGGTGTCCATCCAACCTATGATCATCTCCGCGTGTTCGGATGTTTGTGCTACCCGAATCTGTACGCTACCACCGACCACAAACTTGCCCCACGCTCCACACGGTGTGTTTTGCTCGGGTACCCGCGGGAACACAAAGGGTATAGGTGTCTAGATCTCCAAACCAGGAAAATTATTGTCTCGCGTCACGTTATTTTTGATGAGAGTCAATTTCCCTATTTTTCTGTTTGCACAGATGCTACAGCCGCAGAAAATCCGGTTTCTACCGAAGCAATCCACTCCGGGATCAACGCCCCACCTACCTCGTACCGGCCCCTGTCTTCTGCCGCATATCCTCCTCGGGATCCGTCGCCAGCAGCACCTGCCCACCCGACCACCTCGCAACCCACGCCAGCCCCACGCCACACCACCACGCCAACCCCACGCGTCCACCCCTCGCTGAGCCGACCACCCGACAACAACTCCCTGCCACGGCTCCCGTCATCATTACCCCAACCACCCAGCCTCACCACCTCGGCATCCGTCTCGCACCCGCAACCCCATCCCCAATCACTGTCTGTCCCCGCCCCAATCATCACAGAATCTACCTCGCCTGCAACGCACCACACCCGCACGCCCACACGCCCAATCATTGACCCAGACCACACGCCTCTGGCCACTCCGCCACTGCCACCTGTGCACCAACTCCCGCCTAAAGCCATTCCCGTACAGCCACCCGCAAACTTGCACCCAATGCACACCCGTGGCAAATCTGGTTATTTTATGCCCAAACAAGATTTCTCTCTTACAGCCTCTACCCCTCACATCTCTCCCATACCTGCCACCTACCGCTCCGCTCTCAAAGACCCCAATTGGCACAATGCTATGCTTGAAGAATTTAATGCACTAATGCGGAATGACACGTGGTCTTTAGTTGCTCGTCCTGCAGGTACAAACGTGGTGACTGGAAAGTGGATATTTCGTCACAAGTTTAATGCTGATGGATCGCTGGCTCGATATAAGGCACGATGGGTTGTTCGTGGATTCACCCAACAACATGGAGTTGACTATAATGAGACATTCAGCCCAGTTGTGAAACCAGCCACCATCCGTCTCGTGCTCAGTCTTGCCACCACTCAGTCATGGCCCATACATCAACTGGATGTTAAAAATGCATTCCTCCATGGTGATCTCAAGGAAACGGTATATTGTGAACAACCCTCTGGTTTTTTGGATTCCTCCCATCCCTCTCATGTATGCCTACTCAACAAATCTTTGTATGGCCTCAAACAAGCACCACGCACTTGGTTTCATCGTTTCACCACTTTTATCACCTCCATTGGTTTTGTGTCTTCTAAGAGTGATTCCTCTCTTTTCATCCTCCACAATGGGCCATCCATAGCATACCTACTACTATATGTAGATGATATCATTCTCACAGCCAATACCACAACCTTATTAAACTCTATCATCGCCTCCCTCAGCCGTGAGTTTGCCATGAGTGATCTAGGTGATATACATCACTTCTTAGGGATTAATGTTCATAGAACAACACATGGGCTCTTCCTCTCTCAACAACAGTACGCCCTCGAAATACTTGAGAGAGCCCACATGCTCAACTGCAACCCCATACCCACACCTGTAGACACAAAGGCCAAGGTCTCGGCCCTTGATGGAGTTCGGGTGCAAGATCCATCACACTATAGGAGCCTAGCGGGTGCACTTCAATACCTCACCCTCACTCGCCCCGATATCTCCTATGCCGTCCAACAAGTTTGCCTATTTATGCATGATCCCCGTGAGTCTCATCTTCAGCTCGTTAAACGCATTTTGCGTTATATTCAGGGGACATCTCACTTTGGCCTTCAACTGTATCGGTCTTCGTCATTTGACCTTGTTGCATATTCCGATGCTGACTGGGCTGGTTGCCCTGACACTCGGAAGTCCACATCCGGGTTTTGTGTGTTCTTGGGTGACAATTTGATTTCCTGGTCTTCTCGTCGCCAAAACACCGTATCCCGCTCGAGTGCTGAAGCGGAATATCGAGCAGTGGCAAACTGTATGGCTGAGACTTGTTGGTTGCGGCAGCTCCTTCATGAACTACATCATCCGCCTACTCGTGCCACTATTGTATACTGTGATAACATCAGTGCTATGTACATGACATCTAATCCAGTGCAGCATCAGCGGACTAAACACGTGGAAATAGATCTCCACTTTGTTCGTGACAAAGTTGCCTTAGGAGAAGCTCGAGTTCTACATGTTCCCACGCATTTGCAGTTTGCTGATATCTTCACCAAGGGCCTACCAACCAGTGTGTTCCAAGATTTTCGGTCCAGTCTTAACGTCGCGAAGAGCGTCGTACCGACTGCGGGGGGCTGTTGAACACACGTTTCCTATGTATGCATGTAACCGACTCCTCCCTAGTCTTACTGGTAGTGCCTTGTATGTAGGAGAGCTCTCTGTCATGTACTCCATATATGTAACAACCTTTGCTATCAATGTGAATTATCCTGGACTCAATATTCCACTTTTTCCACATATCTCAAGTAACTTTATTAAGCACCACTCACTTGATTGCAGCATGCTGCCCTTTTATTTTTCTTATTAGTGCATCATCACAACCAATACATAGAGCTCCCAGGCTGTTTAACAAGCCAAAGCAGCGAACACATGCACTTTCTTCTGTCATATACGATGTCAGCCCCATGGTGTCTTTATTTTTAACATTAACATGGTCTGTCTCTTTGGTTTTTCAGTCTTGTCATTTTCATCAGGTCCATTTCCATATGATTCCGTTCTATTCACTTATTCAGTGCAAGTTTACCCACTAGAAGAAGCACCCTATTAAGCCATGCACGTAGCCAGTGTAGTTTCACCCCAAATTTCATTACTAGCGAAATGGATTGTCAATTTGGAAAGGGGAGATGAGGACCTGAGCTGTCAGATTCTTAGGAAGAAATACCTTGGAGGAGGTAGTTTCTTTAATTCTGACCCGGCTGGCCGGCTGGGTGGTCTCAATCCTGGAAAGGTTTGCATGCAATTAAGCATTTGTAGCCTGTGGGTTGGCTTACTGGGTGGGTAATGGTAGTAAAACCAGATTATGTCGTGATGTCTGGTTGGAGACTTAAGTGTTAATTTCCCTTTTATTTTCACTCATTGCGATAACCCAAGTGTCTCGGTTGAAAATGTCATTCGGGGTGATGGGGTGCATCTCAACTTTCAGAGGTCTTTTGGGCCTAGCGAGTTTTTTTTTCTCTTAGCCTATAGCGAGGTTGAGGAGTGTTTGCCCTGACAAGTGAGCAGTTCACCTGTCAGAGATGCCAGACGTGGGATATTGGGCTCTTACCAAGAATGAGACCTATACAGCTAAGTCAATGTATAATTTGATCCTTGATCCGGGAGTAGACTCGTGTTAAGGAATTGTGGAAATCTGTCTGGGGGAGCTCGGCAGAAGCGGAAGGAACGTGACAAGGAATTTGCAATTGGTGGTGACTTATCATAGAGGCTGGTAGTCTAGTTGCTCCTGCGTGAGTTCTGTCCTTGCTCCGTTTGTAATAGTCTCTACTATTAATTGGCAGTTCGACGTTCCGTACATCGTCTGTGTCTGCCGTCTGCCCATCGTTCGTTCGCTTCCCCCGATGGCGATCGCCCCTTGCTCTGTCGGGCCTGGCCCAACAAGAAGTTCAGCGAAAGACATGTACGATTCTCAAAAGAAAGGGACTCCTCTCGCTATAGGGTTCCAGGCTTCCAGCGCCCCCACACCCAGGCACCGCGTCTCCGACACGGCCGGCGCCTAGGATTCTCCATCGAGGCGCCCCTCGCCCACGCCCCCACCTCTGCATTCTGACCGGTGCCACATAGCTAACTACCGTCCCCGCCTTGACTGAAAGTCGCCGCCATCATCAGCCATGAAGCCCTGCTGGTCACTGCTTCGCCTTTCAGGAGGAACTCCGTACCTCTAGGACCAGGGCATCTCCCTTCTAGATCGCCGCTGGCGTCTCGATTCCCAAGACCGCTCCACCATGAAATGCCCCCAAAAGATGATCTAATTGATCCTTCGCAGTTCTCGTTCTTAATTTCGTTCATCGGTGTCCCCCTTCTTGATTCTGTTCACCGGTGAAAATGTTATGTGTTTTTCTCGCTATTGGAAAAGGGGGAGAAGGTGCCTGAGTTGGATGTCTACATACATGCCAAAGGTTCGTGCCGCCAATGCCCAACTGACTGTTGTTCGTGTTGGAGGTGACTGATTCTTGATCTTGATATGCTACTGAAGCTTCAGGAAGGCCTCTTCTAGGGTGCTTCCATACTTGTTCGGTTGGCTATGGCATCAAGAAGTAAAAAATTATGATGACTATTGTGGATGACCTTGTTTCTGTTGACAATCTCATTGAGGACCATTTGGAAGTTGAGGCAGCCAATGAGTACATTCAGAGATGTGATATTGTGACTTTCAACAGAACTTAAAATGGAACTGCGTTGAGGACGAAGTTAAAGAAAAGACATGTTACTATCATAACTCTGCAAGTTTATATATTCCAGTGTGCGTCATATGATGATAGCTTTACCGACATATTCTATGTTCAATCAAATTTATCATTAAAAAAATGTTACCGTTTTCAACCGTTTGTTTTTGTATATTCTATAGGGAAATGCCATGAAGATGGAAGCTATGGTTGCAGACACACACTGAAAGATCATTATGTAGAGGTAAGTTTGCATGGAAATTTGCCACCGGTTAATGACTGTGTTTGATTTTTGCAGCACTTAAGGCTGCTGGCCAAGGAATACAGGAGAGCTAGACAGCACAATTCATATTGTAGAGGTAAGTTTGCATGAACTACCGTTTTACTTCATTCTGTTGGAAATGCACGTTCACAAATCGGTTTGTGTAAGATTTCTGTGTACTTTTATACTTCTGTGATGCATTTTTTTCTCAAGCGACCGAGGGTTTTGATTCCATAAATATCTTGCGTTAAAGAACATATGCAATATGTAAATTCATGGAAAATGATTCTTTCTGTGTTGTTGCCCCTGTGTTGTCGCTAAATGAACTTATATCTTATTTTGTAGCGGACAATTCACTCTTGAACTTTTTTCAAATTACCGGCCAGCATGGAACCATATGAGGTTCTTATCTCTTGATTATAGTCAGTGTTCCTTACTATTGTGATCATTATGACAAGTTATTTTTGTTATCTTGATATCTTACGCACATCCTGCCAGAGTTTTGAGAAGTACAATCAAAATGGCAACAACTCACTCATTTGCAGACACAGCTGGTGACGCAGAGGTATTGATGTATTTTCGGTTTTTGTGAACTGGTACTGTATCCCAGGAATATAAATGAACCACGACACTATTTTTCAGTATGATTTATCCATCTCTTACGGTTGTCTATTCTGTCCAACTCTCAATTCCTAATTGCACTGAAATTGTTTAACCTCTACACGCGGGCCTCGTTTGCCAGCTAAGTGACATTGTGGAAGAGCCTCGTTTGTCTTATGGCTCTCAATGGTAAGTACGTTTGCTTTGTATCAGTGTACACTATCAGTTTTATCTGTTTGGCGAATGAGCTCTGATATCTAAGGAAAATAGTCGGCAATATCATAGAAAGGCCCCCCCCCCCCCCCCCCCCCAGCTATTGCTTTTTTTTTCTCGAGAATGGCGATACCAGTAATACGTTAATGTGGGATACATACAAAAACAAGTTCACCATATTTTGTGGTGAGGTAAGGGTGGAGGGACGAGGGTGGCATCGTCATCGGGTACAAGGAGTCAATTTTAACTTTTTATCATCTCATGAGGTCAGTACCAACTATCTTTTTTATTAGCCATGGCATGCTGCTCCAATGTTCTAGACAAGACGCATTGCCCTCTACCATGATCAGGTTTGGCTTTAGAAATTTGTTTGAATTGATGTGCAGCCAGTATCTAGGCAGCCTGTTTGATATTATGCTAATCTCATATGTTATCTTTGTCATGCAGAACAGATAAATACATAGATTACAAGTAGATAAGTATTCAACTGTGATGAATCTGAGCAGGTGCTAACCTGGGAACTGTGCCACTACAAAAGCCAGGCACAAGTGAAGGGTGCCACAGTGGGTAGTCTGGTTACGTTCAGTTCGTTTACCAGGAAATCAAGCAGATCAAGTGCTGCAAGGTTTGCTTCTTTTGCTAACTATGGTTGTTCTGTGGATATAGACCAGTTCTTGTACACGAGCGTTTGTATATTTAAGTTCTCATGTAGAAAAAAATCAGAGGAACCTTGAAATCACAAGGAATGTTCAACGGCATACTTTGTTGTACCTAACATTAGATACCATGAAGTTGGGTGTGCCCGCAAATCATGATTTCCTTGTGATAATGTTGGGAGGTTTATAAGGACATGCATATGCTAAATCTCTTTGCAGTTCTGTTTGCAGTCTGAATTAATATCGGGGACTACCAAGTTGCGATACACAATGTGTGTACGTGGACAAGACCTTGAATTTGTCGCCTTAAATCAAGTTTTTGCAATAAGAACAAATTAGGGTGTGAGTTCAGCTGCACTCCTGGATCACTGTATTTTTTGTTTGCAGATCTTTATTGTGGATCAGACAGTTTTATATTTCCCTTTTTTTTGGCAATATACATGTACACACAATAATTCTTTTAAAGAGAATTAGTCCATTGTATATTGGACACTCTGACTTGTTCATTGCAAAAAATCGGAAGCATATTGTGCAATATATTAGGTATTGAACACTGAACGACTAACCTACACATGTATGTACGCATAATGCTTCACTTTTCTTTTTGGGCCATTGGAGTTGGTGAGTCATCACTTGATTATTTTTCTTCCCGGATTTTTGCTTGCCATCAATGACATAGCAACTGCACGAACTTCCCTTCACTAGCAACATATAGGTCTCATCTGTTTGCCGCTCTATGTTTTGAGGGAGGATGCCGAGTGATGCGGAGAGTGTGAGAGGAATGTTAAATAGAAGCATGTCCTTCAAATGGTTGTGGTGAAGAATATTATATAGAAAGTGACCATGTGGTTTGAGCTCATGAACATGTTGCCGGTTAAAACTGTTGATAAAAAAGGTGCCTTCGTTTGCGTATCCTCCACGTCATTAGGAGTATTCAAATGCAATAAGTTTACATGTGTGGCGGGACAAGAAACTCGAGACTCCCCGTGGCAACGCACAGACATTCAACTAGTGTGCTTAATTTCTCGCTTGACTTCGCTTTGGTGCGCCGTGTGGTGTGTTGGTGGTTTGGTTGGTTTTCCTTTTCTCAGATTTAGAGCATCTCTAGCAGATCCCGCATTTCGCTAGCCCGCAAACCTGGGATGAGGGTCGCGGCAAAGCGCTTTGCAGTTCTATTTTCGGCTACGGCAGAACAGACACCGCAATGCGGAACTGCAAAACACACCAAAACCGGACCCACATATGTAGATTTTGATGCTAAAATCTGTAGCAAATTCTTATGCGAATATGAACGAAAATATGAATATTTGTTTATTGTAATTACAACAATAGTCAAACTTGGAAGAATGGTTCAAATGAAAAAATTAAACAAATAATCCAATACAACAATTGTCCGGAATAAAAGAATGGTTCAAATTACACAACAGTCAAATAGATGAACATAGAAATCTCTACTACCCATGCAACTGTCACATGTGCTCCATGAGATCATGTTGCAGCTGGGTGTGCCCATGGGCGTCCTCTATATGCCGGTAGGACTCCAGGAAAGCTTGAATACGGTATGGGTTTCTAGATGGCTTCACACGGCTACCAACATTGTCGTAGAAGAACTCCATGTTAAAACCCTTCTCATCTTCAATGATCATGTTGTGAAGAATCACACAACATGTCATGATGTTGTTGAGGTTTTTCTTATCCCAAAAACGAGCTGGCCCACAAACAATAGCAAATCTAGATTGCAAAACCCCACTGTAACATCCTAGAATTTTTTTCAAAATTATAAAACCACCATGCATACATCTCACATGGCATCATTGCACCAAGTGGCATTTAAATTTTCAAATATCACAAACCTAAAACCCTATTTTTCCTATAATAAAATAGGAATTATCACCAAAAATATTACCTTTAAGGACCACACCCTATTTTTCCTATAATAAAATTATTTTGTTTTTACTAAGGTACCAAAACATTTTAAATAGTTTAAACTTTGCAAAATGTATTTTTATAAAATTTTCTAAATAAGTTTGTTTCATTTTAGTATTTGTTTGGGGTTGCTATTAATAAAAACAGAAAAGAAACAAACATAAAAAAACGAGAAATCCCCTAGGCCAGCCCCTCTCTCCTTCCCCCTCACTCTCTCTCGCCCGCGCAACGCAAAGCCCAATTGGGCCATGCCCACCTACCGCACGCGCGCGCAAAAAGAACAGCAGACCAGCCCAGCCCGCGCGTCCTCTCTCTCTGGCTGGTGGGCCCCACGCTGACGTCTGCGATGACGAGGGAGTCGTCAACTTCCCTCTGTTTCCCCCGCACCCGAGCGCTCGCACGATCCCCTCCCACGATCTCCAACCCCCACGGCCTCCTCGCCCCCCTAAAACCCCCTCCATACGTGCGCCTGGACGCCCTCTACCTTTCCCCTCTCTCTCCCCTCGATTTTGTGCCCCTGTCACTCCAATTTGCTCGCCGGAGAAGCTCGTGGCCGCCGCCGCTCTTCGTCGATTCCGGCATGGTAATCAAGCCAGAGCCACCTGCGACTGGCCCCTTCGACTCCGCATGCCCGCGCGCGTCCTCCTGATGCCCTTCCCCTTTTCCTTGCGCACTAGGTCGTGCAGGAGTCGTCGCCGGAAGTTCACCGGAGGCCAGCGCTCGAAAAGATCTCACCGCCACAGCTGTCGCGCACCCGAGCCCCCGTCGAGATCTCCATCGACTTCGCCGTGTCCCTCCACACCTTGCCTTCCACTCTCTAGGCCCATAAGACCATGGGAGAGTCCCCGCCGTGAACGGCCGAGGCACAACACCGCCGCGCCACCATTCTCCGGCCAACTCCGGCGACCCGAGGTGAGCCCTGTAACCAAGGCCGTCCGATCTAATCTTAGCGGCCAGGATTAGATCCACATACCGAGTCGGTACGGGCCAATAGGAACTAGCCGCGTGGCAGTGCCTAGTCAGCGGCCACACCAGCACCAGCCAGCGCCAGTCAAGCCCCCTATTCAAAACTGAATTCAAATTCCAGAACCTTCTGTCAACTGTAAATTGAATATAAAATCAAATATTAGTCCAAAAATTATGAGGTTTGAACCATTGGAAAGCTATAGAAATTATCTATCCGTTTATAAAAAAATAATATAATGTAGGTTCTGTAGAAAGTTTTGGAGTATTATTTAAATTTCCAAAACAGCTAAAAAAAACCAAATAATTCCTAGTTTGAGTTTTACAAGTCCAAATCCTATAAATTGTAGTCCCTGGATTCCTTAGAACATGCAGAACAACCTGGAACCAGAGAAACTCAAAGTTGTATCGTGCACACACTTGCTATTTAAAAAATGGTCAAATCAGTAATCTGCCGCTCATTCAAATTCTAAAAAGTATTTTTGAATGAAACCAATTGGGTTGTCTTGATAATTGTGTCCTCTGTCCACAGACAACAAGGCCCAACTTTTACAGAAACATAAAAGTTAGTTTAAGATTTTAATTAGAGTAAACATCTATTATTGGGTTACACTAAAAGAATAACTAAATAAATTATTGAAATAAAATTTAACCAGAACCATACACCAACTAAATAAACCTCATATGATATCAAATACACCTCATTACTGCATTTACCATGTGTAAAATAAATTTATGCATTCATGCATGCATACATGTCTATGATTGATCATTTTGAGTGGTATGTTTATGTTTGTGTTATTATTGTTTGTTTAGACTTTGGAGAGGACCACTACAACACTTGTGACTGTTGTGCTTGTGCTTGTGCTGGTTGCTGTGATCAAGGCAAGTGATACTCATGTCCCACTTTTTTTTCCAATTGCATTAGTGTTTTCAGTAGTATGCATCATAGGTAATTTTATTATTTTCCAAGTATATGCTATGCTCAGAACACCTAGTAGTGTGTAGCCAAACTAAAACCCCCACTAGGTACTAGTTTAGCTATACTGGAATACTATCACAACTGTTGTTGTTACTTGTTGGGTTGTGGTGTTTTAAAAATTAACAACCCAATGAAACACCTGGGTGGATTGAACCTTTCTTGGATTATGTTGAGTGGCTACTCAGGACCATGTTCATGGTGGTTTAGCTATGAATGTGGGGGTTGTCACCTGAGAGTACACTTGTAGACCACCACCCAGGAATAAAGAGATTTGTAGGTATTCACTGTATAGTTAGTTTCCATTGCACCCTTGAGGTAATATGGGCTCTGCCAATATTAAGTAAGTTGTGGAGGTTCATCCTATTGTATGACATTGGGTGGTAGAATTTTAGGAGCGTCGAGTCATGCTGGTATGGTTAAATACCCCCTCCCAAATATCTTGTCTCATTCTTCTCTCGGGGAGGATGAGTCTCAAGGTAAAAATGCATAAACTCTACATAGTTAAAAACTAAGATCTTAGCCGTGTCCCCGGTTATGGGCAATTTGAGCAAACTAGACAAAGTTGATGCCGAAGGATCTTCTCATCTTTTCTGAATGAAAAAAATAAGGTAGAAACCCTTTATAGGGCACATGGTGGTTTAGCCATGATTTCACAATCAAACTTCATGGTGGTTTAGCCATAATGACTTTCAAACTTCATGATGGTTTAGCCATGCCGATTTATCAAACTCCATGGTGGTTTAGCCATGACGATTTATCAAACTTCATGGTGGTTTAGCCATGACGATTTGTCCAAATTTATGGTGGTTTAGCCATGAATGATTGTAGAAATATTTTCATTTGTTTAAAATGATTTACAAATATAGGACAAAACTGGCTTTATGCAAATAGCCCAGACTCCACCAGCTAAATATCATATTCCAACGTGCAGGTCATTCTGATGACGAGTAATGGTTTAGGATCTCGAGGTTACATCCCAACATGTCTGCCTGTGGTACATGAAGAGAAGGAGGCTCATTGAAGATTTTCTTTCCGCTGTGTTTACTTTGAACTTTGCTATTTAGGGCTAGTCCATGATGACTATGCCAGTTGTAAGACTATTTTATTTCGGGAAAATTTGCCAAGGGACACCGTTATTTTTCGCCGTTTGCTGAAACACACCGCTCAATTGTGTCTTTGCCGGGTACCATTATAATTTCGGGGTTTATTTGCCACAACACACCAAATGGCCAAAAACAGAAAGTTTGTTATTTTTACTTGGGAGGACCTTGTACCGTTGTACGTACAGTTTTGAACAGTTTTTTTTTTAGTTAGGCGCATTAGTCAGTTCTGCTTGGGAGAACCTTATACGTACAGTTTTGCTTGAGAGGATATGGTAGAATTGTTTAATGAAAAAGGCGGATGCAGCACCACATCTACCATACTATCTCTCTATACCATAGTTTCATGTACCAATGGTTCTTGCTGCATGAAAATAGGTACATTGATATAAAAAAAACATGTTCCATTCATATAAAAATAAGGAAGCATCACAGGTAAAAAAGGCCCTTAAAGGAAAGTTGGATGATGTTTTTGCCTCTGTTCAGAGCTTCTGTGACAAGATGGAGTAAGATGGAGTTACGGATGATGTACACTTATAGGAAGCAATAAGATAAACATTTTTTAATTCATAAGAGTCACAAAAATACTTCATTCTATGTTATTATATATACTAAGATTTACAGTCATAGACCAAAGACTAGGGATTACCCAAGTACACAGCCTATACAACTATGCAGGGATTATAAGTTTGATTTGAAAAATAGCAGTTCAGTTCTTTCCGGTTCAATTAAGTACGTATCAGAATATCCAAGTTAAGTAATCTCACAGTCTCACACCACTTAAAAGTAAAATGGAGCTACTGCTGATGTACCCTTTGTGTCCTCTCTATTTCAGATTCTCTTCTGTTGATATATTTGGCGGCACCTATGTGTGAGAAAAGAAGTTAAGTAGCACCGAAAAAAGAGGTAGAAACTTCCATTGGTACAGAACTAGAGGCTAGCTTAACTGCATGTCATGTGCTTGTATTGATGCCCACAAGTGAGGAACACAAACTTTGTAGAGATTTTGGCTGATTTAGTTGTTAATATTCTGAACTAATAAAGGATTGATTATACCCGGGAGTGTGCAATGTTTCAGTTAGAGAGAGGATCGATATGAAGCAACAAATATGTTGCTTGATCTATGAATCTGACTTTGTGTATTTATGTTAAAAAGATACTACAGCCTGAAGTTCAGTAGTTCATACCACCAGGTACACAACTTTATAAAAAAATGTAGTATACGTGTTTAATATTTGGGAGTATATTTTTTAAAATAAAAATAAATACATTGGATTTGCGAGTATATCCGTGAAAAATAGTGTGTTCACATCAAGTTCTCTGATTACGGCGGGCATGTTCTCTGATTGCTGGGTTTTTTTTTTTGAAAATTTTGATGTACATGCTTGAGGTATTTATGCACACAAAAAAAGTGTCCTCGCCCGTTTCAGAACTGAAACACATTTTAGGCGTTCACCCGTTGCTGATTAGTGCATTAATTTTCTTTGTTTTATGCTCAGTTACAGGAGATGCAAGTTGATATTGTCCATTTATGCTCGCTAGGCCGGTAAGTTATACTTTATGTTGTGTCTTTGGCCTGCTTGATTGTTTTACTTTTGGTTACATGTAACCTAAAATGTCATCTAGCAATGACGCTCACTTAATCCCCTGGTCGTGATGCCGCCTGCAGACCACCACACGACCGGCGCGCCCCTCGCCGTCCCCGACCATTTGTCGCGCGCGGGTGACCGTTCTGCCCCACCACGCATGAGGCCAGGTCTGGCTGCTTGGTGCTCTGCCCCTTTCCCACATCTGGTCCGCGAGTGTAGTTCTAGAGGCGGAGCAGGCTAACGAGTTGCTTTGTTCCTCTCTGTGATTTTTCCTTCTCTCATTCTTCGGTTGTTTTTCTCTGCGGAAGTGCAGTTGTGTTACACAGGAAGTACACTTGCGTGTATAAGAAAGTTCAGAAATCTCCGAATGGAGATGATTTTCTAGATGGCAACTCCTGTTCAACATGTGTTTCATTGAATAAATCAAAAAGTGCTGCTGCAATATCGATAGTTCAAAGAAACATAGAAGAGAGAACGTGCAGTGGTAAAAGGGATGGGATACTAGAGAATAAGAGAGAGAATGTTGCTCTAGTTAAACAGAGATATTTGCCGTGGTTAGCCCACACGGCTGGCCCTTCTTTATATACACGAAATAACTTGGAGTACAAGGTTTGGGTTCGGACGCGGTTCCTAATACGAACACAACATGATCGGTACAAACCGATCCTATCTCTAACACTCCCCCTCAATCTGAACCGTCGTGAACAAGGTTGAGATTGGACCTAAACTTACGGAGGAGTAACTGAGTAACAGGCTTAGTAAAAACATCAGCCAATTGATCTCCAGACGAGATAAAACGAACATCAAGAGCACCTAAAGCCACCTTCTCACGAACAAAATGAAAATCGATCTCGATATGCTTCGTGCGAGCATGGAACACCGGATTGGCTGATAAGTAGGTGGCCCCTAGGTTATCACACCAAAGAACGGGAGGACGGGACTGATGAACTCCGAGCTCCTTTAGAACGGACTGAATCCAAACAGCTTCAACGGTACCATTTGCCAAAGCTTTGTACTCTGCTTCGGTGCTAGAACGAGATACGGTAGGTTGCTTCCGGGAGCTCCATGAGACCAGATTAGGACCAAGATAAACAGCAAAACCACCTGTAGACCGGCGATCATCCGGACACCCTGCCCAATCTGCATCAGTGTATATGCTAAGAGTAGAAGATGGTGCTTTCTGAATCCGCAAACCAGTGGAGACGGAACCCTTAACATAACGAAGAATCCGCTTGACGGCTTCATAGTGAACAGTCGTGGGTTGCGATAGATATTGACACACCTTGTTTACAGCGAAGGACAAATCTGGCCTCATCAAGGTGAGGTACTGCAAACCACCAACAAGACTGCGATATTTGAACGCATCATCCGAACTGAGAGGAGCACCAATATCCCGTGATAGTTTGTCAGTGGTGGACATAGGAGTAGTAACAGCGCGACAATTCTCCATGCTGGCACGATGTAGGAGATCAAGGGCATACTTGTGTTGGGTCAGTACCATCCCTGTAGCAGTGTAGGCAGCCTCAATGCCAAGAAAATACTCAAGCTGACCAAGATCTTTAATCGGAAACGCGGACGCGAGAGTCGTGATCAATCTATCCACAGCAGATGCAGACGACCCAGCAATGACAATGTCATCGACATAGACCAACATGTACACAGTAATGCCTTGATGATCAAAAATAAAGAGAGATGTATCGGCTTTGCTAGAAACAAAACCAAGTTGGTGCAATTTGTCACTCAACCGTGCATACCATGCGCGTGGAGACTGTTTGAGACCATATAAGGCCCGCTGAAGTTAGCAGACATACTGTGGATGAACATAATCTTCAAATCCTGGAGGCTGCTGCATGTACACATCCTCATCAAGAAATCCATAAACAAAATTATTGCTGACATCAACCTGACGAAGGCACCAACCACGAGAAACGGCAAGTGAGAGAACAAGACGAACGGTAACCGGTTTTACCATAGGACTGAATGTGTCGTGATAGTCAATACCATACTGTTGAGTAAAACCACGAGCCACCAAACGAGCCTTGTATTTATCGATAGAACCATCAGGACGAAACTTGGTTTTAAAAATCCACTTGCAGCCGACTATATTGGTACCAGGTGGTCGAGGAACTAATACCCATGTCTGTGTACGTTGAAGAGCATCGAA
Source organism: Alopecurus myosuroides (assembly GCA_028641055.1). Taxonomy (NCBI): domain Eukaryota; kingdom Viridiplantae; phylum Streptophyta; class Magnoliopsida; order Poales; family Poaceae; genus Alopecurus; species Alopecurus myosuroides. The sequence goes on along the minus strand of CM054057.1, from coordinate 252,364,107 downwards.
CTCATCCTCCATTGCAGATCGCCAAGCCGGCTCAGAGAGAGCTGTACGATGTGATGCGGGAACAGCGAGAAACGCACTCCGTCGATAAGGATCGTAGCGAACGGTGCCATCCCTAAAAATTTTCGGACGATAAATGTCATTCTTGCTTCGGGTCACAATACCTTGAGGCCCAGCAGACGATCCAGACGTAGATTGGGCCGGGGCGGGCGATGACGAAGGCCCATCCGAGATATTCAGAGAAGGCGACGGAGACCCATCAGAGACCGGTGATCCGGGGGCAGTAGACGCCACGCGCGGCGACTCCATAGCAGCGCGGCCATGCGCTGGACTGGGCGGCCCATTAGCCAGCAGCCCATGATCGGGCGGAGTGGAGGGCGACGCCACGTCGGGATCCGCGACATGCAGACGACGATCACCATGCACGTCGATCACATCCGCAGGGACCTGCACAGGAACAAAAAACCGAAGACCAGGCACATCAACCGGTAACATGGAGGTGTCATAATTACGCAAATTAGCATCCTCAATAGCTGGTTCATACAAAGGAAAAGAAACTGGATGTAGTTTAGACACATCGACCACAACACCAGGGGTGGCGAACGGAAAAATCTTTTCATCAAAGACCACATCTCGGGATATATAAATGCGACCCGTAGTACGATCAAGACACTTATATCCCTTGTGCATAGGGCTATACCCTAGAAACACGCACATCTTAGAACGAAACTCGAGCTTACGTGAATTATACGTACGTAGGCTCGGCCAACACGCACAACCAAAGGTGCGCAAGAAAGAATACTCAGGTGTTATGTCTAGGAGCCGGGAGATAGGTGTGGTATTGCGGATAACAGGAGAGGGCATTCTATTAATAAGATAGCAAGCAGTAAGAAAGGCTTCATCCCAAAAACGAAGTGGAAGAGAGGAATGAGCTAGAAGGGCGAGACCAGTTTCGACAAGATGTCGATGCTTGCGTTCTGCTATACCATTTTGTTGAGACGTGTGAGGACATGACACATGATGAGTAATACCCGTGCGCTGGAAAAAGGCATGGAGTCGGTGATATTCACCACCCCAGTCTGATTGAACACCACGGATTTTAGAGTTTAAAAGACGCTCAACATGATTCTGAAAAGTATAGAAAATGCTCTCAACATCAGATTTCTGTTTGATTAGATAAATCCAGCAATAGCGACTATAGTCATCTATGAAACTAACATAGTACTTAAAACCCCCAGAAGAAGGTAAAGCATGCCCCCAAACATCAGTGTGGATAAGTTCAAGCGGTGCTTGAGAAACACGAGAAGAAAGATTATATGGCAACTGATGACTTTTAGCACGTTGACAAGCATCACACACGAAAGACTCTGAGTTTGACGAACAAGAAAGATTGTTTGACCTAACAATATTGTGAACTATATTATTCGAGGGGTGACCAAGACGTTGGTGCCATTGATGAGATGAAAGCTTGACGCTGAAAGATGCATGCTTCTCGGAAAGTGGGGCTCGTCCAAAAGGAAGGGGATAAAGACCACCTCGGCTCCTACCGCGAAGAATGATTTTCTTCGTGACCTTGTCCTTAACAAAGAAGAAATATTTATGAAACTCAAGAAAGATGTTATTATCGGAAACAAGGCGATAAACAGACAGTAAATTTTTACTGATGTTAGGAACATGTAGAATATTTTTCAAGGCTAGGGATTGTGAAGGACCAGCTATATGAGAATGACCAACATGCGTAATGGACAAACCTGCACCGTTGGCGACTTGGACCTGATCCTTTCCCTGGTAACGTTCCTGGACGCTCAGCCTGCTCATATCATTGGTGAGGTGATCGGTTGCCCCCGTGTCAAAGTACCATGGGGGCTGTTCATCATGTTGAGAAGCAGCAGCAGAGTTGCCAGAACGCCGATCTTCAGCTTGGAACACCTGATTGAAGCGTTGCTTACACGTGAGAGCCTCATGGCCCCAATATTTGCAAATTTGACAGCGAGGACGTTGACGACCATTACGACCGTTGTTGTTGTTGTTGTAACCACCTCCTTGCTGTCCATTGTGTCCTCCACGATTGTTACGGGTGTGCTGTCCGCCCGAGCCACCACCTCCTTGCTGCCCATTGGTGGGGCGAGGACCGGAGCGGGCACCAGTGCTGCTATCAAAAGGGTGTCCACCGCGATTGGCGTCACCCTGCCTAGTTACGGCATTGGCGGAGGTGGAGTACTCGGTGGGTTGTGAGTTGTGAGCCTTTAGCGCTTCGCTGGACAGAAGCATTGCGTAGAAATCAGACAGACTCAGCACGGCACCACCGGCGTTGAGGACATTGAGCGAGTCCTGAAGAGACTCGAATTGGGAGCCAAGACCGACGACGATGTAATCCATCAACTCGTCATCGGAGACAGGGGAACCGACCATGGCCAATGCATCGGCAAAACCCTTCATCTTACTGAAGTAATCAGCAATTGATAGATCGCCCTTCTTCAACGTCGTCAGTTGACGTCGGATCTGCCGCACATCGGCACGATTTTGGGCGGAGAACATGGAGTTGAGGCACTCCCAGACGGCCGCAGAGGTGTGACGTCCAACCATCTGCGCAAGGATCTCTGGAGACATAGAACCGAGTAGGATGTTGAGGATCCGTTGATCGGTATACCACCACAACGCATATGCAGGGTTCGGCGATGTAGTAGCAGCCGCGCCTTCACCTGTGGTGATCGTCGCTGATGGCGCGGCACAGCTGCCATCAAGAAATCCGAACAGCCCCTGGCCTGCAATATTCGGCACGACCTGAGTCCTCCATAGGAGGAAATTGGAGCGATCAAGCACAATGGTGATGGTGTTTGTGTGGCTAGTCGGTAGGGTGGTTGGGATGGATGTGGCAGGACCAACGAGGGTGGACTGGGATGCGGAAGCAGTGACGCCGGCGATGGTGGAGAGTTGCATCGCGGAAGAGGTGGTCATGGCGACGCGAGCAGGGAAACCCTAGAACGGGAACACGTGCTCTGATACCATGTTAAACAGAGATATTTGCCGTGGTTAGCCCACACGGCTGGCCCTTCTTTATATACACGAAATAACTTGGAGTACAAGGTTTGGGTTCGGACCCGGTTCCTAATACGAACACAACATGATCGGTACAAACCGATCCTATCTCTAACAGCTCTGAACCTCTTCGGCACCACATACTCACGACCCCCTATTCATTTCGGCAACAAGTTAGCTTTAGTTAAACGAGTTAGCTAGTCCCTATGTTCTGCTCCGTGCGGGGAATTATAGAAGCTCATATGCTAGTGAAAATACAATCCGCTGCTACTCGATATGGTTCGTCTTTTTCTTGATTTAGAACAAGCTGCCACTAGGAGCATCTCCACTGCCCCCAGGAGCCCCCAAGGGCACCAAATTCGGCCGCTCCTCGCGCCGGCGAAAACAATTTTACACCGGTGAAGTGAAAAAAATCCAAAAACGTAGGAAAATACACACAGTGACTTCCCGAAGTATACAAAACTACAATATCGGGAAGTTCACCATAAAGTGCAGAAAAATAATAAAAAATATATAACTAAATGGAAGTACAGAAATTGTGAAAGTATTCAAATATACAAAGTCCAAATTCATTTGCTAGGTGGACAAAAAAAAAAGAGTGGAAGTACACATAAAGAATTAGTCTATATAAGAATTTTATTTTATTTTTATTAGGTACAAAATGCACAAAGTTACACGATGAAAATAAAATGATAAATTATAGGAGGGAGCACGATCACCGCTAAAGTATAAGAAAAATAATAAATTCATAGTCCAAAAGTAACATGTTCAGTTTTGGAAGGTGAACCCTCCCGCGAAGTGCTAGGAAATAATAAAAACATCTGAAATTATCGTAGAGTAGAAAAAACCCAAAGTGATGTAGGGAAGTACAAATCAAAAGTTTTTCGAAGTGCAAGTAATTTTGGAGCGGAAAACTTTCCTATAGGAAGTACACATAACGACGCTCAAAAGTACAAACCCACATAGAAATAATTTAAATGTACAATGTAGTACACGTTATACCAGAGATCAGTTCATGACTAAGCACAATGCAGTTCAATTCAAAATAGAGAGAAGTTCGGGCCCGTACAGATAGCAGTTTTGATCTACACACTATGTAGTTCAAATCAAATCAGAGAAATTCATGACCATATATATAGAAATTTGCGCCTAATGCACAATGCAGTTCAAGTACATAAAGTAAGCCGTTTAAGACCATTGAGAAGTTCAAAACCCATGAATAATGCAGTTCGGGTAACAAAAAGAAAAAAATTCGTACCCTCACATAGAGAAGTTCGAAGCCCATAAACTAGTCAGTTCAATATCCCATACACACAATAGTTCAACCAGAGAAGCTCATAATTCTACCAGCGAGCATTTCAGACTTCAACACAATGTAGTTCAAATCAAAACAGAGAGAAGTTCACGCCCACATAGATAGCAGTTTAGCCCTATACACAATGAAGTTCTAAACCCATGAATAGTGCAGTTCGGGTAAAAAAAAAATAGTTCGAACCCTTAAATAGAGAAGTTCGGAGCTCCAAATCTAGCCATTTCAATATCCCATACACACAACAGTTCAACTGAGAGAAGTTCAAAATTCTATAAGAGAGTAGTTCAGGTCTTAATACAATGCAGTTTAAGCCATATCAGAGGGAAGTACACATATCTTTCAAATTTTGGTATATAGTCTCTGACTCTCTCTTGTCAACGCAACAAAAATCACTCGATTTGGAGGTCGGATGAGTTGTCAAATAATTTTTTGAACATCCAAAATAGGTTTGATCGAACTATGACTGCGAAAATAGCCCACTTAGAAATTGATTTTTGACTTTTTCGTTACCGGTGAAACCGGTTGTATGAGCGAGCATTACAAAGTTCTTTAGAGGAATGATTTAGATTTATATTTGTTTTCTTACTAGAAAATAATGTAGGGATAAAAGTCAAAAAAGATTGAACCAAACGGAAGTACCTGGTGATAGAAAAATTCATATCGGTGAAATAGACCGAATTTTGAGAAGTGCACAACTTAATTTCTGGAACTACATGATTAATCTGATTGTAAAAAAGAATTGTTTGTCACATTAAAAATATTGGGATGTACAAAAGCAAACAGCGAGATTTTATTTTAGTCTGAGTAAGAATTTAATGGCCTCTTAGAAAACCATAAAACATTGCAGTTCGGATGTAAAAAGGAAGCAGTTCGTACCCTTGCATAGAGAAGTTCGAAGCCCATAAAGTAGACAGTTCATCCCATACACACAACAGTTCATCCCCACACATAGAGAAGAAGTTCAACCCCATATAGAGAGAAGATCGAAGCCCATACACAAAGCATTTCAACTCCACACACAGATAAGTTCAAAACCATAAAGACAGAAGTTCAAAACGTATAGAGAGAAGTTCAACCCCATACAGAGAAAAGATCGAAGCCCATAAACAAAGCAGTTCAATTCCACACACAGAGAAGTTCAAACTCATACAAAGAGAAGTTCAAAACGTATAGAGAGAAGTTCAACTCCACACAGAGAAAACATCGAAGCCCGTACACAAAGCAATTCAACTCCACACACACAGAGAAGTTCAAACCCATACAGAGATATGTTAAAAACGTATAGAGAGAAGTTCACACCTGACCCGTGAGAAGTTCACGCCCGCACATAGATAATTCAAAGCCCTTACATAATGTAGTTCACTTTCTACAAGAGAGAAGTTCATACCTAAATACAATGCAGTTCAAATCAAATTAGAGAGAAGTTCATGCCCATATAGATAGCAGTTTAGGCTTACACAAAATGCAGTTCAAGTGAGCAAAACAAACCAGTCCAAGACTATACAAAGAGAAGTTCGAACCCAATAAACTATTAAGTTTAATATCCTATACACTCAACAGTTTAACCCCTGCACGGAGAGAAGTTAAAAAATCTAACAGCAAGTAGTTCAAGGACTTAACACAATGCAGTTCAAATCAAATCTAAGAGAATTTCATGCCCATATCGATAGCAGTTCAGGCCTATACATAATGCAGTTCAATTACATTGGGAGCACACGTCTGTCGAGGGAATTCCAAATAATCCATTTTCTACGTGATACACATAGAAAAATTAAGGAACATTAAAATCATTGTCTAAATTGCGGAATACCGTTGCAGAACAAACTCATCAACCAAGAAGTTCACATGTATGTCGAGAGAAGTTCAACACTCTATTTTTTCATAGATATATAGTCCCCCACTCTCTCTTTTCAACGCAACAAAAATCACCCAATTTGGAGGTCGGATGAGTGGTCAAATCATTTTTTGGACATGCAAAATAAGGTTGACCGAACTTTGACCACGAAAATAACCCACTTAGAAATCGATTTTTGGGTTTTTTTTGTTACTGGTGAAACCGGTAGATTGAATAGATTTGAGTGCTCATTGAGTTAAAACGTATAATGTATGATAAAGTTATCGTTGTTTTCGTAAACGCAAATCACAAAAACTCCGTCCAGCAGTACAGAGACGCATACCGGAAAGTTCAAACGTGTGTCGACTCAAGTTCAATATCTATTTTTTATACTACGTTACAGATGATTATATTATTGAAATTGAATTTAAGCGGTGATGAATTAAATAAAACCGTATAATATAAAAAGATGCGGAATTTCAACAACTTTCCAACGATATATCATTTGAATCGTTTCAATTTACGGTTGAGAAAATATTTAAAAAATACGTTCTGCGTGACATTTCGCTGATCATGTTTTTTAGAAATAGAAAAATAACCGTAACGAATTTGAAAAAAGTGACAAAATAAAAAAGATGCGTAATTTCACTAGTTTTTCAACGGTATATCATTTGCTCAATTCTGATAAACGGTTAAAAACATATCCAAAAATACGTTCAAAACATGTTTTAACAAATTTGAGTATTTTTTAAATTGTTTAAAAATGGTTACGAATTTGAAAACCTACGTGAGCCAAGGAAAGATGCGAAATTTCACTAGCTTTTCAACGGTATATCATTTGCTAAATTCCGATAAACGGTTAAAAAGTTATTGTTGTTTTAGTAAACACAAATCACGAAAACTCCGTCGGGCAGTACACATACGTATACCACGAAGTTCAAGAGTGTGTCGTGTGAAGTTTCATACTCTATTTCTTATACTACGTTACAAATTAATATATTTTTAAAATTGAATTAAAGAAAACCGTAGAAGAGAAAAAATTGCGGAATTTCAACAGCTTTCCAACGACGTATCATTTGAATCGTTCCGATTTATGGTTGATAAAATATTTAAAAAATACGTTATGATTGACATTTCGGTAATCATGTTTAATAGAAATAAAATAATAACCGTAATGAATTTGAAGAAAATGACAAAATAAAAAAGATGCGCAATTTCACTAGTTTTTCAACGGTATATCATTTTCTTAATTCTAATAAACGGTTAAAAAATATCCAAAAAATACGTTCACAACAGTTTTTAACAGATTTGATTAATTTGGAAATTGTTTAAAAATGGTTACGAATTTGAAAACCAACATGAGACAAGGAAAGATGCGAAATTTCACTAGATTTTTAACGGTATATCATTTGCTCAATTAGATAAACGGTTAAAAAGTTATTGTTATTTTATTAAACACAAATCACTAAAACTCCGTCGGGCATTACACATACGTATACCGGGAAGTTCACGAGTGTATCTTGTGAACTTCAATATTCTTTTTTTATACTACGTTACATATTAGTATATTTTTGAAATTGAATTTAATCGGTGATGAGTTAAAGAAAACCGTAGAAGAGAAAAAGTTGCGGAATTTCAACGGTTTTCTAACGGCATATCATTTGAATCGTTCTGATTTACTCTTGAGCAAATATGAAAAATTACGTTGTTTTTTAGAAATAAAATAATATCCGTAACGAATTTAAAAAATGTGACAAAATGAAAAAGATGCGTAATTTCACTTGTTTTTCAACGGTATATCATTTGCTCAATTGTGATAAACAGTTAAAAAAATATCCAACTAATACGTTCACACCAGTTTTTACCAGATTTGAGTATTTTTGAAATTCTTTAAAAATAGTTACGAATTTGAAAACCTATGCGAGACAAAGAAATATGCGGAATTTCACTAGCTTTTCAACGATATATCATTTTCTCAATTCCGATAAAGTTATTGTTATTTTAGTAAACACAAATCACGAAAACTCCGTCGGTCTCTACACATACGTATACCGGGAAGTTCACGAGTGTGTCGTGTGAAGTTAAATACTCAATTTTTTATACTACGTTACAGATTAATATATTTTTGAAATTATTAATCGGTGTTGAATTAAAGAAAATCGTAGAAGAGAAAAAGTTGCGGAATTTCAACAGGTTTCCAACGACATATCATTTGAATCGTTCCACGGTCGAGAAAATATTTAAAAAATATGTTCTGCGTGATATTTTGATGATCATATTTTTAGAAATAAAAAATAACCGTAACGAATTTGAAAAAAGTGAAAAAAATGAAAAAGATGCGTAATTTCACTACTCTTCAACGGTATATCATTTGCTCAATTCCGATAAACGGTTAAAAATATCCATAAAATACGTTCACAACATTTTTTGCCAGATTTGAGTATTTTTTAAATTGATTAAAAATGGTTACGAATTTGAAAACCTATGTGAGACAACGAAAGATGCAGAATTTCATTAGTTTTTCAACAGTATATCATTTGCTCAATTCAGATAAACAGTTACAAAGTTATTGTTGTTTTACTAACACAAATCAGGAAAACTCCATTGGGCACTACACATAGGTAACCGGCAAGTTTCCAAGTGTGTCGTGTGAAGTTCAATATTCTATTTTTTATATTACGTTACATATTAGTATAATTTTAAAATTAAATTTAATCGGCGATGAATTAAAGAAAATCGTAGAAGAGAAAAAGTTGTGAAATTTCAACAGTTTTCCAGCGTCATATCATTTGAATCATTCCAATTTACGGTTGATAAAATATTTAAAAATACATTATGCGTGACATTTCATTGATCATTTTTTTAGAAATAAAAAAATAACCGTAACGAATTTAAAAAATGTGACAAAATGAAAAAGATGTGTAATTTCACTAGCTTTTCAACGGTATATCATTTGCTCAATTCTAATAAACGGTTAAAAAATATCCAAAAAATACGTTCAGAGCAGTTTTAACCAGATTTGAGTATTTTCGAAATTGTTTAAAAATGGTTACGATTTTGAAAACCTACGTGAGACAGGGAAATATGCGGAATTTCACTAGTTTTTCAACAGTATATATCATTTGCTCAATTACGATAAACGGTTAAAAAGTTATTGTTGTTATAGTAAACACAAATTACGAAAACTCCGTCGGGCAGTACACATACGTATACCGGGAAGTTCACAAGTGTGTCGTGTGAAGTTCAATACTCTATTTTTTATACTACGTTACAGATTAGTATATTTTTGAAATTGAATTTAATCGGTGATGAATTAAAGAAAACCATAAAAGAGAAAAAGTTGCGGAATTTCAACGGATTTCCAACGGCATAACATTTGAATCATTCCAATTTACGGTTGAGAAAATATTAAAAAATACGTTCTGCGTGGCATTTCGGTGATCATTTTTTTTAGAAATAAAAAAATAACCGTAACGAATTTGAAAAATTTTACAAAATGAAAAAGATGCGTAGTTTAACTAACTTTTCAACGGTATATTTTCTCAATTCTTATAAACGGTTCAAAAAATATCCAAAAAATACTTTCATAGCTATTTTTACGAGAGTTGAGTATTTTTTTAAATTGTTTAAAGATGATTACGAATTTGAAAACCTACGTGAGACAAGAAAAAATGCAGAATTTCACTAGCTTATCATCGGTATATCATTTGCTCAATTCTGATAAACGGTTAAAAAATAACGTTAAAAGTACCGCACTGAACTGTCCCTACAGCGGGGCAGTTCTGTGTTTTTCTGTGAGAAGTTCAGAATTGGTTGTAGGGCACTATTCTACACCTAGTTTTAGAATAGTTCGCATGTATATATATGTATATAATTAATAATAATAAAGGCATTAGCGTTTCTCTCTTCGTCCGCCACGGTACGCCTTCGTCCATCTAGAAAAACCGTTTTCGGTCGCGGTGCGTGCACATGAGTCAAATTGTAACAGAACAATACTCTCTCCGTTCACAAATAGATGATTTTCATTTGTCTAAAAATGGATGCATCTAGATACTAAAACATGTCTACATACATCCACTTTAGGACAAATGGAAGTCATCTATTTATGAACGGAGGAAGTAGTTTACAACGGACACGCTACATGCAGCGAACACACCGCCATATGCCTAGCTTTCTCATGAAAATAAAGCAAGGATCACAGGAGATCCCCAGAACTCATGCAGACCTGGATCTAAAAAAAAGAACTCAAACGAGAGCTTGGAGGAAACAATCTTACAGAGAGCCTAACTCCGTCGTTCACGCAGGCCAGAGCTGAGAGGAGACAATCTCGGGAGATTATGTGCGTGTAAAGAATGCACCGTATGCGGGCTCACGCCGGCAAGGCAATAGGCCAATTGATACATCATGATCTCCAGCATGACGGTGGTGCCACACCGTGATCGGACGTGTCGAGCGGATGCGGCCGACGGCTGCCACATAGGCAAATATACCGGAAGGTCTCTATGTCTGAAGTGCCTTCATCTCGCCTGTTTCCATGACGACGCCGTCGGAGGAGCCGCTGACAACGTACAGAGAATCTGCCGACGCTTCCGTGGCATAGCTCAAAATCGTTCATGTCGGACCACACTGCTGGGTCGCTACCCTCACCTGCCACCAGCATAGCTCATAACCGAACTACCATAGATTGTCCAACATAGTTCCTCCGGCAAGGTAGCCCGTAGCGATCACGTCATATGCTCGTACGAGGGTTCCTCACACAAGAACCCCGCGACTCTGGCCGTCTTCCCCTCCACCAGACACGTACAGAGGATCTGCCAGGCTATTCCCCGAGCTCATCAGACTGAACTGAGTGGATCTCCTTGCCTAGCCAGCATTAGTGGCGCCATGGACGCCAAGCTTGCGTCGTCGTCCGTGATTTGCAACACACGACCATGTTGCCGCTCGACTTCGACAACTCTGTCTTCAAGGAGAAGTTGTGCTTGATTGGCCATGATGTGGTCTGGTTTATATCCATGGTGTCTTATCTGCAAGTTCCGCTACCTTCTGGCCACTAATCTGTGAAATAGATACACCGGTGGGATGAATAGTATCCCGCTGTTACAAGAGACGTCTAGGGGATCAACCATATCGGCGTGCTTGGAAGGGGATCGCATGCAAACAAATGATGTAGCCATTTTTCTGCTAAAGATCGGAGCATAAATCTATGAGTAAAACCCCGGTTTAGTATACCAACTTGATGCGATGAGCGTTTTGGTCACCAAGTTGCGAAACGTGAATTTCAGATCGCGAAGTTGCCAAACGCGAGCGTTTTGGTCACTCCGTGACGTGGCAGACTGGTCTTTTTGCCTATCGCCCTCTATAATTTTATTTATTCTAATTTCTAGGTCATTTTTCAATTGTTTTTTCCTTTAGGGCTGAATTTGTCAAAAAATAAAAATTCAGGGGGCGATTCGCAAAAAATAGACTGCCACATAACGAAGTGACCAAAGTGCTCACATGTGGCAACTTCCTGACCTGAATTTCACGTTTCGCAACTTGGTGACCAAAACGCACATTCGCGTCAAATTGGTGTACTAAATCGGGGTTTTACTCTAAATCTATATAGATTTTGAAACAAAATCAGCTCTCGGTTTGGGACATTTATTTCTGTCGTCACAAGTCACCCCGTCTCTACAAAATATTCGGCGACGCCTCCATAGTCTATAACCGTCTAGGTGATGAGAAAAATGTAGCGGGTTGCAGAGTAATAAGAAACTCACACGACTCGTTTGGTGAATATTGGAGAAAGGAGCACATGTCAAATTAGTGATCTACAATACTGGTTTGGGCGCGGACGTGCCGGTAGCATCTCATGTCTGACATCGAGTATGAGACTACAAGTTACTACATAGAGTCCAAAGTTTAGCAACATTATATTATGTCAATTCTTTTCCGTGCTCTGACAAGTACATGCCTAAGTGTAGCAGCAATTGTTGGAGGACTTATGTGTTTCCTACTCCTGGTTTGGTTCATTCGGTCATCATGGTTTAAGTTGAAACGAGGGCAGGAGCTGGCCCTAAGCAATACCGGTACCGTGATTTTTTTTTTAAAATTATACCAGTACCGTGATTTAGCTCAGAAAGCGAACAACTTTTGTAGGACGAGAAGCTTGGAGACGGTGCCTTATAAAGAATTATGTAACAGAGGAGGTCAAGCTAAATTAGATATTCATTACAATAAAATAAATTGATGAGGAAGCAGCAATGTTCTGTATTTTCCCTAATAAGGGTATGCTAAAATGTATCGAACAAGGGGAGTCAGATAACGTGTCTCCTGCCAAGTGCATCATCTCTTGCAGATTCAAGATTTTTGTCAAATAATTGAGAAAGTTTTCCAAAATTTCATAGTAGGCCAGATGGTCACGACACACACTCCCCGTGCAATTTTAAGAATATTTGTGTTGTCTAATTTTAAGAGACCAATTTGTTATATGTGTACTTTTTTTTTAGCCGTAGCAACGCACGGATAATTTTGCTAGTTAATATAAACGGTTTTGCTAATTCTCAGCTAGCTGAGAAATAGTTTAACGCTCAGTCACCTTTATGACCATACGATCAGGCTAAGATTTGTGTAGTTGATGACGTCGCTTGTCTGGTTACTAGTGCGATCTACGCGAAGAGCTACATGGGCTTGTCTGGATCTTTTCATTATTTTGTTTCTCTCACGTCCGTGTACTGTTTGCATGGTGGGATTTTTTTTATCTATTTCACTTTTTTCTACAAAGCTAAGCCCTTTTGCATGAGCGCGAGTTTTTTTTTTTTTTGAACCAACGAGTTTTTTTTTAACCATGTTGGGTTGCTTTTGCTACCGGAGAGGGTTGAGAAATTCTCGGTTGTTTTATCTTTTTTTTTGTTGAATCTTGAAAGAGGAAAATATGTTAATTTTTGCATTTCCTTGTATTTTTCCCTCTCATTTTATTTTCCCATTTTTCTTAGTAGATTGCACGTCCTAATTTGTCGCTACATTATTATTTTATGTGTGTTAAACATTGCACAAGTTTTTCTTTACAGACTTAATGCGGCAGTTTAAATATCATTTTCATGAATATTTTCAAGAGAGTAATTTTGTACAAGCATGCATGGGTACAGATGCTACCTACACCGTTGGTTGTTTTCTCGAGATCCGAACAAAATTTGGACACATAACATTTTCAATTTCCATGACGTTATTTTCGTTATTTTTTCGAATTTGCTAGCTGAGAAATAGCTTATTTCTTAGTCGATTTTGTAGCCATTAGATTTTGTGTGGAGATTTGTCGGCATCTTTGTTTCCCTGATTTTTCCAAGTCTGATGGGTCGGCCCATGTAAATATAGAAATGGGCACATGAGGATGGAAACATCCACTACACATTTGCGTATTTGTCTTTTTGTACTTGTACGTCATGTTACTGTTTTTGTCTTTCTATTTTGAATAACTGGCTAGATAAGTTGAGTTTTACCGGATGAAGTTGTTGTTTTACCCATTTTATCTTTGTTGACTGGTTTCACTTGAGGTTTTGTCTGTGTATTTTTTTCAGCTACCGAGATTTTTCAATGACGGGTGGGGCGCATTTAAGATGTTTCAGTTGCAACTAAGTAAATTTTCAGTTTCAGGTTGAGTTGTAACCGCGAGTTTTCTTCCGTTGCAAGTGTGGTTGCATGTTGAGAAATTTCTTCAATCGCGAGCGGTGTTGCAAGTATGGGGTTTTCTTCAGTTGCAAGTGGGGTTGTAACTGCAAGTTTTGTCCGTTACAACTAGAATTCCTATTCAGTTGCAAGTAGGGTTGCAACAACGAGTTTTGTTTGGTGCAACTGTGGTTGCAACTGGAATTCCTATCCAGTTGCAAGTGGTGTTGCAACTACGAGTTTTGTCCGTTGCATGTGTGGTTGCAACTGGAATATTCCTATTCAGTTGCAACTATGAGTTTTGTCCGTTGCAAGTGTGGTTGCAAATCGTGAGTCCGTTGCAACCGTAGTTGCAATTGGAATTCCTAGTCAATTGAAAGTGGGCTTGCAACTGCGAGTCATTATTGTTGCAACTGTGGTTGCAACTGGAATTCCTTGTCAGTTGCAAGTGGGGTTGCAACGGCGAGTTTTGTCCTTTGCAAGTGTGGTTGCAACTAGGATTCCTATTTAGTTGAAAGTGGTGTTGCAACTATTTTTTTTCCCAGTTGCAATTGGGTTGCAAGTGTGGTTTCTATTTGGTTGCAAGTGAGGTTGCAACTAAGATTTTTGTTCTTTTTGCAAGTGGGATTGTAAGTGTGATTTTTGTAGTTTCAATCATGTTCTAACTAGGATTTTTGTCGGTTGCAAACGAGATTGCAACTGGGTTTTTATTCCGTTGCAAATGGGTTTATAACTCAGTTCTAAAAAATCAATTGCAAAATTACTCGTTGCTAAAAGTAATCTCAGTTGCAACTTCGATTGCAACTATAGTAATCTCAGTTACATATCCGACTTCAACTGAAATGCCAATCCCCTTTTGTCTCCCACTCACTAATTTGTTTATGACTATCTCTCATTTTCCGTGTTAAAGTGAGACGTAAAAAAAATGGAACCTATGTGTCCTATCTTACAAGCAAGCTAGCTACTACCGTATAAGCTAAAAAAAAAATTGGCTGAATATATGCATACGAGAGAAGGGACAACCCAACATAGGTCAAGACCTAATACGCTACGTGGGCTCAACCAGCGATCGAACATCGCTTACAATCGCTCCTATGTACGTGCCTTGACGTCACCTGACTGAGAAATAACATATTTCCAAGTCAGCTGAGAATTAGCGAGACCCTAATATAAATTCTTTATCTCTACCTAATAATAAAGAAAGTAAGGGTTCTGTCCAGATTTTTTGCCGTTATGAAATTTGCCACTGAAGTTGGATGGATTACACCATATTGTCACCGTAAGTGGCAACAGATTGAGGAAATAACGGTTCGTTTCATTGGATCTTTACCCCACAATGTGTGGGCTGTATTGGGCCTAAGCATGTACGTCATGCCCAGCCGACTCCCTCCTACCAGTCCCTAAAAAAGAACCCCCTTCTACCAACATACGGGTACATCTCGCTTCTACCGTGTCGTATCAAATACAGTCTTGTTCACCGAGTGAATCTGTTCCTGCTTCCCCAAGGTGGAGTCAACCTTGGAATCAAACTTGCATAATACCTACACATGTCTATCTAATAAAAACCATGGTTGCCGCTCCTCTTTGTATCAATAAGAGAGGAGAGAGCTGGAGACGATGCCGGAATTTCTCTTTTCTTCTTATCTCGGTTCTCTAGAGCACTACTGCATCGATGATGCTATGGACCGCCGTCTCTAGGTCCGAGATTGAAAATTGACTAACCTTGATCCGGACACCCTCGCCCCTGGACGCCAGCGGCCCTATCGCACGGGATACATCTCGACGAGTTCTATTTTTTTCTGCAGCTGAAAGAGTTAGTGCATTAGCGTTTTCTGGCCAGTGCCTTCTGCAACGCTAGCTCTGGACCATAATGTGCGCGGGATCCATGGCGCATGTGACGTCACTGCAATCGGACCTTTTGGACGCGTCCTTAACTCCTTGATCAATCTGCGTCCATATGGTGTTTCTTCAGTTTCGCAGCCCACAGGGTCCTTAACTCCTATGTCATGTCTTCTAGACTGTCTCGGTTTTCTTCTTACATGCCTTAGATCAGAAGATTGACCCAAGCCACACAAACTCTTTGTTTGTCGCTAATCCGCTGGACCCAGCATGTCGTATCCATTCTTCGTCACTCCTAGAACCCACTATGAAAGTTGTGGCAAAATTTTATCCAACTTCAAGATAATTAATATGAGACGGAGGGAGTATCCAAAGTTATCAGCCCTGAATCAGAAAACTATGTGTTTTTTTATTAGAAAACTAATGTTCATGTGTGGCAAGAGCTCTGTTTTTAGGTTCCCTGATGATTAAAGGACAATCGAAAGTCCTCAATTTGTTGCTCACTTAAATGATATTCTTTTAGTACATAAATATGATACTTTTCATGAATTGTATGTCTACTATTTGTTTCTCCTGTTGCAACGCACGGGCATCTGTGCTAGTAAAGAAAATGAGGACGCGGAAATTCCACCTGCACATGCGAGTCCCCGTCTTATCCAATGGTTGGCAGGGTTCCAAGATGCGTGGCAAACAGTTTTGCAATTCCATCCTGCACAAAGTACACAATGCGACCTCTATGGAGCCGAAGGTCGACATGTACAACTTGATCCGCTCCATCCCGTCTCGTCCACTCTCTGTCGCCTCGTCTTTCCTCTCCCCACCCTCTCCGTCCCCTTGCTTTTCCTCTCTCTCCATGAACACGGCGGGCGCCTACTCCGGGACCGTCTATCTAGGCATGGCGGCCGTCGCTAAGTACTCTGCGGAGCAACCATACTTAGCGGAGCAGCCAGGAGCCGGCGACCTCCATAGCCCGACGACGCCGCGGATCCGCGCCAGATCTCCCGGGAGACAACGACCTCGATCCTCCCTCTTCCAACAAGGCCGAGATCAACGGCCAGACACAGATTTGGAGGGCTTCTTTTAGTTTCGTTCTGAAATTTTGATTTGATTGTTTGATGCAGTGTTTCGCTTTCTTTTGTACTAATTGTGCCTAAATTTCTGGAATCTAAAATTGTAGAAATAAAAATTAATGTAAATATTGTTCATGGTTGATCCGTGGGTTAGAATATATGGAATGAAATGATCCAGTGAATTATTGAAAGAGAAGCAGGATAGGGATTTTAGATTGAGAAGTGGATGAATTGGAGGTGTTTTTGGCACTTAAGAGAATATATATTGGAGGGGTTCTTTGTAATGTACACAGGTTGCTGTACCAATCGTAAAGCAAGGTTGAACGACATGTGATAAGCCAGGAACGCGTGTGCCCGGGTGGTATTGCTTTTTCGAGAAAATGCCCGGAAAGGTCACTCTCGTACGGTGTCCGCTCAAAAAAAAAAAATGTGACGCGTACGGTGCAAACTGCATGCATCAGATTATCCAAAAAAAAAAAAAAAAACTGCATGCATCAGAAAACAGGCACATCTTGATGGGAACCGAGTCGGAGAGCAATCGATGGACGCGTAATTTGGATGCGATCGCGCCAGGCCAGCCTACAAATATGCCCTCGAAAGAGAGCAGCTATGGGCTCGCAAACAGAAGCATCCGATTAACAGGCCCATGATCGATGCCGCCGCTTCGACGACTCCGCGATCGAGCCAGTTTCGCGGCGACGCCATACCCCAACGGGTGGCTGTCGCGACGCCACCGCCGGAGCAAAACCAGGCGCGCCTATGGCGATGGCCCCCTACCGGCCGACGTCCTCTCCGTGATCTTTGCCCGCGCATCTTCGAGCGCCGCCGACGTCGCGCGCTTATCCTCCACGTGCCGCTACTGGGGCCTCGTCGTGGCCACGCACGCCGCCGTCATCTGCCGCGGTCTGCCGCCGCCCACCCGATACCACACGCACCTCACCCTCGGCTTCTTCCATCAAGAAAACGAGGACGTCCGCGCCTTCCACAGGCGCCGCCGGCCGCGCGACTCCGCTCAGCCGAGATTCGTGCCGACAGCATCCGCCTCCCGTCTCCTAGGCCCGTTGGGCTCTCGTCTCTTTGGCGACTTGTTCGATCATGCCCGCCCGGTCGCGTCCCGGAACGGGCGCCTCGTCCTCGAGCTCCGGCGCCAGGAGCGCGGCCAGGGCCTCACGCTCAGGGTCTGCAACCCCATGACTGGGCAGGTGTCCGTGATTCCAGCGCTCTCCGGGAAGGACTGCCCCGGGTACTACGTGTGCGCAATACTCACCGGCGACGATCTTGACGCCAGCACACCGTTGGGCTTCTTCCGCGTGCTCCTAGTCTACAACCGCCCCGGTTTCACGGCGCTGCGGATCTTCTCCTCCGACGTCGGTAGCTGGGGGCCGGAAGGCAGGAAGCCCGGCGCCAAGATGGATGCCAGTTTGCTTCGCCTGCTTGGCCCTGCTGTCGTCGTCCGTGGAGTTGCCTACTGGCCCATGCGCCATGGTGCGTTGGGCGTGCGCCTCGACGGAGCACCCATGGAGGAGATCATGGACGTGTGCTTCGTGCGCTACATCGAGCACATCTGTCCGGACTTCCGCTTGATGGGCGTGACACCGGACGGGAGCCTGAGCTTCGTCTTCGCGCTATTCAACTGTCTCAACATCACCGTCGAGAGCCGGAAGCCGCAGAGCTTGAGCACGGCTAGGGACTGGGAGGTTCGCGAAATGATCGACTTTCCCGAGATCACGGCGAGTCCATCGACCGAATTTAAGTTACGGTGGTTCAACGAGAAGAGCGGCACTGTGTTATTCACTATAAGAGAAGGCGGAGACGCCACTAGTGGCGCCTTCATGTTGAACCTCGCGACGAGGTCCCTGGAGAAGCTTGCGAGCGGCGTCCACTGCCATGGATGGAGAAACTTTTGCGGGTATGAGATGGACCGTGCGGCGCTCCTTGAATCTGTAGCCCGATTTTGAGTTCTGTGTCCTTATACTTACTAGTTGAATGCCTTGCGTTACCACAGAATAATAAATTTATATATAGAAACATTGATCAAAACAATATTTAATTCACAACGAGTACTTCACGTGCAACTTATGACGGTATTGCACAAATATCACCTCATATATAGTACTTACTAACTAAACAAAATACAGGTAAACCTAACGAATCATGTAAGTAAGTCTACTCAACGAAGATGCATCACCCACTTGCAATACGCTGATGATATGTTATTTGTTTGGAGTTAGATAATAATTCTATTGCAACAATGAATTTTTTTGTTGTATAGTCCCTAGCTGCCGTAATCATAGCCCCCAAGGCATCAACAACTGACGCAGCCATTTTTTAAAGTTCTGAAATAGATTCCCAATTCCCCATTAATATTAATGCATACTTTCCCGGTTTCAACCGATAGAGCAATCCACTCGATCCACTGCTCCCCAAAACTTTTCTAAGAACATCTCTAAGAAAATGTCAATGGATCTTGTCATAAGCCGTCACGAATACCAACTTGAGGACAATGCCCCTCGAGTTAGTTCGTTTGACCTCGTGGAGCACATCATGAAGAACCACAACCACTTCCAAGATGTGAAGTCCCGGGATAAAAGCAGTTTCGGCTGGCTGAATGATTTTATCTACGTGTCAACACTGTTGTGATGATCTTAAAAATAACATCCAACACACAAATTGATCGATATGGCTTAATGACATTCACATCTTTGACTTTTGGAATAAGTGTGATGACTCCATAGTTCAACCGACCAAGGTCCAATTTACCAGCAACAATCTCCCCTGACATCTCCACCATCAGATTTTCTAAATAATCCAAAACTCCTTGTAAAATTGCACGGGAAACCATCCAGTCCAAGTGCAGTATCAGTTTTCATCTCCTTCACCGCCACTTCCACTTCAACAAGTGTAAATGGTTTAACCAACCCCATATACTTATGTGACAAGATCTTCTCCACGTATCGGGGTGAATACGCACAGCTGAAGCGTGCCACTCATCTTCCAGGCACAGAATAGTGTTTTTTCGAGGACTGCCATTTGCAACCTCGTGAAAATAGGAAATTGTATACGGATCAGAGGTGTTTAGAAAATATTAGAGCCATGCACTCCTGCATAGTTTCCCCATTTTTCTCCATGGCAACAATATATATGCCACACATGAGTTGAGACTAACAGACCAGTATCCTAATATGCTAAGGACATCTCCTACGGGGCTGCTCATTTGCGGACCAATCTGGTCCGGATTTTGTCTGTTTGAGCAGCCGTCCAGGCCAGTGTCCGCGCGGATTTGGACCCTGCACCCTGCGGGGCTGCTCATTTAGTGGCCCGGGACCTATTTTTCCTTAGTTTTTTTCCCAATGATACTTTGAGCCTAAAAACAAACACAATACTAAATAATACAAGTTATTTATTACAAATTTGACCGGTCAATAAGAAGACAAATAAGTCTTAATAAAAATTACAAAAGAGTCTATTGGTTTCCTACGAAGTTCCAGATGTGTTGCACCAAATCATCCCGAAGTGTGGGGTGGGTGTCCTGATCACGCAACTCGTACTGGAAGTCAATGAAATCCTCAAATGTTGCCACTCCTGGCTGGGGCTCCATGTTCTCACCCTGAAACAACCAGTTCTCGTCGTAGACGCTGTCATCGCGCTCATCCTCTATGATCATGTTGTGCATAATCACACAAGCAGTCATCACCGACCACATAATCTCCGGGCTCCATGTTCTAGCAGGGTGGCGAACAATAGCCCATCGAGATTGAAGCGCACCAAAAGCACGCTCCACATTCTTTCGGGCACTCTCCTTCTCTTGGGCAAATTGTTTCGTCATCTCATCTTGAGGATTGGAGATGGTCTTCACAAAGGTAGCCCACTGGGGATAGATACCATCTGCCAGGTAGTATCCCTTTGTGCAGTGGTGTCCATTGATATCATAGCTCACCTCGGGGGAGTTGCCTGCGGCAAGTCTGCCAAACACCAAAGAGCGCTGGAGCACGTTGATATCATTGTGTGAACCTGCCATGCCGAAGAACGAGTGCCAAATCCACAGATCATGCGAAGCAACTGCCTCGAGAATAACCGTGCACTCACCAACATGTCCCTTGTACTGCCCCTGCCAACCAAATGAGCAGTTCTTCCACTCCCAGTGCATACAATCGATGCTTCGAAGCATCCCAGGCCACCCTCTGCTCTCGTTGATCGACAACAGCCGCTGAGTGTCGGCAATAGTCGGTTCCCTCAAGTACTCCGGGCCAAAGACCCGAACCACAGCTTCACAAAACTTGTACATAGATTTCAGGCATATGGATTCACTCATACGCAAGTATTCATCAACCAGATCACCAGCTACTCCATATGCGAGCATCCGAACTGCTGCGGTGCATTTTTGATAAGAAGAGAAGCCAAGCTTACCGGTGGCATCCGGCTTGCACTTGAACCAATCATCATAGTCGAGCACACCGAGTCGAATGCGGTTGAACAAGTCTCTTTTCATCCGAAAACGGCGCCGGAATAGCTTGGCCGTGTACACCGGATTGGTTGGGTGGAAGCAGTCATTGTACAGCTGGGTATGGCCGCCTACTATGTCCCTGTCCAAGCCCGGCCATGGCCGGGAATGGACCCTCTGAACACCGGCCGCATCCTAGCGATGTGGTCATTGACCACGAGAGTGGCAACGAGGATGTCGCTCTCGTCCTCGAAATCGGACTCCGACGAGGACGAGTACATGATCACGTTGTTGAAGAAGAACTCGTCGCCGCTGTCCGCCATTTTTCGGGCCAAGGTCGGGGCAGGCACACGGCCGAACACCTTGTGTGCGTCCCGTGAAGGTGAGGGAGGTGGACCGGGCGGTAGGCAGGCCGGCGAAACTCCTGCGGGACCGGTGGCGGCGTGGCGGCGTGGGTGAGAGGTGGGGGCAGGTGGCCGTCGCTGGTGGGGGGTCGAACGGCGGTGGTGGTCGCCAAATCGGCGAGCCAGCGGCGGCGAGGTGGGTCGAGGGCGACGCGAGGTGGGAGGATGGGGCGTTCTGCGCGGGCCAGGGTAGTGTGTCCACGGGACACTTTGTTGTCCGCGGGGCTGCTCAAATCTGGACCAAATTTGGTATGGATTTGAGAATCCGGGGACAAAAAAAACGGATCGCGGTCCATATGAGCAACGCCGCAGGGGCCTGATTTCGGCTCAGGCTGCTCAAAACAGACCGGTCCGGGGCAAATGAGCAACCCCGTAGGAGAAGTCCTATGGTACGTCAAGTAGTACTTGTAAACTGCCCCAGATAAATATCTTGCAAGAGTGGACAAAATTAACAAATTCATGGTTATGCTTGATCCAACAAAGGGGATACGCAAAATCTGGGAATCTACAAAAAGACTTACCAAACCTCGAGTAAAAAAATACACGCGGTTGTTTAGGAAGCAACATATGACCCTCATACCATAGCAAAACTCGTGTGCTTCTTTCTCGGGCAGTGTTTAGCTCTATGGTTTCTGAAACTCGCTATCAAGCATTTACCGTACACGGATGAGGTGACAACACCTTGTTTTCCGATAGCTATAGTCTACAACGTGATTACAGAAGAACAGACAACATAAATTCAAGGCTTCCCTATAAAAGATGGTCAGAAAACGTTTTTTTTACAAACCCCTTGGACACTTTGTAGCTTGATAAAATTCAATTTCATTCCACGGCTATATATCACTAATTCAGTGGCTAGCGGCAAGAGAGAAGTAGAACTTAAAAAACAGTGTTATACTACTATTTATATGGCCATCAAGAAGCAAGACAATAATAAATTCGTTAAAGTAAGAAGTCAGATCCACCTGAATGGGTGGTACAAAACATTTAATTTGCATAAGTAGTTATCAAACTTGGAGTTTCAAGTACTGGCATATGCAAGCTTTACAAAGATAAAAGTACTTGTGAATTAATCACTTCTTCAGAAAAGTAGCCATGAACGTAGTGATCAATGATTTCTACCAATGTCCTGTTATACCATCGGGAGACCAAATATGTAGACCTCAATACGTGTGGCGCGTGAAACTCGTCGCACACAACCTCTCATCATGGTCAAACCTGGAGTTCCTAGATGGAAAGACCTGAGCTCCGGCACGCTGATACGTCTCCAACGTATCTATAATTTCTGATGCTCCATGATCATATTATGCCATTTGCTACATGTTTTCTCTCTTATTTATAGCATTTTTATACGTTTTCCGAGACTAACCTATTAACAAGATGCCAAGTGCCAGTTCCCTGTTTCTGCTGTTTTTTGGTTTCAGAAAAGTTATTCTGGAAACATTCTCGGAATTGGACCCCACAAAGCCCGAAGTGCCTATTTTCCCCGGAAGCATCCAAAACACCGAAGAGGAGTCGAAGACGGGTATCAGGGGGGCACACCATAGGGTGGCGCGGCCTCCCCCTGGCTGCGCTAGCTATGGGTGTGAGGCCCCCTAGCCTCCACCGTCTCTGCCATTTCGCCTATTTATTCCCCCCGGATGGAAAACCCTAAGCACCTGATCAAAAATCGCCGAAAAGTTCCACAGCCGCCGTCGTCGTCAACCCTAGATCAGGGGAGTTCTGGAGCTGTCTCCCGGCACCCTGTCGGAGAGGAAATTATCACCGGAGGCTTCTACAGCCTACCTCCGGAGTGATGCGTGAATAGTTCATCCCTAGACTACGGGTCCATAGCAGTAGCTAGATGGTTGTCTCCTCCTCATATGCCTCCATGTTTAGATCTCGTGAGCTGCCTATCATGATCGAGATTGATCTTATGTAATTCTATATGTTGTGCTTGCTGGGATCCGATGAATATTGACCTTATGCCAAGTTGATTATAGTCTTTATTGCATATGTTATTTGTGATCTTGCATGCTTTCCTTTGCTAGTGTTTTCTCTGGCCAAGTAGTTGCTAGTGACTCCAAGAGGGAGTATTTATGCTAGATAGTGGGTTCATTCCTCCTTTTCGCCTGTGCTCGAGTGACAGAAACGTGACGACGGAGGATGTGCTGTTGCCACTAGGGAGAAAACAGCGGTGACAGTGCCCGCATGTACAATCATTTCTTACATTAACACATTGTTTAATGCTTTTATCTGTTGCTTGCAACATAATACCTAAGAGGGGTTGGATGATAACCTGAGGGTGGATTATTAGTCATAGATGCAGATGGATTTCGGTCTATGTATTTTGTTGTAATGCCCGCACTAAATATCATAGTAGTCATCATGTTATAATGTGCACTACGGTGCAACTTCTATTTGTCAATTGCACATCACCCAGCATGTTATTTTATGGAGAGACACCACTAGTGAAACTACGAGCCCCGGTCCATTTTCCAAACTATTAAACAAACCACAACAATTTCCTGCTCTCTTTACTTACTGCAAGCATACATCATTTTCCACACTATACTTCTAATCTTTGTTTTTAGCAATACCGGTGAGATTGACAACCTCACTGTACTGTTGGGGCAAAGTATTTTGGTTGTGTTGTGTGCAGGTTCCACGTTGTTGCTGACACCGGTGAAGCGCCAACACCACCGTCAGTGGCATCAACCTTCTGAAGGTCCTCTTTACCTACTGGTTTGATAACCCTAGTTCTTAACTAAGGGGAAAACTCCTACCTCTGTGCTGATCACACCCTCCTCTTGGGGTTTCCAACAGTAGCAAGGATTTTTCTGGCGCCGTTGCCGGGGAGAAGGAAGTCTTCTGGCAAGGGGAGTCTCTCACTCAACATCTCTATTTTGTTTATTTTCTTGTTTTTCTTTTGTATATTAAAAACACAAAAAAATTAGTTTACTTTATAGCTGTTATTTATTTGCTTGCTCTTATGCTGCTAAAACGAGTTCCTATGAGAATACTAAGTTGTGTGACTTCACTAGCACGAACAACAATGATTTTATTTGCACACCTATTGCTCCACCTGCTCCTACTGCTGCTTTCTATGAGATTAAACCTGCTTTATTAAATCTTGTTATGAAAGAGCAATTTTCTGGTATTAGTACTGATTGAAGGGAATATGCCCGAGAGGCAATGATAAAATGGATATTATCTTATTCTTTGTTTCTGATGAATGTTTATTTCTCATGCTAGAATTGTATTAACCGGAAACATTGATACATGTGTGCTTAATAAACAAACAATGGTTCCTAGTAAAGCCTCTCTTTTAACTAGCTCGTTGATTAATAGATGATCAAGGTTTCCTTATCATGAACATTGGATGTTATTAATAACGGGGTCATGTCATTAGAAGAATGATGTGATGAACATATACCCAAAGAGAATATAGCAATGCGATCAAGTCATTTAGTTTACATTGTTATATCAAACATACGAAGTAACTTATTCCTTAGACCATGAGATCATGTCAATCGCTGATACCGGAAGAGTGCTTTGATGGCATCAAACGTCACACCGTAACAGGGTGACTATAAAGGTGTCGTTAAGTATTCGGAAAGTATTAATTGAGGATCATGGATCAAGAGTGGAATTTGTCCATCCAAATGACGGAGAGATATACTCTGGGCCCTCTCGGTGATATCACATCGAAACCGCTTGCAAGCACGTAATATGATCACAAGGATGTTATATCACGGGAACGAGAAAAGAGTACTTGTCGGTAACGAGATTGAACAAGGTATGGTTGATACCAATGATCGAATCTCGGACAAGTAAAATATCGCGAGACAAAGGGAATAGTTCACGGCGTTGTTGGTTCACACGATCACGAGAGTCATCATTGAATATATAGGAGTCATCACGGATCTCCAGATCCCGCTGTTGATTATTGATCGGAGAGGAGTCTCGATCATGTCTATCTTATTCGCGAACCGTAGGGTGACACACTTAAGGTTCGATGACGCATTTTGAGAGGATACGGAATATCGGAGAAAAGTTTGGACAGCACCGAAATTGTTTCACGGAATATTGAACTAATCACCGAAAAGTTTGGGTAATTCTGAAATAGTTCAAGGGGATTCTTATCAAATGTCTGTTAATAGATTTAACAACTAACTCAAGGGGTTATATGTTAATGTTTGTTAATGGAATTAACAAATATTAAAATAAAGAAATAAAATTGTTTTATTTATTTATTAAAGAAAACCCTTGGGATTTTGAGTGGAAATTAATGGAAGAATGAGTGGGTTGAGTGGAGACTCCACTCACATGATGAGGGAGAGGTGGAGACACCCACAAATTCGTGGCTGCCATCCCCTCCTATAAAAGGAGGGGTGGGAGGTCCCTCTCCCACACATACACACTTGTGTCATCTCTTCCTCCCTCCTCCCGATGCTCCACCACTTGTTCATGCGCTTGGCGAAGCCCTAAACGAAGTTTTCTCCACCACACCACGCCGTCGTGCTGCTGGAGTTCCGAGGGATCCTCTAATTCCGCGCCCCGCTGGATCGAGGGAACGGGGGTCGTCATCAACCGTACGTGTGACCAATCACGGATGCACCGCCGGATTGCGGTGCATCATCTTCTCGCTATCGGGATTTGTGTGAGTACGACTACGCCAACAACGAGATTTGATCTCGTAACGCTTTGTGTCTTCGAGGGTATGTGTTCTTCTTAACCCTCGATTTGCCCGTTGCACTTCGTCTTCTAGATTAGATCTTGGCCTTTCGGGTGTCTCTCGCGTAGGAAATTTTTTGTTTTCTATGCAACGACCCCTTCAGTGGTATCAGAGCCGGATCTATGCGTAGATGTTTTGTACAGGTAGAACACATATTAGTATGTGGGCGTTGATGATCATGTTATTGCCTCCTTGAGTATTTTATGATCTTAGTGGCATAGTAGGATGAAGCTGCCCCAGACTAAGTTTACGTGTACTATGTACGCGAGAGTTGTCTCACTTGTGGCTAAGGGGGTGTCCGTTTCTCCTACTATAGTTAAGATCTAATCTACGAAGGGTTGCTAAAAATGTGTTTATCAACGTTGTGGTTGATGTTCGTAGGTATGAACGGTTATATCATCGAAAGCCCTAAGACACGTAAAATATGCAAAAATAAATTAGAGGCGTCTAACTAGTTTTTACTGGGCATGTGATGTGATATGGTCAATATTAAAATTTGATTATGAGATGATCTATTTTGTAAATTATTGATATACCGGAAGGTATCCATATGATTGTCTTCTTATTGATGGACAATCAAGATTGGGGTGCCATGGTACTTGGTACCACGCCGGTGGAATGATGGAGATCATACCATGATGCACATGATGGAGATCAAGTGCAAGGAGAACCATACCATATCACGTTATCCTTACATGTGATGTTTGTGATGTTAATCCTTTTATGCATCTTGTTTTGCTTAGATAGCGACGGTAGCATTATAAGATGATCCCTCTCACTTAATATCAAGATAATAATGTGTTCTTCCTTAAGTATGCACCGTTAAGAAAGTTCGTCGTTTCGAGACACCACGTGATGATCGGGTGTGATAGACTCAACGTTCGCATACAACGGGTGTTTTCAAGCCTAGCATGTACAGACATGGCCTTGAAACACACGCAATACTACG
This sequence comes from Alopecurus myosuroides, assembly GCA_028641055.1. Classification (NCBI taxonomy): domain Eukaryota; kingdom Viridiplantae; phylum Streptophyta; class Magnoliopsida; order Poales; family Poaceae; genus Alopecurus; species Alopecurus myosuroides. Next base: position 252,336,861 of record CM054057.1, on the reverse strand, counting down.
ATTCTACTTGGCGAGCCTAGCATGTACAGACATGGCCTCGGAACACGTAACCGAAAGGTAAATCATGAGTCATATGTATGATATGATGAACATGTCGATGTTCGCCTTTGAAACTACATCATCTCACGTGATGATCGGTTTTGGTGTAGTGAATTTGGTTCGTGTAATCACTAAAGACGACTAAGGGGGATGTTGTTTTTGAGTGGGAGTTCATGGTTTAATTTTGAATTAACTTGAACTTATTTATCATGAACAACAAATCAAAGTGAATTTGCACAACTTGTAGTAGTCATTGGCATCCACATAACTACCTTACACTTAGATTGTTAATTGAGATATAACTGTTATGATCTGGTAAATACCATTTAAGATTGGTACCGTATTAGTGAAATTTAAAATTGAGTCCTATTGTAGATTTTTGGTATTTCCTACCTAGCTCCATATGGTTAATGATTGATTGATCTAGAGAGCAAATAATTCCTACTTAGAATCCAGAGTCATGGTTGCTTCCGTATTACTTTATCTTCAAAAGAATGTCTTGTTGATCAAGGTGATTTAGGAACTGAAAAGAGTTGTTTTCAGAAACAATCAAGTGAAAGATATATTGATATCTAGAAACTTATTTGTGGCAACATGACTGAGTATAATTTAGAGTGAAAATATTTGCTTATATTATCTGAATATATGCAATCATTGAAGATGCTGAGCGTTTGAATATTCCAAGAAGTTGGATGCTAAAAATTATCCTCTAAATTCATTCCTTCAAGCTATAGTAGCTTAATCATAAAATTGTTATGATAGGATGGATTAAAACTATGGGTAAAGTCGTTTACCTTACTTGGAGATTGCTAAGAGTGGAATCTAGAAGAATACTATTAATATGGTGATATTAGTAGAACAATCAAACTCAAAGTATGACTCAATGGGTGATAGTATATGACTAACACGCCAAAAAAAATGAGCTAGTACGGCTAGCATTGTTTGATGTTGAATGATTCTTCTGTAAAGGAAAGGGAATATTGAAAATAGAATTACAAATAGATATATGGCAGAAAAGAAAATAACTCGAAAAGTCCAGCTCAGGAGTATATGCTTGATATCCAAGTTATAGATGTATTACTAGTTAACAAAGTATTTTTGGGGTATTTTGATACCACATTGGTTGGTATGAGTTGTCATACAAAGCAACGCAATGCAAGAAATACAAGGGCCTAAAAGAAACTAGTAATAGATGTGGAATCGATTATGACAAGAACAGAAATAAAGTGTTATTGCGTTCATTGTCATATCGAACCAAACATTCAAGATTTATTTTAAGAACTTAATAAGTTTTATTTTGTTCTAGTCTTTTGTGAGAACAAATGAAAATTTTCAAACTATGACCATTTTCCACAATTGATGGATATGTTAATATAAATCATGTTGGTAAAGTAAACATCTATAAGACTAAATGCTAAATATTGCAAGAGGTAGAAGAGTTTCACTTAAATTGTGACACCACCATTTTAGTTCATATCGGAAAGGAAAACATGAAGGAACTCCATATTGATGGACTTCCGGGGTCATTTTATTTTGAATAATATGACGCTTGTGAGACCTCTTCCAAAAGATGACTAGAATTCCGTTCTTAGGCCAAAGTAGAATGGACGACTAATTTAGTGGAGATTATACATATTGATGTATATAGTCCATTATGTGTAGTCATGTATGGTGGATTAATTTTTTCTTCATAAAATTATGTCGATGACTTGAGTAGATATGTGAGTATATCTATTTAAAGGGAACAAAGTTTGACATTTTGAATTGGTTCAAAAGGTTGTTAATATGAAGTTAAAATCAATGTAACAAGATAATCAAGTATTTATGATTGGATCATAAAGGATAAAGTTTGAGTTACAAGTTTAGCAAAACATCTGAGAAGTTGCAGAATTGTTCTACAACTTGTACTTCTCGAATACCCCACAATAGATTGGAGTATTCAAAAGACAAAATCAAACCTTGTTTGACATGGTAAGATTAATAAAATTTCCATTATAATTTTGTAGTTTATACATTAAGGACAACCGCTTTTACACTGAAAAGAGCACCATCATGATCCGTTGAAATTGACAACGTATAAGATATGGTTTGGGTAGTGACCCGAATTGTCATTTTTCTTAAGTTTTGGTATGCATAGCATGTGTAAAATGTTTACAACCAAAATAGGATAAATATATGTTTATAAGGTTATCCCAAATAAAACATTGGGTATTTCTCCTATCACCGAACCAAAAGACAAATGTTGTTTGTCAGAAAGGGTTGATTTCTCGTGAAAGTAGTTCTTGCGAAACAAGTGAGTGGGAGCATAGTACAAACTCAACAAGATTAGAGAATCTTCGTTATCATGTCAAGAGTAGCGCAACACTGGAAGTTGTTCCGGGGTTTACTACTTTTACTAAGTAGAAGACACTACAAATGTTGTAGATACTTCAAATGAGTTTGCGAACTGTACCAGAAAAGTCTAAAAACTTTGTACTTAGAACAACTTGTGGTTTAAGTGTAAAGTGTTGTTTTGACAACAAAAGGACCTGGACCTTATAAAGGAAGCAAATTATGGGCCCTGACTTCGTAAAATTGACTATGAGTCATTATATCCGCCATAGTATCCTTGTATGAATATCAAGTATGTGACTTGGTAGTCCTTTGGATAGGCATGATGCCTAACGGTAGCAAAAGGGTCTATATAGCGACAAAGACATGGATTTTACATATTTTGAAAGTTGTACTTATCGAAAAGTTGTTTTCGACGAAGTTCAAAGAGTTGACTACTACAAGATTTTGATCTTCCGTAGTGATGGTTTAGTCTTTGCGGATAGTTCTAGCAAAAAGTTACATATTATGATATGGCAGTTGAATAACAAAACCAACTCTCCTCTCGAGGAATTTTGGCCAAGGATGTGTACTTGACACAGTCTGAGAGTTTTGTAAAATTCAAAAGGTTGCTAGAAAGGTATGCACACTTCAATGGTTGAAGTGAGCATAGCGAAGTTGAAATCTTTAGCTTAATGAAGTTATCAAAAGAGTTTGATTCCATCATGGATGATAAAGATGCTTGTAGAGTTACAAGAAATTAAGTGGGAGCGCTATAACATATTTCCAATACTTTATGTAGATGACATATGGTTGATTGGAAAATATGTATTTTAAATTAACACGGTTAAGATTTTCGATTTCATATTGATGAAAGGATTAGAAGATATTGGGCATCGATATCTATAAGAGATGGATTGAATCGCCTGATATGATTGAAGCCAAATTACATAGATGAAATATTGAAGTAAGTCAATATCGAAATGACAAGGAGTTCTTGTCACATGGAAAATAATTGAGCAAGATTCAAGTGTTTTACACATGATGAGCATCATTGAAATTGAGATTTCTAAGTCATGTTTCCATGCTATGTACACAACCAGATGAGTCCTATGCTATAAAATGTTATAGAAGGATAATTCATATGATGATTAGACAACAGTGGGAGAGATCCTTGTGCCATTTTAGAAATGCTAAGGATATGTTTTCCTATATAGTAATGACAAAATATTAGTTGTAATATGTTAGACTAATAGTCTTGTAATTTGTTCAAGTAATTTTATCTCAATTAAAATATGTGATGAAGGGTAGCACAATAGGATGGAAGAAAGTTCCATGCTGGATTTGAAAGAGTTTCAAAATTAAAATATTGTGACAGATACTACAACAAAGGCTAAAGTATATCGTTGTGTTGACAACTGATAATAAGGGTATTTTGCATCAAGGAGTTCTTTATTGAACTTGGTGAAATTCCAAGAAAGATGACACTATGAAGCTACATTTTCACAATGTTAGTAACATCAGTTTAAGCTGAGGAATTAAGGTATCACCGGAACTTCGTGAATTTCCAAGATTGCTAAAAACTATGAAGCTACATTTTCACAATGTTAGTGACAATCACTACAACAGGACCACCCCTACAGCAACGGAGGTATCTGTATCTAAATGACCATATAGGCGTTGCTAGCAGATTTACCAACGGAACTAGTATGCGTTGCGATATGTGGCGTTGCAAAGATACAAGGCAACGCATATATGTGCGTTGGTAAGCAATGTGAAAAGCATTGCAAGGTGGCAACAGAAGTCAGGCAACTGTTATAACCGTTGGTGCATAACGTACAGAATTTGAACAAATTTAGAAATAAATATTATTTTTTTGGATTGGGTATGCCTTGATCACTTACAAGATTGTAGCATTTGTTCCCTCAAAATAATACATGTATAAGATACAACAACAGAAGATCGAATATTATGAATGCATTGGCTGGAGAAATAATTCAATTTTTATTATTGGAATCACAATCTCATACATGAAAAGTATCATAAGAGTACACATCATACACTCTTGCTTCAAACTATGATAATCTAGCTAAAATCCTATGTCTATTCCTCCTTCTAATGTGTATAGAGTTGATAATGTTATATTCCAGTCCTTGGTGATCGCTTGGGCCTGCAAAAACAAAGTCCCAATGTCAGAATCGGTGTGGTAAAAAATAACAATAGGAGGGATATAGTGAACTCTACTATCTACTTGCTCTACTACCCACCATGGAAAAAGCACCGGTCCTACATGTTTATTCGCTAGATAATAAGATAAAAAGATACCATAATTCTAACAATAGTAAGACAATATTCATAGATATTTCATGTTGTCTGTACATACATGGTACAGTTCATGACAAGCTATTAATAGATTGAAATATAAACAGAAATTAAAGATATGAACAAAGGTAAGTCAGCATGCAACATAGCACGTGCTATGTCATTCATGACAAGCTATTAATAGATTGAAATATAGAGGGAAATTAAAAAAAAGATAAAGATATGAACAATGCATTTAACAGCAGATCAGAAAAATTAAATGAACTAGATCGACATGATGTTCAGTCACAATATCATGAAGCACGAGAGAGGTTGGCTTGCACTTAGCTCTGGGTAAACAGTAGTTTCCATGGCCTCAAATCCAACCTAGTTATAAGTGGAGTTCCCATTCCTTCGTTTACCAGACGCAACTTGCATGTAATCAGCAGAGACACAACTATGATGTTCATCCAGTTAACTGCACCCACATCACTGAAATTAACTTCATGCCAGTAGCTTGTAGGTCCTTCTCATTTTTTATTTTCTGAACAGAGAGATGTAAAAAAAAATAAGAGCGAGGGGCAATGCAACTAGATAATCAGCTGGCTATGGGTAAACTCGAAGATGCAGAATGGGAGAACTGCCCCACACAGATTCACGCTTTTGTTACACCCATGGAAGCAAAGTGTGTGTATCCAAGTTGTCTTCAACTTAGCTAGGTTTAGTGAATTATTCACATATGTCGCAGCTATGTTGGTTCAAAGTAGTGCCGAATAAAAGCTATTATAGATAAGGAGCTAAAGCATTCGTTACCTGCAAGTCTATGTATTTGTTATAGCAGAAAAGGAGACAACCCTTCCCTGAACAAAATGTTGTGCTTTTCTCTGTTTTATTTATGGTGTATATTGAGGCCTTTTCCTTGAGCACTTGATGTCCGCATGTAAATTATCAGAGAGAAGAGTGATTGAATGGGTTCTAGCCAACACAGTTTGGGATGAATAAGGAACCTTAATTGCTGAGACGACTATGTAACAATTATCACAATTGATATGGTGTAGATAAGCCATACTACACCCAGATTTCGTGCTCAGCCAAGGTGAAGCATGGGGAAAAGGAAACATGAACCAGAAAGATGGAAAAAATAAGTTGCACCTGAACTTCGCATAGTCCTCTATTGTCTGTTGTGCCCATTGTGCGGCGCCTCGCTGCTGTTATGGCGTGTCCCTTTTCCTTGCCTCCGTGCAGTCACGTCGTGCAGTTAGATCTGAAAGAAAAGCAGCGGATAAATTTTTTAACTATTGATATCAAAACATTATAAAAAGATACTTAAGTATTGACTAATGAGCTGTATTTTCTTCAACTAAAACCAGCCATTGTTTGATGAGAGAATCTGCATTTAAGAAGCAAACACGACTCACTGCTGTTAGTACTAAACTACTAATGTTGCACCGAGGGCATCCTGACAGTTCTAGATGGGAATTGTTCGATTGATTAGCATATATCAACGTCCTGAACTTTTCCTAGCAGCTTTCACAATGAGATAACTTGGGGATTTCTTACGTGAATTATCTCCTTAGTGAAGTTATAATGTTATAACACATGAGGGCACCAGAAGTAACTACTTTTGTTAAGGGAAAATATAGATACAAATTAGACGATGTGGATAACCTTGGCACAAATTAAATCACTAAACTACTGTAGAAGAGAAGTCTTACTTACCAAGCCATGCGAGATTGCAACCATGTAGCAATACTAAAAAACTGCTATTGCTTCATTCTCACATCTAATCTGTATACCTGTGATTTCACGAAGAGTAACAGAACTCCCCGTGACACCCCCCCTTGCAATGATACTATGCCATGACATACATTTGTTTCTTCAACCAGGACTACAACCCCATACGTCCCCTACTTAACAAATGATTCAGATAAATAGGATCATAGGATAAGAGCAGCAATGAGTAAAATCTGGGTGACGAACGGACCTGTGAACCCATGGTTGTATCTGCGCCTATCGCCACAAAATACCAAGGAGTTGTAGCGGAAGCCGGAAGACCCGTCGCGGCGCATGGTCCTGCAGGAGGTGGCAGAGGCCTTGCGGTTTTCGGAGCCCCAGGCGACCACCGGGCCGCCGACCTCGACGCCCTGGAAGCCCCCGCTTCGCCCGGACTCTGCGATGGTACGTGGTCGCCGCGCTTCGTCGCAGAACTAGATGTAAGCGAGGATGAGGGCAGCGACTAGGAGGAGGGCGAAGGTGACGGCGGTGGTGATGATGCGGCGGCAGCGCCGGCCATCCGATGGCCGGGGAGGTGCAAAGGTTATGGTGTACTTCCGTAGATTGGGGATCGGTAGTTTTTTTTAGAGAGAAGAAGGGGATCGTGAGTTGGGATGTGCAGGAGAGGTTGTGGATTGGTTATACAAAGTAACTAGTGGTTGGGTCGCCCCTTGGGGCGACTCCTTACCGTACGGTGGCGGCCCAATCACGGTCAAATTCTAGTTTCATGTTCGTCTACTCTTTCATGTATCACCTCTCATCTCTACAAGCATCGCCTCCGAATCCATATAGTTTTCCGGCCAATCCTAGACACACTTCTCTTTGAAGTATTCTGATCTTCCTTCTAATCTTTTCCAAATTTGATTAGATTCAGACCCAATCATGTCCATTCCCTTAAGAGTATGCCTCTCATCAATCATTTGCTGTTATACCTCCATTGTTCAAGCTCTACATTCACATCAATTTTACTCCGTGGTGAGCTGTGAATAAATCAGTACAATGTGTGTAACAAAATAATTTGTACAAACCTCTTACGGTATCCTGTTTCTCACTGGTTGACCTCTTCTGTTTCATAGCTGATAAGCAAGAACAAGACTACCCAACACTAAAATATCCAAGCGAGTTACATCATTTACAGGGCCAAACAAATCTTGATCTTGATATATATATGATATAATAACAATAATGTGAGACTGCATTTTTGGAATTCATTAACTAAAACAGAACAAGAGCACATGTACTGACTTTGAATATTCAGAGAAGGCTAATGCAGTAACAATGCTAAGATATGCCTTTTTAACTGTTACAAGCACACGCATGTCTTTCTAACCAAGTCCGTAGATGCTTCACTCAATGGTTTCACTAAAATGCAATGGCAAGCGTGTTAGACCTCCAAGAAAACATGTAGCCATGTTAACCATAAATACAATGCTACAATTTAATTCTAGTTCCTTGCTCACATTGCTACCGTCAGGTGAGACAACAAATGCTAAAATTGCATCGCGGCTTATTTTCTTTGATCCAATTCTCGTCCACAAGGATGTATTCCAATATATTATTTTCTCATAATGACCTAAGGAGAAGATAATTCTGTAACTGTCAGGTCTCGGGTTTACCCAAACAAATATGTACATTAAACACTTTTTAAACAATTTCATTCATAACAGGATGAACTCAAAGCATTGTTGTGACAGAGAGGATCAAACTGTTGTCAGGCATATTAGAAAATCTGCATAATTTAGAAAACAAAATATGCTTACTCTACCTCCTCTAAAAAAATTCATAGGCACAATGGAAAAGAAGTATATGTAATTATACATGACCAAAGAAAAGAATTACATACTCCCGCGAAATGTACTGCGGTGTGTGATGTGGAAGTGACGTTAAACACCCATCTCAGTAAAATTTGAACAAAAGAGAATAGTCGCATAGCTTGTCTGGTGACGCTATGCACGATATGAGCTTGGTCTGAAGTAACTGACCTGAACACCCCAGAACTCAAGCATAGAAGAACCCTCCTAGCCGGTATTTTGTATCCCAATCGTAATCCAAATTTTATTTTTGTAAGAGCATATTTAAGTTTCACCGAAGCAGGTGAAAATCTCACAATCTAATGAAAAAAATGGCAGTGCGAGTACATGACACAATGTACGACAATCATATAGGCCGGAAACCATGGTTGGATTTTCAACCGTGGAAGTGCTTCTAGCTAGAATATGTTACAAATATTAGGTTTGATGATAAATTTTGGATTGCATTGAAAACTAAATACTGGTACAGAACGCCACTCAAACACTCAATTAACAGATGCCAATGAAGAAAATTTGAATCTCTCTACGGTTACTAAAGCCAAATATGAATGGTAATTCGTTTGCACTGAGCTGATCTTCAATAACCACGAAATGACAAATATTGATGTTCCATATCATTGGACGAATACTTATTTGAACCTGCAAAAGAGAACCAAAAGATTATGCAAGATAATAAGAAAGAACTAAATCAATGGAATCAGTATATTTGTGGAACATAGTGGTCTATATAGACATGATTTCATTTTTCTCAAGTTACTACTACACCTTCCGTCCACTTTTATAAGGCACACTTCTTACCATTTTCAATGGTAAGAAGTGTTCCTTATAAAAGTGGACAGAGGGAGTATCGAATATATGCTTTGTACACTGAAACAACAAAATGCTATGAACCACTAAAAACATGATATCTGTACCACCTAATCAGGGTGTTGAAAAAAAATCACAAACATATATAATCTCTTATCTGATCCGATGACCATTTCTTGGTTAACAACTAAGGAAAAAAAACTAACGCAAAATAACGAGGAAGCATAGAATATAGCAACTCCTGATTACCAGGACTGCATTTCATGAGCTGGTGTATATTGTTTCCTCCGAAGTGGCCTACATTGGATGAGACAAGCATCCACTATTTCTCTACCATCGGGTCAATTTAGATAAATGTGGAATTTCACTCGGAACATCAAAGTATCCACAAGAATTTGAGAACACCCCGTATTTCAAAAGCATGAAAGATTCTATGACGTGAACAAAATTGATTCATAAAAACCTTCTCATGGAAAGCGAAGATACAGATTAGAATGTCCCACATGTCCAAGGTCAGGAGTGAGAGATTCAGCATAATTGTGCCCATATCTGCAATAACGAATATGAACCAAGTTCTGCAAAAAAAATGCCAATCATGAATTTGACAGCGAGAGGAGAGTGGTATACCATCAGGATAATAGGTACTATGGGGTACTTAGTCGAAAAAAGGTACTGTGGAATAAAACAAGTACATTCTTAGAGCAAATGCAATAAAAGGGAGCAGCTAAAACGATACATAAAGTCAGTGCCATAATAGTAATTGTATTGGTCCAGAAATAAAAAGCTATGATTGGCAAGGGTAATTTCCAGACGCGTACTACGGAAATTTGTTGACCTTCACAGATGGTTTTGACATACTCTCGCTAGGTCCGAAATTCCCAACCACAAAAAATTGCAGAAAGGAATATAAGCATCTTCACAAATGATTGAAAATCATTTACATCTCTATATCCATCTGCACACGAGTTTGCTTGTGCCCACAAATAATAAAGACAAATGATCTAATTGGAAAGAATAATCTGCTTGTTTATGTGAGTGGACAGTGGGAACACCTGAAAGATAAGAGGAAAGAGAGAATGATGCCACCATCACAGTCCCAACCTTTAGTTAAGGTGGGAGCTTCACAAGCAAGGGATCTAACAACATCAAGAGTAACTAAAATCTGATAATTAGAAAGGTCCATAATTCTAACTGGTAGCAAGCTAAATTTTCATATCAGATACTACCCCTGATTTGAAAATATTAATTTGAAATTATGGGTTTTTTATTTACTAAAAAAGAATCATGTTCATGCATGGTGCTGCAGCTCTTAAATCCAACTCGGCATGGTCCATATATATTTGTTACACGTGCTGGTTGGTATATGAGAGCTGGGACAAAATAGTTGTGTGTGAAGGAAGTGAATTCTCAGAACCTATTGTATCACATGACTACCCAAATAATTCCCGGAATGGCCTTATGTCCACATGAGGCATTACCATATAAATGTGAAGAAATGATTTGTTCTGCAGCATGTGACACCAGGAAAGGGTTGAGAGGGTGAAAGTTCATTTTGATAATTAGTGGTCCACCTCAAGTTCTCTAGCCTCAACAGTATGAAAAATTGACGGCTAGACATTTGTGCAGCACACAAGGAGAAGCATCAGGGATAATTAATCAAAAAAGGCTTTTGGATCATCAAGTGGACCAACAGCATGGGGCGCCCAATTGTAGGAAGCAGTAACTGGTTTGTCTATTATAGGCTAGTTGTAATGTCAATTTATCCCTGATGCTTTAGAACCCTGGTTAGTCTTCTCGAGGACCAACACTTCCCAACCAAATGAGCATTAAACACATTCTTCTTTATGAGCATGAAATATGTTGGTAATATGAAATTTAGACGACAAATTATTATCTTTCAAAAAAATACAGAGCTCTGACTATAGATTGCATAATCACACCAAAACTGGGAATAAAAAGCTCAAAATTTCTATACTACATGTGGCAAACTCACCTTCCCTGTGACACATGCATGACATTTGCTTCCTGGCCAAATTAAACGAAATTGCCACCATTATGAAACAAGGCGAAGACCAACTAATTCACCCATATTATTCCTTTTGGAATTAGAAGGAAAGATGATAGACCATAACTCCTCTGTACTAAAGGAGTACTGGTAATTCAAACTGAGGTTAGATGACTTATGTAATGAATATCATATAATAGCATTTGTCTGAATATCCGCGGAGTATAAATATAAATGAATTAAGAGCATTCAGCAATTTTGGAGTAGGTGAGCATAGGAGTTTGAATCAATGATAAGATGAAAACAATGTTTAGACGAATCCTTCAGTGTCAATTGGATAATATTGAAAACATAATTAATGGTCAAACCTCTTGAGAGTTGGGTTCTTCTCTAGAATATGAATCAAGCATAGAGAGGACTTGAGGAGCAACAAAATATGCTCCAGGTCTGCCAACAAATGTGGACTGGTTCTCACGCATCACACAGTGGTGGAGAACCTGCATCTGTATAACCTTAAGGCACAAGACATTTCACCAGATTAAGCACAAAGGGACAGCGGAAAGTTTGACCAGATAATATGTCCATCTCCCAGTATGCAGAGCTATTACTTTGCCAGCCTTTGATAGTACAATAAGAAGTTTTCAGGATTCCAACATGGTCTCTGACCATTATGTGTTTTTCAGAGTTTCTGGCTCTCAGTGCTTGGATTGCAACAATTTCGTCAACAAATCGCAAGCATTAGAGCTCCTTTGAGTTTCGACATGTGTCCCTGTATAGGACTCGAGGGTCAAGCTGACATAAGAGAACTTAGAGAAGAACATGCAACAAAATGTCACAGCCCTGCAACTGCAAATGCTGTGGTGACGCACATTGAAAACAAAACAAAAAGTATGGATGGACCCACATAAATACTTAATCATGTGCTACCATTAGCAAAGAAATATGTACGCCAAGTATACAAGCATGTTAAAATTCAAGAAAAAGTATACAAGCATGTCAAAAAAAAAATTACAGGATTGACCCAATATCGACTAAGCTCTAAGCTTTAGTAACCGATTTTGTGATTTAATTTTTTATGGTTACGTGATAAAAGAAAAATAATACTTGAGTTGGGGTTACCTTAAGCCAATCAAAGAGATCGTGTTCCACATCCGCCACTGACACACCATCCTTCTCAACCTCCCTTGGCTCGGCGGCCATTCACTCATTGTAGTCGATGGAGAGAAACCTGACATTTACGAGTGACATGGTACCTCACATGTCATGGTAGACAATAGAAATTCCAAAAGTCGATGCTTATGAGGACTTGAAAGGGAACCTGTAACGTACTACGGAAGGTTAATTAAGAAACGACAAAATGATCTTTGATATGCAAGTAAAGTTTGAAGTACAGCTAAATAAAGTTCACAAACAAGGGCCTGGAATCTAATTATCTGAATTCCTGCCTTTTATGTATCTAATCTGTAATTTACATTCTTGATTCTTATATTATGAAGGAGAGGGAGAAAAAAATTATCATAACCATGCATGTATATATGATGAGAGTTGCAGTGGTATACTAAAGAGAAACAATGAAGGTCATCTAAATCTTTAAGCTAGAATATAACCGCATTAACTTACATAAACGCTGACAATTCCTTGCGGCAAAATATTTCACATATTCCTTTCTAGATCTTCTCTGACATATTATAATCAGCAGACATGTTCCTGAGCCTAAATGTAATTGCTTGGAACAAAACTTGAGTTACCTTGGAATTCGACACCGTAGATGTTAGTCATACCACCCTTCAGCCTTGGATACAGGTATTCAGAAAGTAACGGTGGTTTCCTTACTGGCTAGATATGACTTTCTCACAGAGTTACTCTAACTTCCAATTCTCTTTGTGGTCACGGTTAAACTCACAATGGCACTAAAGAAACCATCTCTCGTGGTCCAACGCCAACCGTAGTGCAAAACTGGACATAAGAACACTAAAAAAACTCAGTACAAGAAGAAATTTATATTACATGACGGGGGAGCAGTAATTATTTAGATGCCACAAAGGGACCAAACTGGTTCTGTAGTAAATCATATTCATTCACAAAATTCTGCTACTTATAAAATTAGTTGTATACGCTATAATAAAACCTTGTAGGTTAATCGAAGACTTCTATGACACACACTTAACCAAACTGTGATGCATTTAAGACTGCACACAAGAGGCATATTTCACTATTGTGAAACAGAGTTACATATAGTTAAGGCGACTTCAAGAAATAGGTCATAATGTACATAAATGGGAAGGGAACACACAGACCTAGCCAGATCTACACACTGATTTATGCCAAGTGGTGACTCTGACGGCCACAAATCAAAGCATATGGCGTTTCAAACTTCTGGAGCGGTCTAGTACAGTTGCAACATATATCACATTTATTGAATTAATCACATACATCCCAAACAAGTATGCACCTCAATCATCTCTAATGCAAACATTTGTATATCAAATATGAAATAAATATGACAATGCTTTGTTAACTTAAATTATACAAGAATAACGTACAGTTCCTTCACATCACATCGGCCAGCTAGAGTTAAAACTTAAAAGCGTCGCAAACTAAAGAATGGGCAGAAAAATGGATATAGGTGATCAAATATTCAAATGCTTACACAATTGCCAGCAAAGATCGAAACATTGAATAATCAATCCATATACTTACTTGTTTTCCATGACTCAAGTTCTTAGGCATTCTCAGTTCACTAAAAGATTTTACCATTTGGAAGTCCAGTATTAGCTTAATATTAATGTATACTTGAAGGCCGCAACTGATACTAATATTCACTAACATCCTATAACTTACGCAAATATAGAAATGAAGTATGCCCAAGTAAAAAGAAACCATATGACTTTTGCCCCTAGCGACCAGACACACCTATATGAATCACACAACATCACTATTTGAAAGTTGCATTGCATATTATGATGAACGCATTGTCTCATTGACCATTAAATATCATCATCATGATAATTAATTTGTGCATGAAGCAATACTCAATATCTTTCAAAGGAAATAAAGAAATCGGCACGTACCATAAGTGATCTTCGGAGAGCATTTCTATTTCGTGCAATTTAACATATCACAGACACTTTGTTGGTTTAGGGGGGGCATGAATAGGTGGCTTTGGCACTACATATAGTTTGCAATGACAAATCTACAGACAAGAAATGCAGTCAGATAATTTCCTATCTGAATAGAACTACTTTTATTATGACCGGGCAAACTGAATGTATTTATTCTATGCTGCTCACCTCAATCTGGTCCTGGGATCATCATATACCTTGTACTGAACATTGAGATTATCCAAGCCGTACAGACCCATGGTGCTTAGGGAAGAAGCCATCGAGAGGCAAATCTAATGCATGGTGTAAATATCGAAGGTTAAATTTTTCCGTGGGCATGTATAAAATCTTTTATCTGATCAGTAATGCATCTGGTGTTAAGATACCAATGAGCAATGTGATAGTGGCAATAATCAGCAACTCATGTGATTTTAGTGCAGAGTATTCAGATTTTCAGTAATGAGTGAATCATGGCAAGAAATGTGAGTCTCCAAGCATATACAAACCTGTACACAGGAATTATTTCCTCGGGGTTGAGGGTGCTAGCAACAGCGGGACGACAACTGCGGCAGCCACACCATGGCGGCCGTTGAAGGACGGATACAGACGACGGCGCTTGCCAGCGCGAGACCGCGATGACGAGCAAGAAGGCCAAGAGGAGAACAGGGGCAGCAAGACTGTAGTCTTTTCCGGCGAACTCCCCCAAGGAATCTCCAACAACTACTTCATCCCTTCCTGTATCACCTCCCGCCGCGGCACAAATTCCCGCCGGAACCTGGAACGGCGGTCTACCGTACCGCCTTCCCGCGCCATCTGAGGGAAAGGTGGAGGAGCAGGAGAGAGGAACCGGCAGCGCGTCCTCCCGTCCGGCGGCTCCAATCAGTGGTGAGTAGAGGAGGACCATGGGATTGAGAATTGGTGGAGGACGAGGGCGACGTCTCAGGCAAGGAGACGAGGGGAAGTGGCATGGTAGGAGGACGGGAGGCAGAGCGGTGGACGAGCGCCCACATCCGCCTGAGCGCGTTGGCGGCCGTGGCCCCACTGGCCTCGGCGCGCCCGGACGAGCCGTCCTCCTCGTCCTCGAGGCGCCACCATCTGCCCCCCGGGAGCACGTTCCGCAGCCGGCCAATGAACTCGCGGCGCCTGCCGAGGGCACCGAACTCGCCGACCTTTCGGCGGCTCCAGGGGTAGAGAGGGGCTGGGGGCGGAGGAGACTGGCGGTGAAGCTCAGAGCGGCCCGTCCTTGCCCCCGCGCGGCGCCGTCATCTCCGCGTCTCCATGGAGCCGGAAGAGGAAGGGACAGGGAAGGCGAGGAAAGGGAGGCGGCGTGTTAGGGTTGGAGACAGGTTGAAGAAGACACGCTTTCTTTCTTTTTTTCCTTCTCACCTAGTCCTCTCGCTCGATGGCTAAACGACACGCTACAAAATAACCAGCCCCTGCCCGCCACGTGGATAGGCGCAGATGGCTGGCAGGGGTGTCGCGATTACTTGTTGTAATAAAGACAGGCAAACAGCCATGGGGGTTCTAGAAAAAAAAAGTCGTGACGTGTGAGAGGTAGATTGTAATACGCATATTAGCACTGTAGCAAGGTATGTGTTGCTGTAGGTCTATTCGTGTTGTAGTGAATGGTTTAAGCCGAGGAATTAAGGTTTCACCAATTGACCATATATATGCAAAGCCATCTCATTAGAGAATGAGTGATGCGTGTAGACGCAAAGAACATGCAAATACAATAGGACCTGAACAGTTCAGATCTTTTTGATAAAGTTTACCACTTGCAAAGCATGGTAATAACACTGGTACGCCATATGTGTTAAGTGCTTACAGACTAGATTATTGACTCTAGTGCAAGTGGGAGACTGAAGGGAATATGCCCGAGAGGCAATGATAAAATGGTTATTATCTTATTCTCTGTTTATGATGAATGTTTATTTCTCATGCTAGAATTGTATTAACCGGAAACGTTGATACATGTGTGCTTAATAAACAAACAATGGTTCCTAGTAAAGCCTCTCTTTTAACTAGCTCGTTGATTAATAGATGATCAAGGTTTCCTGATCATGAACATTGGATGTTATTAATAAGGGGTCATGTCATTAGAAGAATGATGTGATGAACATATACCCAAAGAGAATATAGCAATGCGATCAAGTCATTTAGTTTACATTGTTATATCAAACATACGAAGTAACTTATTCCTTAGACCATGAGATCATGTCAATCGCTGATACCGGAAGAGTGCTTTGATGGCATCAAACGTCACACCGTAACAGGGTGACTATAAAGGTGTCGTTAAGTATTCGGAAAGTATTAGTTGAGGATCATGGATCAAGAGTGGAATTTGTCCATCCAAATGACAGAGAGATATACTCTGGGCCCTCTCGGTGATATCACATCGAAACCGCTTGCAAGCACGTGATATGATCACAAGGATGTTATATCACGGGAACGAGAAAAGAGTACTTGTCGGTAACGAGATTGAACAAGGCATGGTTGATACCAATGATCGAATCTCGGACAAGTAAAATATCGCGAGACAAAGGGAATAGTTCACGGCGTTGTTGGTTCACACGATCACGAGAGTCATCGTTGAATATATAGGAGTCATCACGGATCTCCAGATCCCGCTGTTGATTATTGATCGGAGAGGAGTCTCGATCATGTCTATCTTATTCGCGAACCGTAGGGTGACACACTTAAGGTTCGATGACGCATTTTGAGAGGATACGGAATATCGGAGAAAAGTTTGGACATCACCGAAATTGTTTCGCGGAATATTGAACTAATCACCGAAATTGTTTCGGGTAATTTTGAAATAGTTCAAGGGGATTCTTATCAAATGTCTGTTAATAGATTTAACAACTAACTCAAGGGGTTATATGTTAATGTTTGTTAATGGAATTAACAAATATTAAAATAAAGAAATAAAATTTTTTTATTTATTTATTAAAGAAAACCCTTGGGATTTTGAGTGGGAATTAATGGAAGAATGAGTGGGTTGAGTGGAGACTCCACTCACATGATGAGGGAGAGGTGGAGACACCCACAAATTCGTGGCTGCCATCCCCTCCTATAAAAGGAGGGGTGGGGGGTCCCTCTCCCACACACACACACTTGTGTCATCTCTTCCTCCCTCCTCCCGCTGCTCCACCACTTGTTCATGCGCTTGGCGAAGCCCTGAACGAAGTTTTCTCCACCACACCACGCCGTCGTACTGCTGGAGTTCCGAGGGATCCTCTACTTCCGCGCCCCGCTGGATCGAGGGAACGGAGGTCGTCATCAACCGTACGTGTGACCAATCACGGATGCACCGCCGGATTGCGGTGCTCATCTTCTCGCTATCGGGATTGGTGTGAGTACGACTACGCCAACAATGAGATTTGATCTCATAACGCTTTGTGTCTTCGAGGGTATGTGTTCTTCTTAACCCTCTATTTTCCCGTTGCACTTCGTCTCCTAGATTAGATCTTGGCCTTTCGGGTGTCTCTCGCGTAGGATATTTTTTGTTTTCTATGCAACGACCCCTTCACTGATGATGTTGCTGCCCACTTTAATAATTTTTTGAACTATGTGAGATGCAGAAATATAAAGATGTGGATGGAGATATTATTAAACTGAAATTATTTCATTTCTCTTTGAGAGGAAGAGCTAAAGAATGGTTGCTATCTTTGCCTAGAAATAGTATCGATTCATGGACTAAGTGTAAAGGTGTTTTCACTGGAAAATATTATCCTCCTGCTAAGATTATATCTCTGAGAAGTGACATAATGAATTTTAAACAATTTGATAATGAACATGTTGCTAGGTGAAGAATTGTCCCACTCATGGACTGACTACTTGGATGATTATACAAAAATTTATGCAGGGATAAATTTCTCCTCAAGGAATCTATTGGATTCAGCTTCTGGAGGTACCTTTATGTCCATCACTTTGGGCAATGCAACAAAGCTTATTGATGATATGATGATAAATTATTAAGAGTGGCACACTGAGAGAGCTCCACAAGGTAAGAAGGTAAATTATGTTGAGGAAACCTCCTCTTTGAGTGAAAGGCTTAATGCTATTATGTCTATGCTTATTAATGGTAAAGCTCAAGTTGATCCAAATAATGTTTCTTTAGCCTCTTTGGTTGCTCAAGAAGAGCATGTTGATGTAAACTTTATTAGAAATAATAATTTTAACAACAATGCTTATTGAAACAATTTTGGTGGAAACAATTATAAGCCCTATCCTCCTAATAATCGTTATGGTAATTCTTATGGCAACTCCTACAATAAAAACAAATGCTCTACCTCTGATCTTGAAAACATGCTTATAGAATTTATTAGCACACAAACTGCTATTAATAAATCTGTTGAGGAAAAGCTTGGTAAAATAGATGTTCTTGCCTATAAAGTAGATAGCCTTGCTATTGATGTTGATTTTCTAAAACTAAAGGTTTTTCCACAAGATGTTAAACAAAGTAAAACTTTGAATTCCATACAAGTTCAAATTGATAAAAATGTTAGGCTGATGGCTGAATTACATGCTAGGTGGGAAAGAGAAGATGAATTGGCTAGAAAGAATAATATTACTAGAGTTTGTACTATCACAACCACTAGTAAAACTGAAGCTCCAAGTGCTAGTAAACCTACTACTATCAATGGTAAAGTAGTTGATGTAATAAAGTCCCTACTCCTTCGGTGGAACGTGCTAAATTGCCTCAAAATGCTGAAATTAGTTCTAATAGAGATGTAGGAGATAATGGTCCCATTACTTTTGATGATAATAATTTTGATTTTGATTGCAATATCTCTGAAGTTATTATGTTTCTAAAAAATCTTGCTAGAAGTCCCAATGCTAGTACCGTGAATATGACCTTTACTAAACATATTACCAATGCTCTCATGAAAGTTAGGGAAGAAAAGTTGAAACTTGAAACATCTATCCCTAGGAAATTAGATGATGGTTGGGATCCCATCATTAAGATAAAATTAAATGATTTTGATTGCAATGCTTTGTGTGATCTTGGTGCTAGTATCTCTCTTATGCCTCAAAAGCTTTATGATATTCTTGATCTACTACCGTTGCAACACTATTATTTGGATGTTCATCTTGCTGATAATACTAAGAAGAAACATCTTTTTAGAATTTATGATGTTCTTATTATGGTTAACAATAACCTTGTCCCTGTTGATTTTTTTGTTATGAAAATTGAATGCAATGCTTCTTGTCCTATTGTTTTGGGAAGACCTTTTCTTAGAACTGTTGGTGCTGTTATTGATATGAAAGAAGGGAGTATTAAATATCAATTCCCCCTCAAGAAAGGTATGGAACACTTTCCTAGAAAGAGGATGACGCTACCTTTTGACTATATTATTAGAGAAAGTTATGACCTTGATGCTTCTTTACTCGAAAATACTTGAGTTGATCTTTTAGGCCTAGCTGAAAGGCGTTAAAGAAAAGCGCTACCGGGAGACAACCCGTTTTATTTCTCTATTTTTATTCAGTTTTCTTCTGTGTGCTTTCCACCTGTGTGTTTTGTGTTTCCTTAAAAACCCCTATGTATGTTTTCTTTTGTGTTTTTGTTGAGCCAAGTAAAGCCTCTAGTGGAAGGTTGACACTATATTTCGGATTTCTGCGCAGGAAACAGATTTCTGCTGTCCACTGTTAATTACGTATAAAATCACACAAAATTCAAAATGACATGAGTTGTTGTATGCTTAATCGTGAGCTATATACGCAACTTTTCTTAGTTGACCACTTTTTGATTTGAGCAACATAAGATTTTCGAAAAAATCTATCAATGCTTGTTGTTCTGTTTGACAAATTTCTGCCACTTATTGCATTTGCATCTTAATCTCTTTCTTTTAGTGTTCTTTTGAGAAAAAGAGTTTTAAAATAAGTTGTGACAGTAGCTAATATGTTTTTAAGTGCTAGTATTGTGTTGAAACTAAACCATGTGAATTTATTATTTCGATTGCACTAACGTTGCTAATGAAGATAGTGAGAATTTTGGTGTGAAGGAAGTTTTCAAGGGTCAAGAGAAGAGGATGATATGATGTGATCAAGAAGTGTGAAAAGACTAAGATTGGGGATGCCCAGGTGGTACATCCTAGAAAATTCCAAGAATACTCAAGCGTCTAAGCTTGGGGATGCCCAAGTGATACGTGCATTTTATATCATCATTTACACCCTCCATATATGCATTATTGGGATGTTTTATCAATGTTATGTCATTGTTTTGCATGTTTTAGATGATTTTATGGGACTTTCCTACAAAGTCCCTATTTTTGGTATTTAATTTCTGGGTGTCAGAAAACACATGTTTTCATGTTTTTGATCTTTCAGGAGCTACAGGTATCCAAATTGCGAAAGGAAAGAAACTCTGTCAGTTTTTCTTCAGGAGAAAGGCCGTGGGCACAAGACACAAAGGGGGAGGGCCAGAGGCCCAAAAGGGGGTAGCCCACGCGGTCAGATTTCCTGGCCGCGTGTGGGACCCCCAAATGGGCTCACAACACCTCCTCCCCGAGGTCTTTTTGCTGACGACTCCGTCTTGCCCGAAAAAGAACACCCTAATTTTCCCGAGACAAGACGGAGCCGCCAGGGTGGCGAAACTCTCGAAACTCTCCGTGGGGGAGACAGATCCTGCTGCTCCGGAGCTCCGGAGAAGGGGGAAATCATCCCCATCTTCATCCCCATCTCCTCCTTGGCGTGGGAGGAGGCATCTCCATCACCATCCTCACCAGCACTTGCATCTCCACCATCACCATCACCGTGATCCACTCCGTTCCCCTCATAGTTTGATCATTGCTACACCCTAGATACGTGTTATTGTACTCCGTTGCATGTTTGGGATTGTGTCGCACCCTGGCTTCTAAGGGATACTCATCGTACGAACTGGATAGCAGGTGCTTGGATTATGGGGCATAACTGCTCCCACGTCCCAGCTTCCTGGTAGGCCTGCGCTTATGCGCGACAACACAAGCCCTGCTATTCCACCGTCGATGTAAACTATCCACTAGAAGTCATAGGCACTACTATCGACGTACTTCATATCAATCACGCACTGTACGTCAACAGCTTTGAACGAATGATGATCACAACATATCTCTAAGACACAAAAGATTGAAATAAGGTTGCAAATGGCCTTCACTAAGGCAGAGATAGCAAATACAATCATCCAGAGGACACATGTCCCAACATAGCATTCATTACATCAGCGGAAGCAATCAAAGGTGTCTGGGTACAGACAAATCCAACAGGCTTAAGAAGCCGGAGAAAATAAAGAAGACGAAGACCATCCACGTAGGTCCTGGATCCAGCCCTGGTCCAGCTAACTACTCGTCTGCAGTCTCGTCAAACTCCACGAAGTAGCCATCCTGGTGGTCATCGTAGCCGTAGTCGTAGTCTGCGTAAACCACAGCCCCAACGGGGTCAGTACATCCAAGTACTGGCAAGCAAGACTCACAATTCACCAAAGTATAGCCCGTCAACACAAGCACAGATGACTTGGGTTCAACGGAAAGAAGGGGTTATATAAGATGCTGCAACTGGCTGCGCTAACCAACTACAGAGATTCTATCATATCCAACTATTAGAAAGGGGATAAGATCGAGGTTTGTAACCAACTGAAAGATAACTGCAAACAAACCCATCCTGGATCTCGCCCCTTATCCAAAGAAGCAATCCGAGGATAACTCACACAGGTGGATTAAAGGTGAATCAAGTTATTGTGTGAATAAACCTATTACTAGTCAAGTTATTAATCATGGGGTGTAACATGTTTGATCATTATGTTTAAGTTGTCCTGAGTACTTGTTAGCCAGTACTTTCACCAAGTAATCCATAACCGCGGAAAACACGGCTTCTCGAGAAGATTATCCCTGCAGGGTTGCACCAATTTGGCCGCACACGTATGAATAACCCGCCAGATGGGATGCCTCCCACCAAGCGGGGCACTCAACACAATTCAACTCTTCTTCGCATCAAGCCCAAAGCACCTTGGGCGCACGGCTAATCAAGCCCCGAAGAAAAGGGACCCTCATAGCACTCTAAGACCGTGTCCCCCTATATGCCGACTACAAAAGTTCCACCCTGCGCTGGGCTCGCAAAAACATGCATGCGGCAAATAGAAAGCACGAACTAAATGAGATGATTTGGACGAGATGCGAATCGAATCAAATTGAGGGGGGCGCCCATACTCGCTTCCCACATGCGGGTAGTGCGCTCATCATGGATCAGTAGACAAGACCCTTTTCCTATTAGGGTCGACACTAGCAGGCCTCAAAACCTCTCATGGGCCTCCTGCCGGTGCCTTATCATCAAATTATTATTAACAGTAATAACATTAGCGTGATTGATTGATTGATTAAACATCGAGCCCCCAGAACATAATAAAGATATAGTAACTGAAAGTAACGGGTAACAGACTCGAGCAAAACAACCTAAGCATGCTAGTAAGACACTGGCTCAATCAATGGGTTGTAGGAGGGGTGATGAGGCAATATCATGGGTTGCAGGATTCATGTGATAGGTTCGTAACAGAAACATCTACCACTAAGGCTAGCAGGATTTAGACAACGGAAAGTATCGGTAACCAGGGTTGAAAGGAACACAATGGTTCATGTGAGTGATAACTTGCCTGCAAACTGATCAGCCGGGTACTGAGCTAGATCCTCAGAAGGGGTGCTGTAAAGGTCGTCTGCCTCAACGTCGTCGTCTATTCGAGAAGAAGCAAACAGACAAAACAGGAATGTAAACAATCATGTTCATGGCATTGTGCACAGTCAATATGATGCATGACAATTTAATGGGTGCATCAAAATGAATTGACTAACAAGATAGCACAAATTAAATGGACCCATATGCAAGGGTTGCATATGGAAAAGGATCCATTGAAATAAGTGGAACAAATGATTTACAATTATTTATTAGGTGATAGTTGTTATCATGATGCATGCATGATGATGATGACAAGATAACAACAAATAACAATAATAGGTGCAAAGGAAAAGGAATAAAACAAGTTTAGAAATTACTTATTAAGTTTGGAAAATTTTGGTTACTTAAACATGCCACACATACAACTATTGTTTTCACCAATTTAAAGTGTGCAAAACAATTAACAAAATTTATATTTGAAAAGAACATCAAATTTTTGTTGGATTACATGTTTCACATTTTGAAATTTGAATTAGGATGAATTTATTATGAATTAAACAATATTAAACAAGTTTTTAATTGAATTTAAAACAAGTTTGAATATTATTTGAATTTTATTTGTTCAAAACAGAAATTCAAATTCACATTTGAAAAGTTCACACTTTGGTGGTTTGAAAACATAATTTGCATGTTCAAAAATATTTTATATTAAGCAAGTTATGATTTTATCAAATTTAATTGAATTAAACAAGATTTAAATTGTTTAGGCAATTTAAATTATTCAAACAATGAAACAAATTTTATATTTGAATAGAACATTCAAAAAGGTGTGAAAAACATATTTTATTTGTATTATTTGGAAATAGTATGAATTATTTATGATTTATTGTAAATTACATTTGAATTATTCAAATTTGAAATTTAAATATATTTTTAAAACTCAAAACAGAACACAAATTGGATATTTGGAAAGTTTAGGAAATTTGGATCAGAATTCATATAAAGTTTGTATTTGTTGGAATTATAAAACAAAAGATATTGAATTTCAAAGTTTTGTTTTAATTCTGCTATTTAAAAAAAATTGGAATTTTGGAAATACGCAGAAATTCTTTTGTTACTCAGTTCACCCTACACACTGCCACCGCGCAGTGGGCCAGTGGCCAACGTGGCACTGCGCAACGCTTGCGTGGCCACGGGGGTCGCTGACAGTGGGTCTGCTCGCGCTGCTGTGGAAGAAAAAGAGGAAAAAAGTGTTGGGGCGCTCAGGCCTCGAACCCGTGCCCTGCGCCAGATTCAGAGAGCGCGCCACCAGCTGCGCTGTGATGCGTTGTTTGAGAGTAAACACGACTGATTCAGGTTAAGGTTCAGCGATTTTAACTGAACCTGACGAACAAACGTTGCTCGTTTCGTCAGAACAGGAACTCGCCGGCGTTGCGGTGATTCGTGGATGTGCTCGCTGCTGGGGATATGTGCGTGGACGTGGGCGCAGCGTGCACGATGCTGTGGTGGTGTAACAGAGGGGACGAGAGGGAAAAGAACGGGGAGCTCACCGGGAGGTGAGGCAGAGGGCCGTGGAAGAGGTTGCCGGCGACGAACTCGTTGACGATGTCGAGGTTGCCGTGCTCCTCCGGCGCGGCTCGGGTGTCGAACACGTAGAGGGGAGGATGGCGGTTCAATTTCAGTAGGGTGGAGGCTAGGAGAGGGTAGGAGGTGGCGGCGCCATGGACGGATTCAGTAGAGCGGCCGCCGGTGGTTGAGTTGCAGAGGATGAAATCGACGGGGAAGAAGGCAGTCGACGGCGGCGGAGAGGGGATAGGCGAAACCCTAGGAGCTAGGGTTGCTTCCAGGGGCTAGGGGGCCTTGACAGGGGGATGCTAACCCGGTAGGCCAAGCTCCAAGGAATAACCTGGCTCAAGGGATGATGTGCAGGATCCGGCTAAGGATAGGGAAACTTGTGAAGGCCCAAGCTTGTAGGCCCAATGACCCGGATTGTGGGTTACTGTAAAGGCAAGTTAGGGTTAGTGCGCCGTGTCCGGGTAGGATTCAGGATACGCCTTGTAGAACAAGCCAGGGGGTACGGGTGCTTTATAAACCGACCCCCGGATGTAGTTTAGACAGAGATCTAAGAACCCTAGCAATATCGCGTGATATCGAGTATCCAGTGTAAACCCTAATCGAATTATCGTATCGAGAATAGAGATCCGGCGACTTCGATTGCCGGCTATCAGATCAAGTTGTACCATGTCTTCCCTTGAGCTAAACCCTCTCCCAAACGCCTGTGTCGACTTGCCCCATGATCAGTTACCCCTGGTAACATCTGCCGTGATTATCCCACGACAGTTGGCGCCCACCGTGGGGCCTGCGTCCAAAGGTGTCTACATCACGGGAGAAGCTCGGAAGGGCATGGAGAATCTTGTCATCGGCGAGATCTACATCGACCACGAAGGAGAAAAGGTGGTGGACGATTCCGGCTGGGGGCCGGAGTCGGATCACCTCGAAACCGGATCCGTCGTGACAATCGGCCGGATCAGCGTCTTCATCGGTATGGTATGTGCTTCCAATTCGGTCCCTGACAACGTTGGATCTGATTCTATGCCAGGAAAAGCCACGTCTATCCGATCAGATGATGAAGAATCAACGGGAACGACATATCCGGCAGAAGAACCCATCGCGGAGTGGGAACAGCCGGAGGAGCCGGCATGGACCCCACGCGACCGGGCCCAAGGAGAAGATGACACCGGGTCTATCCTGGATCTACTGGAAAACCGGTATGAGGAGAACGGTGAGGAGGAACAGCCTGAATTTACACCGGATGTCGTGCGCCGAGTTGCAGTCTATGCAGCCCCCGCGGCCAACCAAGGAAACACAGCCGCGGCATCAGTCGGGGCGGCTCAGGCAGTGGCCCAGCAACAGGGCGCGGTTAACGGAGACCCGGTCTTGACCCGGGTCGATGGAGAGTCAGCATCGGTCACCAGTCGCGCAGCAGATGAGGAGCAACACGCCAACATGTTCGGGTTTCAAGCAAACCGGACACCAGGGGCGGGTCCCTCGAATCCGCGTCACCCGGCCCTGTTCGATAATAATTTGATTTTGGATCCTACAGTCCTCGCCACCGTTATCACCCCAGAAAACGCGGCAGAGCGTGTTAGAGATCTGGATGTGGCTCGTCGTGCATTGGAACAGCAAAGAAGGCAAGTGGAAGCAGATAGACAGGGGATGGCCACCCGGCGGCGCGAGCTAGATGCGTTGGAAACCCGGCTTCGAGAGGAAACGTCCAGGATACATCAAAGGCACCACACCAGGTTGCCAGCAACGGGCGGGGTTATTAATCCGGCTAATTTATTCGTCACGCCTCAGGACCAACCGATACCAGTGGTGAACCAGGGAACCGCACCCCAACAGATGACAGCAGCGACACATCCGGCGAATGAACGGACCGGGTTACCCCCACCGCAAACTAGAGTCACAACCGGCAACGATCTACTGCCGCCGCCACCATCACGATTCCGCACGCCAGCCGGCCACTACAACAATCCTATGGACAACATATATGCGGCGACACTCGCATTGAATCAAATACCTGTGGGAGAGTCGCCCCATGCAGAGAAGACTCGGCAAGCCATCGAGCTGTTGCACACTGCGGTGGCACAGCAAGCCAATTACCCGGATCACATAAGCGGTATGCACGGGACGCCATACGTCAGCCAGCAGCAAGGGAATATACAAACAAGTTCAGCGCGGCGGAGGGAAGAGCAGCAGCAAATGCCGCCTCCTCCCCGCGCTCAGGCAGCATCAGCAGCACAGGCCGTCGTGGACAGTTCTAGGGCTCGAAGGGCCGCGGCCGGGTCTGCAGCGCATGGACCTCCCGCAGCACCGCGCCCAGATGCGCCCCCCGCGGCATCACACGTTTCTAGAGCAAGGCCGGCTTCAACCATTCTTGCGGGACCCAAGTGTCTCTCGGACAATATTAGAGCTGAACCTTACCCGGAAAAGTTCAAAGAGCCAGGGAAAGTAGTGAATTATGAGCCAACCATGGATCCTGAAACATGGCTAAGCAGTTACGAGATGGCAATGTCAATCCGCAACGCGTCCGAGAACCTCCAAGCCAAGTTCATGTATCTGATGATGTCGGAAGGAGCAGCAAAATTGTGGTTCACCAATCTACCAGAGGGATCGATCAAGTCTTGGGAGGAATTGAAGACCGCGTTTATCAAACACTTTCACGGGACCTGCAGGAAATTATTCACTATTGATGATCTAGAACGATGCGTCCAGAAGAAGGGAGAATCGGCGCGCAGTTGGGTGCGCCGGGTTATGGAGATACTTCACTCATCCACGGATATCCAGCCCAAGGATGCACTACAGGCCATGGCAAAAACATGCAAGTATATACCTTTAGTGCAAAAGTTAACTCGCATGAAGTCCAGTCGAAATGCGTCGGAAGTCACAATGGGAGAATTGATGGATGCGTGCAACAAACACGCTGCGACAGATACTACAGAAGAAGAAGCTGATGACAAGAAGACAAAAGCAAACACAAGAGGTAATGGAAGAACCGGCAACGGAACATCGTCAGGTAACAATGGAAATAGCCAGAACAAGCGCCCTTTCGAAGGAGGCTCCGAGTTTGTCGCCAACACAGAAGCCGGGTCTTCGAGGCCAAGAGCAGAAGGAAATTTCAACGGAGGTAACCACAATGGAGGAAACTATCAAGGTCCACCAAGGCCGGGTAACAATTGGGACATATTCAGGATGGCATGTCCAAAGCACAGCAGGAATGGCAGGCCAGCTAACCACTCCCTAGAACAGTGCGCCGATTTACAAAGATGGAAAAATGAGGAAGTGCACAGAGCTATGCGAGGTACAGGGCGGGGAGGAGGACCGGGTCCAGGGGCAAACCCGGGCAACGGCCCACCCCCAGCTGGTAACCCGGCGGCTGGAAATCAAGGTAATAACCAAGGGGGGGCAGGAGGCTTCCAGGCTAACCCCAAACAATTGGGTCAATATCATGTGCATACCACAGGAGGCTCTAACAAGGACAAAAAGATACTGAAGCAAGCAGTCAACTCAGTTTCGTTAGCCGTCCCGAGATACTTGAGATGGTCAGAGCAGGAGGTAACATGGAGCAGAAGGGATCACCCGGAAAGAGTGGAACACCCAGGAGTCTTGGCACTAGTAGTCGCACCGCAAGTTAATGGGTACGAACTGAAGAAGGTTTTAATGGATGGTGGAAGCAGCATCAATATACTGTATTGGGAAACCTTCCTACGCATGGGTCTCAAGGAATCTCAACTGCAAAAAAGCTCAACAGTTTTTCATGGGATAGTGCCGGGTCATTCAGCATGCCCCGAGGGAAAAATCGCGTTGGAGGTAGCTTTCGGAGAATCAAAGGATAACTATCGAATTGAGTGGCTCACCTTTGAGGTAGTGAAATTACGCAGCCCCTATCACGCGCTATTTGGAAGGCCGGCTTATGCCAAATTCATGGCTAGGCCGTGTTACGTATATCTACAGCTAAAAATCCCGGGTCCCAAGAAGACCATTACCATACATGGAAATCGAGACATAGCAGCTGAATGTGACGAAGGAGATGCAGCAATGGCCGAGCAGGCCTGTAGAAAAGAAGAACTCAAGCATTACCGGTCTCAAGCAGACCCGGAGGATATAGCCACATCAAAAAGGCCGAGTACTGAAGGCGAAAGAACAAAATCCAAGGCAACGCAAGATGCTAAAATGGTGGCCTTAATCGAGGATGATTCCCCCAAGCGGCCCGCTGTAAAGGAAGAAGCTACACGGCCGCTTACAACCAGCCAGGTCATTGGAACACCCCACCCGGGTTGGCTAGCAAACCCGGTACTCATCAGGAAAAGGTCCAACATATGGAGAATGTGCATTGGTCAAGCCAGACCGGGACCAGTGCTTATGAGGAACTAAACAATGTAACAGGCAGCAGGTTTCAGACGCGCTCTTTTCCTACCCAGGGTACCTAAGGGGACTGGAAGGTTTTTAATGAGGCGGCCTGCTGATCCAAAATTTCTAGTATCAATAAAGAGATGGTTATCAAGTCCTATATCATTACATCCTGATTACAAGTAAGTAGTATCCCTGCGACATCGATAATTCAGTATCATCAAAAGCATCGATTGCATGTAGGTCTTGGGGGTTGGTTGCTCAGGTAACCAACCACTAACCCGAATGACCCGGCATAGATAGCTATAAGTTATAAGGGCCGATTACTCGCAAACGAGCACGGCTGCAATCTTATGACTGGGCAAAGAAGCCAACTTTTCTTGACTTTTCTTACTTAAGCTCGATGTGACTCGCACTAAAGTGGCATGATTCGTTCGCTTACGATTACAATCATCCATGAAGCCCAATGGGACTTGCCTGACACTGTTCTCGTATGGATGTAACAACATGGTATCCACGCGAAAGCCGGCTTACAGTACAAGATAGTTAAAAGGGTCATCTAAACCACAAGTTTATGCAGAGTACAAGGCTAAAAGCCGGAAACTCAACAATTATCAAGCATAACTTCAGTACTTACATGGAATGGCTTTAGGTTTGCGACTCGGTAAAAAATAATTTGTTCTCTGAGAAAGGCCACACCCCCATTACTCGAACTTTGGGTCATGGGGGCTGGGGGACTTCGAAACAGAAACAAACTACTTGGCTATCGCAGTTCGAAAAACCTCACCATCCGAGTCTTGGGGACTTAAAGAAAAAGCCCACGTATTAAAACTCCTGGTACTCGGAAAACCGAGTCTTACAAAGGGAGCTAAAAAGAAAGCTGGGTATCAAGAACAAGTTCAAAAGAACAGACAAAATAGCACGATTATCAAAAGGCAGGGAAAGCCGCAAAAATATGTCACCGAATAGAAGTACATTACAAGTTATGGCATTGGTATCAGAAGTGCACAAGCGCACCATTGGCAGGATAAATAGTTCAAATGAAAAGGCCCCACGTGATTAAGGTATTATGACATCATCACCCTACTCGGCCTCCTGAGTGCGATCTTCCGGGTCTTGCTCCTGGGCCTGCTGCTTAGCTTTCCTGGCAGAGCCACCCGGACTCACCGCGCCAGGGCGGATAGGTGGAAGGACGGACGGTGTAGAGGCGGATGGCCCTGATTTTAACTCGGCCTCCCTCTTCGCGGTTGCCTCCTTCTTTTTGGCCGAGTGATCAGCCCACTTCTCCAAGAGGTCCAAGGGCGGGGGTGCTTCCTCTGTGATAACTTTGCCATCGGCGTCATACGCAGCCATTAGCGTATTCAGGTCCAAGCTATCGGCTAAAGAGGTAGCAGAGGGGCGCACTGCTGACTGAATGGTCTTGAAGTCCTTAGGCGTAAATTTGGCACCATCCGCCTTAAACTCGGGAAACCCGGATATTATCTTCGCCGGGTCAAGCTTCGGAAAGTAGGCTTTGGCCAAGGTCAATGCCCGGGTTATTCCAATTCGGCAGGACGAACGCTTCCAAAGTTCAATCCAGCCAGGCACAGTGGAGCAGGCTTGGACGAGATTCTCTTCACCCGGATAGGCTTCTGTGGGCCAATGTATGGCGTCCAATATAAATTTTGTGCCGGCAAAGAAAGTCCGGAGCACAGTCTTCAGGGTCCTAGCCTTGGCGATAGTATCTTCCTCTGGAGGTGCAAGGTTGGCACCTGCAGTTGAAACAGAAGCAAGAAGGTATCAGTAACCCAGAGTGGTGCATAACAAGAAGCATGAAATTAGTCGGCAGACAAAAACTTACTGAGTAAGATCTGGTAAGTGTCGGTGATTTGATCCGATAAATTCTTCAAGTCGGTCCGAGCGGTGAGGCACTTCTTCTTATATTTGGAAACATCCTTCTTCAAAGTTTCCATGTCATCCTCAAGGATTTCCCGTCGTTTTATCTCGGCAAGAAGACGTTGTTCGGTCTTCAGTAAAGTTTCATCAGACCGAGTTATCTGTGCCTGTAAGTAGAAAGGAAGGCAAGCATTAGTTGGATGTTATGATAAGATAAATTTGGCGTGAAGTACCAAGCATAACTTTTGCAAGTCATACTCGAAACTTGGGGACTAGATATGCAATATGAGATGACAAGCGCTTTTACCTGGTGCTCTGCAGCCATGCGCTCTAAAATATCGCCCTCTGAAGCCTTCATGGTGAGGAGCGTGTTCATCAATTGATCAAAAGTATCTTTACCCGTATCAGAAGACCCGGGGCCTTGGGAATTCCGAGAAGAGGTTTTCTTCTTAGAGGGAGGCGGAACCCGGGTCATTTGTGCATTGGAATCCGACACTCCTTCGGCACCTAAGGTTGTGGCTTTCTTCTTCTTGCTCGCATGGGAAGCAATTGGATACTCGGTTTCTTGGGCGTCCGGTTTAATCGGCGATGTTTGTTTTTCACCGCCAGACACGGCAGTAGTCTTATCGGCCGGGCTCCCCTGACCCGGGCCCTCGTCTTCCATGCCCTCTTGGTCGCTAACGACGACCGTGGCCCTGTAAATGTTATCAAGAAGCAGTTAAAATACGCGGTCAGGAAAGGGTGGTGAAGTGTGGAAGAGCATCCGGAAGGGGATCTTACCCGGTGTTCACCGCGAAGTCACAAGGAAACCCGTCATCAGACTCGGGAGAGGCTGAAAATTGTCAGGTTAGATGTCATATAAGAATAGTTCAAGGGGAATGTGCCGGTCGAGAAAAGATAGAATAATTACCAGCCCGCCGAGTGGGGGTCGAAGAAATACCCGGGTTGATGACGTTGTCACCCGGGTTATTTCGAGTTGACCTACGCTTGATCATGGGCGACTCCTTCAAGAATGGCCAGTGGAATAATGTCAAAATAACTCAGGTATATCATTAAGGTGACGTGAATTGAATGCGAGGAGGGGATATGAAACCTTGGAAGTGGCCTCTTGAGCTTTTCTTTTGGATCCGGCTTTGGTTGCCGGTTCCGGTTCGTCCTCGTCGCTGGCAGATTCTACTTTGCCATCCGAGTTTTCTTCCTCATCATCCTCTTGTTCTGAAATATCATCAAAGTTATGGTTGAAAATGAAGGGGTTATGACGAGTTCAAAGGAACCAAATAAAATTCAAAGAGTACCTTCATCCGAGTGAACGGCCTCTTGCTCCTCTGGACTTTCGGAGCTAGGGGAGGCGTTGATTTTCCAAAAGTCGTCATCAGCCTGAAAGGTGTTAATACACAGGTTACCAACCGTATCAAGTGGAAAGAATGAAAGTAAGGGCGTCAGAGTCGGACTTTTACCTCAGGGGCGGGGTTTTCAAGCGTGAAGGGCTCTAACCCGGATATGTTCTGGATTACCTCGAGCTTTTCCGTCAAAAAACCTTTGATGGTTTTATGGGTGTCGCCAGGTGCGAAGATGTTATCGGAGTATCGGAGCGGATCGGAAGGTTCTCCTGAATACTCGCACATCAACTTTGTACGGATGGAATTGGGCTGAATCCTAAAATCGACACAGGTCTTTACTAGATTGAGCCCGATGAGGCCCTGGGCTGTAAGAGTAGCAATTTTGGCTAGCAAGGGTTGAATTGCCTCCCTATCCGAGTTAGGGGCGAAGGCACTAAACTTATCAGAAATATCAAGAAGACCCTCCGAGTAACCCGGCAGTTTCTTTTGGCCGGGTGGGGAAGTGTCCTGGCAGTAGAAGTACGAGAGCTGCCAATGCTTGACATGGGAATTGAGGGTGAGGGGTGGCATTAGAGAGTTTTTGCGGCGTTGGATCGAAACCCCGCCGCAAGTGAGAAGCGCCCCATCACCGCTTTCGCGGCATGGCTTGCATTGAAAAAGCTCAATAAAAAGAGCTAGACTTGGCGGAGTGCACAAGTAGGATTCGGAAAGGACAATAAAATGGGAAATATTTAGCACAGAGTTGGGTCCGATATCAAAGACACGAAGGCCGTAGTGGCTAAGTATGTCACGGAAAAAGGGGTGACCCGGTGGTCGAAAACCCCGGGTCACATGATCCACGAAACAGATTACCTCATCTTTGGTAGGGGTGGGCCGGGTCTCCTTACCCGGTACCCTCCATTGGATATTTTCCTGAGGAGGAAGAATTCCCAGTTCCACCAGCTCCTCCAACTTGGCCTTTGTGACCATAGACCGCGCCCAGTTGGCGGAAATGGTGTTGGTGGCCTTGGCCTTGGCTGGGGTCTTCCCCTGTTTCTTGGGAGCCATATGGCTGACCTGCAGAGTACAAGGTAAGAAGGAAATTAAGACATGAAAGTTGCGAGCCGGCTAAGTATAGGCCGGACAACATTGAGGTATGAAAAGTTACGGGAGATCCGGGTGTTAGCATGCAGAGCAAAGTTTGAAAGTTTCCGGGTATCAGGCATTGTGGTGAAATTTATGGGATCTAAATGATGAAGGATCCTTTTGAATACAATGGACGGCGGCTTAAGTTCCAGACGTGAATAAAAGTAACTGAAAAGGAATGGTCTAGCCGGGTGATTGATGCGAAGGCGGAAAATTTGGGTGGTTCGAGCCTAGATTGAAAGTTTTATTTTTGGATTTGTGGCAAGAATAATGATTGTGGGTAGTAGGGGAGCGGATTGGAGCATGCGCTTTGTCCTTTGTGCGAGCTAGAAGAGTTTATGGGTATTCTAATTCGGCCTAGTCAAGAAATCCGAGGCGGGCCGATCTGGATCTAATCTGAGGAAAAAATCAAAGGTTGCGAGGGCAAATTGATAGGTGCAAAAGATTTACCGGAGGAGATCTGAGGGAAGCCTTGCGGAGGCAGATGGCGCAGGCTTGGTGTCCCTTCGCGGTTCTTGGTGGGCCGGATGAGGATTCGCCGGCGGATCTTGGCGGCGGCGCGGGGCGAATGGTGGCGGAACGTAATCTCCGGGCGATGGGTTCCGGTGACGAGCGCGGGATTTCCGTGGTGGCGCTCAGGGAGAAGGAGAGCTCAGAGGGAGAAAGGAATGGAATGGAGGAAATGAGCCGTTAGGGTTCGGGTCACTCCTAAGGGGCTTTTTTTATAGTGCAAATGGATAAGCTCGGTTTGGTGAGTGGAAGCCGAGAATTGTGGGGGTAAACGGCTATTTATTTAAAGTTTCTGCGAGATGTGCGCCAAGTATTGAGCAAAGCATCCGGATAAAAGGAAGAAGGGGATTCGTCCCGTTATGACGGGATTGGTTATCGAGCATAGGATCTTGGTATTATTATTATGGTTTGGACCCAGAAGTTTGAACCAAGGTGTTTGGAGGGAAAGCTGGGGTTATTACATGGCCGCCAAGGAGCAAGGCCTAGCTGAATATCAAAACATCTTAACCCGATCTTCATATACCCGTATGATCGATATCTTTGCAGGGAATAGCAAGCGCTTCAAGGAGATCCGTGAAGCCCAGGCTATTCTGGGGACTACTGACAGGGGGATGCTAACCCGGTAGGCCAAGCTCCAAGGAATAACCCGGCTCAAGGGATGATGTGCAGGATCCGGCTAAGGATAGGGAAACTTGTGAAGGCCCAAGCTTGTAGGCCCAATGACCCGGATTGTGGGTTACTGTAAAGGCAAGTTAGGGTTAGTGCGCCGTGTCCGGGTAGGATTCAGGATACGCCTTGTAGAACAAGCCAGGGGGTACGGGTGCTTTATAAACCGACCCCCGGATGTAGTTTAGACAGAGATCTAAGAACCCTAGCAATATCGCGTGATATCGAGTATCCAGTGTAAACCCTAATGGAATTATCGTATCGAGAATAGAGATCCGGCGACTTCGATTGCCGGCTATCAGATCAAGTTGTACCATGTCTTCCCTTGAGATAAACCCTCTCCCAAACGCCTGTGTCGACTTGCCCCAAGATCAGTTACCCCTGGTAACATCTGCCGTGATTATCCCACGACAGGCCTCTTATAGGGTTCTGGGCGATGGGATGGCCGCCGGCGTCGCGCGCGGTGCCGCGGTGGGACCGGCCGATTTCGTGCCGTACCGCGAGACGAAGGAGATTAGAAGGGCGGCACGAATCTTGAAGCAAGCGAAGCGGTAAGTGGGGTTTGAGCGGGCTGGGTCGCTGCGCGCGTTAGATAGGGTGGGCTGGGCTAGGTAGGTGTCGCGCGCGCGCTGGTTTTCTCTCCTTTTTCTTTTTCTGTTTTTTTTTGTAGCATTTGCTTTTGGAAGAAAATGTTAAGGTTTTATTTAAGAAAAATTCCAGAAAAAATTAGTTAAGCTATTTAGGTAATCAGAAACCACATTCCAGCTTTGGATTTCAAAAATTGAGATTTAAAATGGTAGTTTGTGTTTGAAACCAAATTTGGGATATTTTTAATATTAATAACCCATTAAGAAAACATGCATTTGGATAGGGTTACCCCTAGGGTTTTTAAAATGATTTAAGGAGGGCAATTGTGTGGTGAGTTTTATGGTTTCAAAAGGTACTGACTTTTAAGGATTGGTTTGAATTGGAAAATGATTTAGGAATTAATGATTTGAATTAATTGATTGGAATATTGGTTTGATTAAAACCAACAATTTAATAAGTGAAAAACAAGGAATAAAATGGTTGTTTTTATTTGTTATTTTTATTCCAAAAGTTGTAACAGAGCAAGTATGAAAATACCCATTTGAAATTTGTTTGAGTTTGATTAAGAAAACAGGATAAAACAGATGCAAAACAAGTAGTAACAATGCAAACAATAATAAAACAAATGCAATGAAATGATGACATGATGCATTGCTTGAAATAAAACAATAAATCAAACATTCTAAGGGATGTTTCATACTTGGGATGTTACAAAACGCCCCCCCTTGAAGGAATCGCGCCCCGAGATTCCTTACTGAGATGTGAAAAGGTCCGGATACTTCTTGCGAAGATCCTCTTCGGTCTCCCACGTTGCCTCTTTATCGGAATGATGCGACCATTGGACTTTCAAGAACTTTGTGCTCTTGTTGCGAGTCTTACGCTCGGTCTCATCGAGAATACGAATAGGGTGCTCCTCATAAGATAGATCATCTTGCAGCTCAATGGAATCATGATCAACTGCACGATCTGGATCTTTGAAACACTTCTTGAGTTGTGACACGTGGAACACATCGTGCACTTTTGATAGTTTTTCTGGAAGTTCAAGACGATAAGCATTCTCTGCACGTCTTGAGAGGATGTTGAAAGGGCCAATGTATCTTGGTGCAAGCTTTCCTTTCACACCAAAACGATGAGTGCCTCTGAGGGGAGTTACACGGAGATATGCCTTATCACCAGGTGCATAGATCATATCCCTGTGCTTGCTATCATAATAGCTCTTCTGACGAGACTGAGCAATCCTGAGGTTGTCACGAATGATACGAACTTTCTCCTCGGCTTCCTTAACAATGTCAGGGCCTGTCGAGACATCGTAGTAGTTTTCATAGACTGGGGTGCCATGAGACTACGGTAGAGACGTGGGGTAACGGGATAGCGTAGTAATACAGAACACGGGATTTTACCCAGGTTCGGTACGTCGCGACAGTACGGCGTACCTACTCCTGCACTTCTCACTATGTGGGACTAAAGCCCGTATAATAAGGTTACAATGTAAGGGAATAGATCCAGCTACCCGTCGAGGATGAACTTCCCGGCGAGTTGCGTAAGGCTTGAGCTTGAACCTAGAACCTTGGAACTAAAAAGAACTTATGAAATCTATCTCCCGTCCGGCTTTATATAATAGCCGGATTAGGGCTTACAGAACCAGAAACCTAGAAGACTACGTTTAACTTGTAACTTGGAAAGTAAGGAATCCGTCTTCTCCTCCAAGCCAGATCACGCAGGCCGTGATCCGGGTTCTTCTAGAATCCGGCTTCTGCGCGTCGGACTACTGGGCCGCCCAATGGACCTAAGCCCATTACCATGTAGGCCACCCTGGTAGTCCGGCTCTTTTGTCTACCATCTTCTATACCCCTATTCAGTATATATCCGACAGTAGCCCCCAGGAAGGATCAAAACTCTGAAACTCCGCCTTTCGTCAAATACATTTTATCCGGGAAAACTTGATTCAGCAGTCTTGATTCTTTCTTCTTTCCTTTTGAAGGAGATGGTAACATAAAACTCGGAACTATGAAAATCCGGCTTTTCTTCTCGCGATCCTTTGCGGAAAAGGAACTCGTGACATCAGCGCTTTAATCATGCTGACGCAAGCGCCGCTTGGTTTCACGCGGGAAACCCTGCAACGTATCTCTGACAGATTCTCACGAGAAACGAGGAGATAGCCATCATTCCTCTGTCGTTCCGTTTCCCGGATTTTCCGCCGAGCGACACGCGTCGAACATCCAACGGTCAAAAGAGCCGTTGGCGCGTATCTAGAGGTTTTTAGGCTATAAATAGCCGTCCTCGTCGTCACCGGAAATCTTTCCTCACTGCCCACGCCATTGACGCAAAACGCGAGCACGAGATCTAGAACGAAACCTTGCCCCGACGAGCCCTTTGCACGCCGGAGCGCTCCCTCGCCACCGAAAAAGATGGCCTCTCCGTCGTCCTCGCCGGCTCGCGCCTCCATCGACGAGCTTTTGGACGACCTAGATCCACAGCTGGGGTCGCCCAAGCATGCCGGCGGCGGGCCGGAAAAAACCACGGCATCCGCGGCGGGCGGAGGAAATGCTTCCGCCGCCGCGGACATAGCGGGCCCAAGCACCACGACAACCCCGCCGTTCACACCGGAAACGGCGGAGGAGAAAATCGAGCTCCTTGGCGAGAAACTTGCCGCCGCGAAGGCCGCCGCCGCCGCCGCCGCCGGAGTAGAAGAGGAGGAGGAAACTGCAGGCAACTGGAGTGCCTGCAGTATTCCCCCGGCTCTCCTTCCCAACTTGGAGAAGGAGGGTTTGGTGCTGAAAAAGAAATGGCGGCTTCCGGAAGAGGAGACTGAACCCATGCCACAAGAGGGCGAAAGGGTGCTTCTTGCCTCCCACCTTCTACGAGGTATGGGACTGCCACCTTCCTCTTTCTTCCTCCAGGTTCTGTCACACTACAACATCCAGCCTCATAACCTTCCTCCCAATTCTATTCTGTACATGGCCGGCTTCCAGGCCTTGTTCGAAGGTTACCTAGGAATAGAGCCTAGGCTAGATTTTTGGATGTATTGCTTTGGGGTGAAGCGTAACTCTTCGGAGGGCGCACTCCCAAATTGTGGAACCATTTCCTTTACTCTTCGGAGATTCCGAGAGGATTGGTTCCCCAAAATCAAAACCTCAGAATCCGTCAAATTTTGGACGGGTTCTTTTTTCTATCATCCCGACATGCCTTTTCCTAAAAAGGCCGTCGGGGTTCCACCTTTTGTGAACTCCGCCGCTGTTCCCCAGGATAACTGGGTGACAGAGGCCGTCCAGGTTCTGCCTCCAGATCTGCTAAGGATCAAGAGGCGCATCGCCAAGCTCACCTCCTCCAAACCTCCTCTGACCGGTATGGACACGGTCTTTTGCTGGCTGGATAGACGGATTCAGCCATTAGCAAACCACGGAGGCCGTCTCCTGTGCGAATACACAGGAGCCAAGGATCCAATGCGGACAACCGACAAGGATTGGCCCGCAAAAGAGCTCAGGCGGCGCATCAATCAGTTGGTCGCATCGCGCGACCAATACACGGAGAGTCGGCCAATGTACACGGCCGACAACCCCGCTCCTAAGGTAATTTTTCCGTTATTTGGGTATAATCTCACTTCCTGGATAATCTACCTTTTGAATCTGATTGGTTTTTTCAACAGCTTGTGGATCTTCCAGACTCGGAGTTAGCCTCCGAGGCCGAGCTGGATGCGCTGCGCACCGCCGCTACGGGCGGGCGCAAACGCAAGAAGATAATTTCTTCGGATGAAATTATCGACCTTGACGGAATCCCCGTCGCCACTTCCAGGTTATTTTCTTCTGGGTTTTTTCTTTTATGGGATCTTTTTCATCCATCTTCGGTGTTTTAACCTTTTCCGGGTTTTTGGTTTTTAGCCTACCCCCCTCCAACTTGAAGCCGAGAAAGTTGAAGAAACTCAGAGCTTCTTCCAACCGAGGCAGCCAACCATCTCCCGCCGTCGCCCCGAACACGCCGCAGACAATGGCGGAAGAGCCTACTGCAGCTACCACCACCAAGCCCCCAGAGCCCAGCCAGCCCGTTGTGTCCGAGTCGGACACGAGGGAAAGGGCGGCTCCAGAGGTGGGGAAATCTTCTCGGACTTTCGACGAGGAAATCCCCACCTTTGACAAGGATTTTAAGGCTATAAATGACGGCTTGAACGCGGCCGGAAATCACTTCGCGGAATACGCGAAAGAATTCCAAGAAAACTTAGCAGGTTTGCAGCGCATGAGCCAGGTATGTAACTCTAGCCCCCAAGCATTAAACAAAATGCATGCTTTTTTGCTTTGATGTTTTTTGTTAACCATACTTTTCCTTGCTGTGTTTCAGCAAACCTCCGAGGCCATAAACCTGGAAGTTTTCAGGAAGCTCACTATCAAGAATAAAGAAGTTCGAAATCTTCTTTCTATTCTTGAGGAGAGAGAGGCGGAGCTGGAATCATCTCAGCTCGCTTTGACGGAAACGAAAGGTAAGCTTTTTCGTTTTGAAATCTCCGATTTAAGACTTTGTCTAAGTTTTTTCCCGAGGAAATTGATCAACTCGGATTTTCCCTTGCTTTTCAGCTGCTTTAGCTGAGGCTAAACAAGCAGCGGAAGATTCTGGCAACGCCGAAATTCTCCGTAATGAGAACATTGAGCTTCACAAGAATCTTGTGAAGGCTCAGCAAGACCTGGAAGCCAGCAACCTGGCCCTTGGAGTGGCTAATTCCAAGGCTTCCGAACAGGCGGAGAAAGACAAATCCACCATTCAGGATTTGACTGAAGCTCTGAACCTTCGCCTGGAGGAAGTTTCCGAGATCGACAAACTCATCGGTAAATTTCTTACCATTGTCCTCATCTTTCCATGTTTTGTTTTCTCTGTTTGTCTCCTTAACCCTTTTGTATGTTTTATTGGATCAACCAGGAGACACCCCAGATGGCACTCGGGCTGCAGGCATCCGAGCTTTCGGGGAGACATGGAATTTGGTGAAGGCTGCTGCAACGCAGCTAGTAGGCAAGTTTCTTCCCGAAAAATCTGGGGAATGCTCGGAGGTTGAAAAACTTCCGGGTATCATCATGGAGGTGGCGGAGTCCAAGGAGTCTATTCTCCGCTCCGCTGCACGGGGTGGTGCGCGCATGGCCTTAGGCCTTATGCGCATGCACTACCCTAGTGCCAAATCCTGGCGTGTGGCCACCGGTGTCCCTCAGGGATACACGGATGCGCAACGATCCACCATTTTTGGTGAAGTTAAGGGCCACGCCACCCAGATTGCCGCCATGGTAAATGTCGCCGTCCACTATCCAGAAGAAGAAGCTCCTCCAATCCCCGATGAAGAAAGCAGCGAGGAGGAGTCGGATTCTTGAAGGGTTACCTGGAACCTGGATAGAAAAATTAGACAATAGGAGCATTACTGTTCTTTCATTTGTAATCCAAAATGTAACGCTTCTTATGTATTAATGAAAATTCCGCCTTTTGCAGTTTAAACTATGAAATTACTTTGCAAGTTGTTTGAATTTTACCATTCCTTTATCTTCTAAGTTCTCTGGTGTATATGCTTTAACTGTCCTTAGTGTTTGAAATGGCTCAAATAGCATTATGAATCGTTATGCCGAGTAACTGGGGACGAACCAAGCAGTTTTGAAACTCGAAAACATGAATCATGCTAAAGGCATTTTTACTAACTAGTTCCAGTAACCCAGCATACGCACGATCAGATAAGACTTAGAGAAACAAGGAAAGTTTTAAGTGAAACTTGGGCACGCAGGCAATTCAAGTTTTCTTTAGCCGTTAAAAGGCTGAAAAATCATTCAGTTATGTAACGCCGAGTACGCAAGCACAATTCGGGTTAACATTGAGAAATTTGTAAGATCATTGGGAAATAGATGAGGCGGAAACACTTTGCACTTATAAGAAAAATGGATGACAGCATTCCGACAACTTTATTTCATGATCTCAAAAGATGTTTACATAGATTTGAACTAAGTACAGAAGGGGACATAACTTGCTAGGTGTTCCCAGGCTTCCGCAATCTACTTGACCTTGTCAAACTTCTCCAGCATTTTGCTAAATGGTAAGGTTTTAGCCCCCAGCCAACTAAGAAATCTTTGTATGGCTGTGACGGAACCCGGCAATTCTGGGACATCTTTTTCACACGTAAGTTCTGAGATGTTCGAGACTGCCTTCATCTTTTCCGGGTTAACTTCTATTCCTCTATGAGAAACGATGAAACCCAGAAGTTTTCCTGAGGGAACCCCGAATACGCACTTAGATGGATTCAACTTCATCTTGTAAGTGCGCAAGTTCTCGAAAGTTTCTCGCAAATCCTCAAGGAGTGTATCTTTTTCCTTGGTTACGACAGCAATATCGTCCACGTAAACATGGACGTTTCTGCCAATTTGACTATGCAAACAACGTTGCATGCAACGCTGGTAGGTTGCACCTGCGTTCTTCGGGCCAAAAGGCATGGTTACGTAGTAATACGTCCCGTACGGGGTTATAAAAGAAGTCTTGATTTGATCTTCCTTTTTCATGCGTATTTGGTGGTACCCGGAGTATGCATCCAAAAAGCATAAAAGCTTAGAGCCTGCAGTGGCGTCTATTATTTGATCGATTCGCGGCAGCGCAAACCTATCTTTCGGACATAACTTGTTCAATCCTGTGTAATCTATGCACATTCTGAGGGCAGTTGTATCTTTCTTCGGTACTAATACCGGATTTGCGGACCAGTCAGTATGGATTACCTCCCTGATGAAATCCGCTGCTAAAAGCCGGATAATTTCCTTGCCAATAGCCTTCCGTCTTCTTCCGTCAAATCGACGGAGACCTTGTTTGACGGGTTTTGATCCGGGAATAACCTTGAGTTGGTGCTCAGCAAGTTCCCTGGGCACGCCTGGCATGTCAGCTGGACACCAGGCAAAAATATCCCAGTTCTCACGGAGGAACTTGATGAGCTCGCTTTCCTATTTGTCGGTCATCCCAGTCCCTACAACGACGAATTTTGTCGGATCTTTGGGATCTAGGATTACCTGTCTTGTATTCTCGGATGCCTTGAAGCTATCTGTTGGCTTCCGAGTTTCTTTTCCTGCCGGCATTTCTTTCGGCGATACCTCCTTGGCTAACTCCTTCAGTTCTTCCTGAGCTATAACTCTTTGAGCGCAAAGGGCGTTTTGCTTCTCCAACTCGTTTGCCAGCTTGAAATCACCGGCAATGGTGATTACTCCTCCTTTGGGTCCTGGCATCTTCAGCTTGTTGTAGATATAGCAAGATCTTGCCATAAACTTGGCGAAAGCCGGACGTCCGAGTATTGCATGATACACGCTCTCGAACGGCACAACTTCGAAGGATACTTTTTCCTGCCGGAAGTGATCTTTATCTCCGAAGGTGACATCTAGGGAAATTTCTCCTAGGGATCGTGCTTGCCTACCAGGAACGATGCCATGGAAGCGTATATTGCTGTAATTGAGCTGGGACTCGGATATCTTCAAGTGCTTCAGTGTATCCAGGTACATTATATTGATGCTGGATCCTCCGTCCATCAGCACTCTTCTTAGCCTAGTGTTTTGAACAATAGGGCTTACAACAAGAGCTTGTGTGCCGGGTTCCGGGATATTTCCGGGATGATCAGACTGATCCCAGATTATCGGTGTGTTGGAGTACTTCAAGAATTTTGGGGTTGCAGGAACAACCGCGTTTATTTCTCGAAGTGTCCTTTTGGCCACCTTTGCTGACGGGGTTGCTAGGAAAGTTAGCATTGCTTCTCCGTCAACCCTCGGAAATTTAGGTTCGCCTTTTCGCTGCTGTTCCTGGATTTTGTCATCAGTGTCCGATTCACTGTCTTCTTTTTCAGCTTCTGGCTTTTGTTTGGCAGGTTTCCTTTTGGAACCCTTCCCTTTATTTCCGGATCCTGCATTGCCTTTCATATGCTTGTTTAGCCGGCATTGCGCGTTTGTGTGGGTTGGTTTCCCAAACTGAGAGTGGTGGACGCAGGGTTCCGACTTAATTCTCTCCCATTCTTCAGGAGTGTAATTGATGGGATCCGGACTGCGACCTTTCCACTTGTTCCCTTTTTCTCCTCCAAAGGCTAAGTTAACCTCCTTGGGCTTTGTTGTTGACTCCGGAGTTCCTTTTTTATCAGAACGAGGTGTTTTCTTGGCCAGTATTAGTGACTCAATATTGCCTCCTCTTGCTCTAATATCATCTCCGGCTGCAGCATGCTCATTAGCGGTTGTAAGCATAGATCCGAGATCTTTGTGCTTTTTAGAACCAACCATGAACGGTACAAGTCCGGGTTTTAGGCCATTGACGAAAGCATGCATTGCTTGTACGTCAGTTACTCCAGAGCAACTATTCTTCATTGCAGTCCATCTGGAGATGAAATCCACGTATGGTTCGTCTTCAAATTGGGTGCAACGGTTCAGCTGGTTGATGCTATTTGGGCGTTTGTATGTTCCCCTAAAATGCTGGGTGAATACTCTCGCCATATCATCCCAACTGTCGACAGTTCTTGATGGTAAACCATTAATCCAATCTCTGGCTCCGTCTAGCAACATTAGGGGAAGAAACTTGACAGCTTCCAGATATGTCCCGTTGTTGATTTGGACGGCTGTGTAATAATCTGAAAGCCAGGTATCCGGGTTTGTACTGCCGGTATATTTTTGGTAGGTTGGACCAACTTTGGCGAAGCCAGAATGTAGGGTTATCCTTCGGATCCTGTCAGTAAAACACTTAGGACCAAAGTATAGATCATCCTTTTCTGCTCTATCAATATGTGCAGAATATCTCCCGGCTGAATGGACAGAAGGGGATCTGCTCCTTTCTTTTCCATTGTTGCGCGGACGCGCTTTTCCGAGGTTATCTCTATCTCTTCCGTTGTCACGCCCTCTGGGATTAGGTGGAGTCCTGCTCCTGTACCTTTCCTTATCTTTAGGCGGTGTCCGAGATCTTTCACGTCTGTGAGGTGTATCGTATCTTCCAGCTTTTTCAGCTGGGTTTCTCGGAGGTGGCATTATTTTGCCGTCATTCCGGTGTTTGTCTTCCCGATCGTGTGGTTTATATCCATCTTTCGGGAGATGAGGTCCGGTTCTAGACGCTGCGTCCCGGTTGTCGGGATTTTTCTTGTCTTTTCTCGGATCCTCTTTTTTATCCGAATCTCCGGGTTCTTCCGGTCCAGGTGCTCCAGCAGCGCAAGTAACAGTTTTGCAGAGGGCGGAATTATCATGCAGCCTCCCTGATCGCTCTTGTCCTCGCTGTTGCTGCTGTAATGCTTTTCCTAGGAAAGCATACACCCCTTGGAGTTTTTCCCCGTTGGAGTACAGATCATTGTTCAGGATGGCGAACGCTGCTTCCGCGTTTTCAGCTGCGGTTTTGTATATTGGTTCGCCCTTGGCATCTTTGCCGTTTAACTGCTTTTGCCAAGATGGGTTATAGAACCTTTCTTTCGGCGGCAGTTCTTCCGGTTTTGCAATTCCGGGTAACCTCGTAGGTTTTAAGGCAGATCTATGCTTTCTCTCGTACTCCTCAATTTCTTCCTTCATGATTTTGATGTCATTATGGGTTTGTTGGAGATGTTGCCGAGATCTAAGCAGATGTTGCTGTTGCCGTTGGAAAGCTTGTCTCCTGGCTTCCAGCATCTCAGGGGGTTCATTGGGTCCCACTGGAGTTTGTAATAGTTCTTGCTCTTCCAGTTCTGTCATTGGCGGAGCAGTGATTTCCTTAGATTTCTTTTCCGTAGGCTTTGTGCCACTAATATCTCCAACTTCCAGGTTTTCATCAGTGAGATCAGCTGACTTTTTCTTCCGGAGTTTGTACTGGAGTTTTTTAGAAGCACGGTGCTTTTTCTTG
The DNA here is from genome assembly GCA_028641055.1 of Alopecurus myosuroides. NCBI lineage: Eukaryota > Viridiplantae > Streptophyta > Magnoliopsida > Poales > Poaceae > Alopecurus > Alopecurus myosuroides. The sequence goes on along the minus strand of CM054057.1, from coordinate 252,292,235 downwards.
GAAGACGGAGGTTTTTTGACAGGTTCATCCTCTGTCATCTCCTTGACGTTAGGAAATATCGGAGAAGTTTCTCCGTCTTCCCTCTCTTCCACTGGCGGAGGGGTTTTAGGGCTTTCCTGGCTGTCGGCACCCGTTGTATCAGCTGGTTTTGCCATTAGCACTTCATGGAATCCCTCTTGAAAGGACTTAACTTTTCTTACGAAGGCATCATCATCTTCGTCTTCGGATTCGAAGTTATCCGATCCGGTTTCCGACTCCAATCTCGCCTCAATGGCGGCAAGCACGGACTCTGTTTCCGAGTTCATCGTCTGGTTGACGGATGTCGGATCTTCCGTCTCTGTGACGGGTATTGGTTCTTCCGTCTCTGTGACGGGTGTATTGTTGTCTGCCTCTTGCACGGGATTTCCATCATCCGTGTTTTCGGCGATCTCGGATTGCACCATGCCGATAAAGTGCGTATCACTGTTTTGTCGGCGATCTGAGCAAAATCTGGCATCATAGTCGTCTTCGACTGGGTATAGGGCGGGTGGGAGATAATTGCTTTCACCGCAAAACCCCATTGCTTCCGCGGTTAATCCGATAAAGATGTTAGCAGATCCAATCGGTAAAACGCAGGCACTTACCAGGTGGTTTTGCGCCGGTATGTAGGATCCGTTGTCGAGGAAGCGCCCGACGTCGTCGTTGAATTCCAAGCTTCCGACAGTGATCGATCTTCCGATTCCGCCTAGTATCCCAGATCGGAACTTCACGCCTGACGTCGTTAGCCCCACGGTGGGCGCCAACTGTCGAGACATCGTAGTAGTTTTCATAGACTGGGGTGCCATGAGACTACGGTAGAGACGTGGGGTAACGGGATAGCGTAGTAATACAGAACACGGGATTTTACCCAGGTTCGGTACGTCGCGACAGTACGGCGTACCTACTCCTGCACTTCTCACTATGTGGGACTAAAGCCCGTATAATAAGGTTACAATGTAAGGGAATAGATCCAGCTACCCGTCGATGATGAACTTCCCGGCGAGTTGCGTAAGGCTTGAGCTTGAACCTAGAACCTTGGAACTAAAAAGAACTTATGAAATCTATCTCCCGTCCGGCTTTATATAATAGCCGGATTAGGGCTTACAGAACCAGAAACCTAGAAGACTACGTTTAACTTGTAACTTGGAAAGTAAGGAATCCGTCTTCTCCTCCAAGCCAGATCACGCAGGCCGTGATCCGGGTTCTTCTAGAATCCGGCTTCTGCGCGTCGGACTACTGGGCCGCCCAATGGACCTAAGCCCATTACCATGTAGGCCACCCTGGTAGTCCGGCTCTTTTGTCTACCATCTTCTATACCCCTATTCAGTATATATCCGACAGGGCCCAAGAGTGAACGTTCACCAGCTCCAGACCAATTGATTGGACTCCTGCATCTGCGACCATACAGTGCCTCAAATGGTGCCATGCCTAGGCTTGCCTGGTAGCTGTTGTTGTAGGAGAATTCAGCATATGGAAGGCAATCCTCCCATTTCATGCCAAAGGAGAGACCACATGCTCTGAGCATATCCTCGAGAATCTGATTGACTCTTTCGACTTGCCCCTGAGACTGAGGGTGGTAAGCTGTGCTGAACAGAAGTTTGGTGCCCAATGCTTCTTGAAAACTCTTCCAGAAATGAGAAGTGAAGATACTTCCACGGTCTGAGCTTATTTCCAATGGAACACCATGAAGGGGAACAACCTTTGCTGTGTAGAGCTCTGCTAACTGGCTAGCTGAGATAGTTTCCTTTACAGCATAGAAGTGAGCAACCTTAGTGAGACGATCAATAACAACGAAGATTGCATCGTTGCCCTTTTTGGACTTTGGAAACCCAGTAACGAAGTCCATTTCAATCATGTCCCACTTCCACTCAGGAATTTTCAGAGGTTGTAGTAGACCTGCTGTCTTCTGATGGACTGCCTTAACACGTTGACAAACGTCGCATTCAGAAACGTATTGAGCAATTTCACGTTTCATGCGAGGCCACCAATACAGAGTCTTGAGATCCTGGTACATCTTTGTACTTCCAGGGTGAATGGATAGAGGAGTTTCATGAGCCTCCTTGAGAATGATATCCTTGAGACTTTGAATCTGAGGAACTGCAATGCGTCCTTCGAAGAACACAGTTCCCTTGTCATCAATTGAGAAGGACTTGAATTTATCATTGCCTTCCTTGATGTGCTCTACAATCTTCTTGATTTCATTATCACGAAGTTGTTCAGAACGAATCTTGTCCTCGAGAGTTGGGCTGGCTGTCAAGCTAGCCAGGTATCCTTCAGGGACAAGACCAAGGTTCAGCTTCTGGAATTCTTCATGAAGTGGAGGTTGGCTTTCCATGATCATGAGATTATTGCAATAGGATTTGCGACTGAGAGCATCGGCCATAACATTAGCCTTGCCTGGAGTGTAAGAAATGGTGAGATCAAAGTCTTTAATCTTCTCAATCCATCTCCTTTGCCTGAGGTTCAGATCTGGCTGAGTGAAGATGTATTTCAGACTCTTATGATCGGAAAAGATTTCAGTTTTGTTACCCAACAAGTATTGTCTCCATTTCTTGAGGGCAAACACAACTGCTGCAAGTTCAAGATCATGAGTGGGATAGTTTTGCTCATGTGGGTTCAACTGACGTGAAGCATAAGCCACAACTTAACGTTCTTGCATAAGAACTGCTCCTAGGCCTTGGAGAGATGCATCACAGAATATCTGGAAAGGTTTGGTAGTGTCGGGTCCAACTAAAACAGGTGTGGAAGTGAGTTTAGTCTTCAGGAGGTTGAAACTCTCATCACATTGTGGAGTCCAAACGAACTTTTTGTCCTTCTTTGTGAGATCAGTGAGAGGTTTAGCAATCTTGGAAAAGTTTTGGACGAAACGACGGCAATAGCTAGCCAAGCCAAGAAAACTTCTGACTTGCTTCACCGTCTTAGGGGGTTTCCAATCAACAATTGCCTTAACCTTTTCAGGATCAATGGCAATGCCTTTGGCAGAGATGATATGACCAAGATATGCAACTTCTGGAATCCAGAACTCACATTTGGAAAACTTGGCATATAGACGATGCTCGCGAAGTTTCATGAGAGTGAGACGAAGGTGTTCTCCATGCTCTTCCTCGGATTTTGAGTAGACTAGAATGTCATCGAGATATACCACAACGAACTTGTCGAGGTATTCATGGAAGACAGAATTCATGAGTCTTGAGAAGGTTGCCGGTGCATTGGTGAGACCAAAGGACATGACGGTGTATTCATATAGACCGTACCGAGTGGTGAAAGCTGTCTTAGGAATATCTTCCTTTCTGATCTTTATATGATGGTACCCCATCCTCAAGTCCAACTTTGAGAATATTGAGGCTCCAGCAAGTTGATCAAAAAGATCATCGATACGAGGAAGTGGATACTTGTTCTTGATTGTTTTCTCGTTGAGAGGATGATAGTCAACCACGAGTCTTTTTGTTTGATCCTTCTTGGCAACAAACAGAGTTGGGCAACCCCAAGCGGAGGAACTAGGCTGAATGTAACCTTTCTCCATGTACATATCGATTTGCTCCTTCAATAATTTCAGTTCAGGAGGAGCTATCTTGTATGGATGCTTAGAGATTGGAGCAGTACCTGGCTCAAGCTTGATCACGAACTCAACTGCTCTGTCCGGGGGCATCCCTGGCAACTCTTCTGGAAAGACGTCAGGGAATTCACAAACCACCGGAACATTTTCAATTGGAGGAAGGGGTTTGGCATCGAGGTTGAACAGCTGAACAAAACTTGATCCATATGGAGAATAGACTATCTGGCCTGAAGTGTGGGAGAGAGTTATTGACTTTTGAGCACAGTCAATTTTAGCTTTGTGGGTCTTCAACCAATCCATACCCAGAATGACATCAATGTCAGAATTTCCCAGCAACATGAGTGAAGCAAGGAATATGCGACCTCCAATTAGGATCTGATTGTCCATGCTTATCTTGGAAGTAATCATTTTAGTTCCCGGAGAGTGCACATAGATTTGATTGCTTAGCGGAACCAGAGCTAAATTGTACGTTGTAGCAAAGATCTTTGACACAAACGAATGCGATGCTCCAGTATCAAACAACACTTTAGCTGGAATAGAGTTTACGGGTAATATACCGAGAACGACGTCAGCAGCTTCCTCAGCTTTGTCGGCCTTGATATGGTTCACCCTCGCGTTCCTCCCGACAGGCCTGTTGTTGGAGTTGAAGGCTTTAGCCGGGGGAGCACGAACCATAGCCTGGTTGGTGTTGGGGCGAGGAGGTAGGGGTAGCTGCTTCTGAGTGCACTTATCAGCGTAGTGTCCAGTCTCCTTGCACTTGAAGCAAGTGACGACACGAGGAGGACCTGGCCTTGGCTGCCCCATTGGAATCCTCTGACCCTGCATCTGAGATGGGTTGGGTGGGCGGGGACCAAAGCCTGGAGAAGCTTGGGCATTTGGAGCCCGAGTGACAGCACCATTTGGCACCCAGATGCGGCGCTTCTGCGGAGGGGTGGTCATGTTGGAGGAGGAACCACCCGCACGCGAGTGCTTGCGCGACTCTTCGAACGCCTTGCGCCCATTCTCCTCATTGAGCGCGGTGTTCACGAGCTCCACGAAGTCCTTGCACTTGATGTTGGTGAGAGCGTACTTCAGTTCCGGGTTAAAACCTCGGCGGAACCTTGCCATCTTTTTGGCTTCAGTGGACACTTCGTCACCAGCGTACCGAGCGAGACGATTGAACTCGTTCTGGTAGCCGAGGACGTCCAGCTTGCCCTGTCTGAGAGAGCAGAATTCCTCACGCATCCTTTCCATGAGACCATCCGGGATGTGGTGCTTCAGGAAGGCATCCTTGAAACATCCCCAGGTGATAGGAAAGCCAGCTCTCATGGTCTGGTAGTTCTCCCACCAAGTAGCTGCCTGACCCTTCAGTAGGTAGGTGGCATACTTGACCTTATCCTCTTCCGCAACATGAGCAATCTCCAGAGCTCTTGCTACGTCACGGATCCAGTCATCAGCATCCAGGGGCTCACGTGTTGCCACGAAAGCTTTTGGGCCCAAGCTGAGGAAGTCCTTGATGGTGACCCTTGGAGCATTCTGGTTGTGGTGCTGGTTAGCCTGGATCTGGGCCATCTGTGTCACCACTTGGGTCATCTGAGCTAACAGTTCCCCCATTGGTGGTGGCGGAGGCGGGTTGTTCCTGGTTGGAGGCATCCTGAACAGAAATTCATTTTAGCACAACAACAGAAAAGGATAGACTTGGTAACCGAAAGATAGATTATTCCGACGCATGAATAGATAACCAACAGGTACATCATCACATGTTCAAATACATCAGAATATCCAACAGACCAATACATGGTTCGAATGCCGAAGGATAACTAAACATAGCTAGGAATGGATACAACGGTACTCCCATGCTCATCACGCAGGACGGCGGTGAGTAGTACGACGAGAGATACGGTGCGGAGGAATCCCACGGAAGTAGGTATCCAGGTTGCGGTGGAGAGTGAAGTGAACTCCCGCTGCCGTGATGTAACCACGGGGGATGTGACGATAGATGGAATCATCAAACCCCCAGTAGTCAGCACGGAGAACGGTGAGACTCACGTACGCTGCCTACTGCACGGCCATATCCACTGTGGAACCTACTGCCTCGTAGCGGTGGGCAATGCTCCTGCCATCATCCGACAGAATGTAGACGATAGCCCGGTAGCAAGTCTGGTCAAACTCTCGCTGCTGCTCGTAGACCTGGTACTCTGGTGCCCAACGGAACCCCAGATAGGTAACCATGTCCCTCAGCATCTCCGGATAACCGGCGGTGCTCTCACAGCGAGTCATCCGAACCACCTGCGGGTAGAACCTGAGATCCATCTGCAGATGATTGGGGAAGGTTTTGATTAGACTCCGGTAGAGAACTGATGTGGAAAGTAACAACAAGGTTCAACGGACGAAAAGGATGTTGAAAAGAACATGATATCGAAGCAACATCGGGAAAACGAGACCAAAAGTCCTGAGGTACTACAGAGAACCCAAAACACGTGAAATCCTAACTTGAAAGTTTAGATGAGAACAGAAAACAACGTTGCACTTCCTTACCAGAAAAGGGTGGGTGGGTGGGGAAAGAAGAAAAATGGCAGAATTCCTACTCTCACGTTTCATTTTTCCTATATAGCTACAAAATAGTTTCTAGACTCAACTGCGACCAGTAAAAAGGGATCCTACAGGCAGACAGACTCTGATACCATTTGTCGCACCCTGGCTTCTAAGGGATACTCATCGTACGAACTGGATAGCAGGTGCTTGGATTATGGGGCATAACTGCTCCCACGTCCCAGCTTCCTGGTAGGCCTGCGCTTATGCGCGACAACACAAGCCCTGCTATTCCACCGTCGATGTAAACTATCCACTAGAAGTCATAGGCACTACTGTCGACGTACTTCATATCAATCACGCACTGTACGTCAACAGCTTTGAATGAATGATGATCACAACATATCTCTAAGACACAAAAGATTGAAATAAGGTTGCAAATGGCCTTCACTAAGGCAGAGATAGCAAATACAATCATCCAGAGGACACATGTCCCAACATAGCATTCATTACATCAGCGGAAGCAATCAAAGGTGTCTGGGTACAGACAAATCCAACAGGCTTAAGAAGCCGGAGAAAATAAAGAAGACGAAGCCCATCCACGTAGGTCCTGGATCCAGCCCTGGTCCAGCTAACTACTCGTCTGCAGTCTCGTCAAACTCCACGAAGTAGCCATCCTGGTGGTCATCGTAGCCGTAGTCGTAGTCTGCGTAAACCACAGCCCCAACGGGGTCAGTACATCCAAGTACTGGCAAGCAAGACTCACAATTCACCAAAGTATAGCCCGTCAACACAAGCACAGATGACTTGGGTTCAACGGAAAGAAGGGGTTATATAAGATGCTGCAACTGGCTGCGCTAACCAACTACAGAGATTCTATCATATCCAACTATTAGAAAGGGGATAAGATCGAGGTTTGTAACCAACTGAAAGATAACTGCAAACAAACCCATCCTGGATCTCGCCCCTTATCCAAAGAAGCAATCCGAGGATAACTCACACAGGTGGATTAAAGGTGAATCAAGTTATTGTGTGAATAAACCTATTACTAGTCAAGTTATTAATCATGGGGTGTAACATGTTTGATCATTATGTTTAAGTTGTCCTGAGTACTTGTTAGCCAATACTTTCACCAAGTAATCCATAACCGCGGAAAACACGGCTTCTCGAGAAGATTATCCCTGCAGAGTTGCACCAATTTGGCCGTACACGTATGAATAACCCGCCAGATGGGATGCCTCCCACCAAGCGGGGCACTCAACACAATTCAACTCTTCTCCGCATCAAGCCCAAAGCACCTTGGGCACACGGCTAATCAAGCCCCGAAGAAAAGGGACCCTCATAGCACTCTAAGACCGTGTCCCCCTATATGCCGACTACAAAAGTTCCACCCTGCGCTGGGCTCGCAAAAACATGCATGCGGCAAATAGAAAGCACGGACTAAATGACATGATTTGGACGAGATGCGAATCGAATCAAATTGAGGGGGGCGCCCATACTCGCTTCCCACATGCGGGTAGTGCGCTCATCATGGATCAGTAGACAAGACCCTTTTCCTATTAGGGTCGACACTAGCAGGCCTCAAAACCTCTCATGGGCCTCCTGCCGGTGCCTTATCATCAAATTATTATTAACAGTAATAACATTAGCGTGATTGATTGATTGATTAAACATCGAGCCCCCAGAACATAATAAAGATATAGTAACTGAAAGTAACGGGTAACAAACTCGATAAAAACAACCTAAGCATGCTAGTAAGACACTGGCTCAATCAATGGGTTGTAGGAGGGGTGATGAGGCAATATCATGGGTTGCAGGATTCATGTGATAGGTTCGTAACAGAAACATCTACCACTAAGGCTAGCAGGATTTAGACAACGGAAAGTATCGGTAACCAGGGTTGAAAGGAACACAATGGTTCATGTGAGTGATAACTTGCCTGCAAACTGATCAGCCGGGTACTGAGCTAGATCCTCAGAAGGGGTGCTGTAAAGGTCGTCTGCCTCAACGTCGTCGTCTATTCGAGAAGAAGCAAACAGACAAAACAGGAATGTAAACAATCATGTTCATGGCATTGTGCACAGTCAATATGATGCATGACAATTTAATGGGTGCATCAAAATGAATTGACTAACAAGATAGCACAAATTAAATGGACCCATATGCAAGGGTTGCATATGGAAAAGGATCCATTGAAATAAGTGGAACAAATGATTTACAATTATTTATTAGGTGATAGTTGTTATCATGATGCATGCATGATGATGATGACAAGATAACAACAAATAACAATAATAGGTGCAAAGGAAAAGGAATAAAACAAGTTTAGAAATTACTTATTAAGTTTGGAAAATTTTGGTTACTTAAACATGCCACACATACAACTATTGTTTTCACCAATTTAAAGTGTGCAAAACAATTAACAAAATTTATATTTGAAAAGAACATCAAATTTTTGTTGGATTACATGTTTCACATTTTGAAATTTGAATTAGGATGAATTTATTATGAATTAAACAATATTAAACAAGTTTTTAATTGAATTTAAAACAAGTTTGAATATTATTTGAATTTTATTTGTTCAAAACAGAAATTCAAATTCACATTTGAAAAGTTCACACTTTGGTGGTTTGAAAACATAATTTGCATGTTCAAAAATATTTTATATTAAGCAAGTTATGATTTTATCAAATTTAATTGAATTAAACAAGATTTAAATTGTTTAGGCAATTTAAATTATTCAAACAATGAAACAAATTTTATATTTGAATAGAACATTCAAAAAGGTGTGAAAAACATATTTTATTTGTATTATTTGGAAATAGTATGAATTATTTATGATTTATTGTAAATTACATTTGAATTATTCAAATTTGAAATTTAAATATATTTTGAAAACTCAAAACAGAACACAAATTGGATATTTGGAAAGTTTAGGAAATTTGGATCAGAATTCATATAAAGTTTGTATTTGTTGGAATTATAAAACAAAAGATATTGAATTTCAAAGTTTTGTTTTAATTCTGCTATTTAAAAAAAATTGGAATTTTGGAAATACGCAGAAATCCTTTTGTTACTCAGTTCACCCTACACACTGCCACCGCGCAGTGGGCCAGTGGCCAACGTGGCACTGCGCAACGCTTGCGTGGCCACGGGGGTCGCTGACAGTGGGCCTGCTCGCGCTGCTGTGGAAGAAAAAGAGCAAAAAAGTGTTGGGGCGCTCAGGCCTCGAACCCGTGCCCTGCGCCAGATTCAGAGAGCGCGCCACCAGCTGCGCTGCGATGCGTTGTTTGACAGTAAACACGACTGATTCAGGTTAAGGTTCAGCGATTTTAACTGAACCTGACGAACAAACGTTGCTCGTTTCGTCAGAACAGGAACTCGCCGGCGTTGCGGTGATTCGTGGATGTGCTCGCTGCTGGGGATATGTGCGTGGACGTGGGCGCAGCGTGCACGATGCTGTGGTGGTGTAACAGAGGGGACGAGAGGGAAAAGAACGGGGAGCTCACCGGGAGGTGAGGCAGAGGGCCGTGGAAGAGGTTGCCGGCGACGAACTCGTTGACGATGTCGAGGTTGTCGTGCTCCTCCGGCGTGGCTCGGGTGTCGAACACGTAGAGGGGAGGATGGCGGTTCAATTTCAGTAGGGTGGAGGCTAGGAGAGGGTAGGAGGTGGCGGCGCCATGGACGGATTCAGTAGAGCGGCCGCCGGTGGTTGAGTTGCAGAGGATGAAATCGACGGGGAAGAAGGCAGTCGACGGCGGCGGAGAGGGGATAGGCGAAACCCTAGGAGCTAGGGTTGCTTCCAGGGGCTAGGGGGCCTCTTATAGGGTTCTGGGCGATGGGATGGCCGCCGGCGTCGCGCGCGGTGCCGCGGTGGCACCGGCCGATTTCGTGCCGTACCGCGAGACGAAGGAGATTAGAAGGGCGGCGCGAATCTTGAAGCAAGCGAAGCGGTAAGTGGGGTTTGAGCGGGCTAGGTCGCTGCGCGCGTTAGATAGGGTGGGCTGGGCTAGGTAGGTGTCGCGCGCGCGCTGGTTTTCTCTCCTTTTTCTTTTTCTGTTTTTTTTTTGTAGCATTTGCTTTTGGAAGAAAATGTTAAGGTTTTATTTAAGAAAAATTCCAGAAAAAATTAGTTAAGCTATTTAGGTAATTAGAAACCACATTCCAGCTTTGGATTTCAAAAATTGAGATTTAAAATGGTAGTTTGTGTTTGAAACCAAATTTGGGATATTTTTAATATTAATAACCCATTAAGAAAACATGCATTTGGATAGGGTTACCCCTAGGGTTTTTAAAATGATTCAAGGAGGGCAATTGTGTGGTGAGTTTTATGGTTTCAAAAGGTACTGACTTTTAAGGATTGGTTTGAATTGGAAAATGATTTAGGAATTAATGATTTGAATTAATTGATTGGAATATTGGTTTGATTAAAACCAACAATTTAATAAGTGAAAAACAAGGAATAAAATGGTTGTTTTTATTTGTTATTTTTATTCCAAAAGTTGTAACAGAGCAAGTATGAAAATACCCATTTGAAATTTGTTTGAGTTTGATTAAGAAAACAGGATAAAACAGATGCAAAACAAGTAGTAACAATGCAAACAATAATAAAACAAATGCAATGAAATGATGACATGATGCATTGCTTGAAATAAAACAATAAATCAAACATTCTAAGGGATGTTTCATACTTGGGATGTTACAGATTGAGTACTTGTCATTATTTGGTGGTGGATCCATTGTTTCAGATTGTGTTGTACCACATATGTCACCATACATGATCATGTTTATACGTTGTGAGTAGTTCCCGCATGTTCCTGAGGGCATAGGATGAATTGGCAATGATTTGTTACATGAGATGAGTTGTTATTTGGTCTAGTATTTATCTTTTTATGTGATTCTATGATGGTGTTGTACAAACGTCGACTGTACAACACTTCACCTACATGGGCTCATAGGAGAACACCGTAGTGTAGTGACGTGATGATGTCTTTAGGTGACAGGAACTTGAGACAGAGTCGTTGAATTGCATTATGAGGGTACTTGTATCGGGGACCTTAGAGCATAAGGCTATGGTGGGACATCATGTCTTAATAATTCTCGTGCTGTCATTTAATTGGCCACGTGATCCATCATAAGGGGTGATAGTTTATTTATTTAGCTATTCCTATTTGTGGCTCCGTCCGAAGAAGATTAAAACAAGACAAGATATACAAACATGTTATGCAATGAATCACTATGCCAGCTAAATCCGTGCAGCCCTCGGGAACGTTTTCCACATATAAGACACAAACACACACTTGAGCTTGTCCTCTTGTGCATTAGAGGATTGGGCTTTGTCTCTCATTGAGACCTACTACTTGCTGCAATTTAGTTTCCGAATTTACTTTACTTGCACTACACAATTAAAACACAAAAACACCTGTTGATTTTATTATTCCTTTGCTATTCTACTTACCAGTTCCTTCTGCTCCTCGTGGGTTCGACAACCTTTCTAATTAGAAAAGTACTACAATTGATCTCCTGCACTTGGGAGCCATCAAGACACTTTTCTGGCGCCGTTGCCGGGGAGCGTAGCGCTATTGGTAAGAAGTTTGGTAAAGAAACTTGAAAGCTGAATTTTACTTGCTGCTGCATCCTGTTAATATTATGGCTTTTATGAGAGATGCTTCGCTGGAACTTGCTTTATATGAGAGTGCTTATGCTATTAAACCTAAAGTTGTTGAAAAAGCACCTCATGATGATGGTTATATTATTCCCCTTGAATTTGTTAAAGCTGTTAGAATGAGTATTTTGCAGGGGATGGAACAAAGGCTGCAAGTGATCACATACGGGCTATTGAAGATATATGTGGGCTAATTAGGCTCAAGGCTATTTCTGAGGAGGAGGTAAAATGCAAGTTATTGTACCAGTCCTTAACCGGTGATGCTCGAAAATGGTATATGTCCCTGGATGAAGAAATTACACATAATTGGGATACTTTTATGAAGGTTTTCTTTCTTAAATATTTTACTCCTAAAAAGGCTTATGAGAACCGTTGCTTTATATTTAATTTTTGTCCACACCATGGAGAGAGTATTACTCAAGCTTGGGGGAGGCTTAAGGACCTCCTTCGTAAGAATCCTTGTCATGATCTCACAAATAAACTTATATTGATAAACTTTTATGTGAGACTACCTGATAGGCTAAAGCAATATTTGGATGGTTCATCTGGTGGAAGCTTTACAAATAATACTACAGAAGAAGCTTGGAATTTATTGGAAATTATCTCGAAGAACTCTGAATATTGGGACCTAGACAAAGGTAATGAAGCTTATTTTGATTATGGATATTCATGTGTAGAAAGTTTCTCTAGTTCTATTTTGTTCAAGAATGTTATTAAAGATTTTGGTCTTGATCCATATGTTGCAATTGAAATAGCTAAGAAATTTGCTGAGCACATTCGAATTCCTAAAAGTGGCTTTGATTATTATGTTAAACCTGTTAAATCTTCTATTGTTGTCCCTAAATTTATTAAAGAAACACCTGTGTCGTCTGTAGTAATAGAAGAATATATTGAACCACCTCCCTATCCTGAAAATGTTAAAGAGAATTTGCTTATTGCTGTTGCTGACAAAAGTAGAAAGAGATGTTCTCAACCTAAAGAACAGGTGGAAGTCAAGAACCAAGTCTCTATTATTAAGCAATTAAATGAAGAAGATCATGTTGATGTTTATTTATGTGAAGATGCTACCAAAGTTATTAAAGGGAATTCATCCAAAGTTGGTAAGCCAATTATATCATGCTCTATTGGGACTTCTTGTTATCATGGTTTATGTGATATTGGAGCAAGCATTAGTGTCATTCCATATTCTCTCTATCAAGAAATTAAGCCTGATATTGATCCTATCACCATGGAAGATTATATTAGTCCCTTTGGAATTGTTAGAGATGTTGAAGTATTGGTAGGGAAAATAAAATATCCTACTGATTTTATTGTTCTTGGTTGTCCACAAGATTCTTTCTGTCCTATTATATTTGGTAGACCTTTCTTACATACTGTTGGTGCTGAAATTGATTTGCCTAGAGAAAGGGTGTTTATTGAATGTGCTGGAGAGAAACTTGAATTTAATTTTTCTAAATTTGCTGATAAACCTGCTAAGAAAGAACCAAAATCTAAAGATATAATTGAAACTCTTGCTCATATAGCTGTAGCTTCATCAGACGTGGTGGGAAGTTATATGCTTAATCAGGAAGAGCCATTTAATGATGCAGAAAAAGAAGCTTTAGAACAAATATTATGGCAGCAACCTCCACAATTACAATTGCATATCCCACCTGATAATCTAGGAGTACTCCCACCTCCTAAAGGAGATCCTAGTTTTGAATTAAAGCCTTTGCCTGAAAATCTGAAATATGCATACTTGGATAAGAAAAATATATATCATGTTATTATTAGTGCTAACCTTTCAGCTGAGGAAGAAGAGAAATTACTTGATGTGCTTAAAGCCCACCGTAAGGCTATTGGTTATTCTCTTGATGATCTTAAGGGCATAAGTCCATCTCTATGTATGCATAAAATTAATTTGGAAGAAGATGCTAAACCTGTTGTTGATTTCCAACGCCGTCTACATCCAAAAATGAAGGAAGTGGTAAGAAAGGAGGTAATTCGACTCATAGAGGCTGTTATTGTTTATCCTATAGCTGATAGTAAATGGGTTAGTCCTGTTCATTGTGTTCCTAAGAAAGGTGAAATTACTGTGGTTCCTAATAAACATGATGAACTTGTTGCTCAACGTACTGTTGTTGGTTATAGAATGTGCACTGATTATAGAAAATTAAATAAAGCAACTCGTAAGGACCATTATCCATTGCCCTTTATTGATCAAATGCTAGAGAGATTATCTAAACATTCTCACTTTTGTTATTTAGATGGGTATTCAGGCTTCTCTCAAATTCCAGTTCATAGTGATGATCAGGAAAAGACCACTTTTACTTGCCCATATGGTACATTTGCTTATAGGAGAATGCCTTTTGGTTTATGTAATGCGCCTGCTACTTTTCAGAGATGCATGAATGCTATATTTTCTGATTATATTGAAAAGATAGTGGAAGTCTTTATGGATGATTTTTCGGTGTATGGTACTTCTTTCGATAATTGCTTGTTCAACCTTAACAAAGTTTTGCAGCGTTGTGAAGACCAACACCTTGTTCTTAATTGGGAGAAGTGGCACTTTATGGTAACAGAGGGAATTGTTCTTGGGCATCGTATTTGTGGAAGAGGAATAGAAGTTGACCCAGCAAAAATTGAAGCTATTGAGAAATTACCATATCCAAGAGACATCAAAGGTATAAGAAGTTTTCTCGGTCATGCAGGTTTTTATCCTAGGTTCATTAAAGATTTCTCTAGAATATCAAAGCCTCTAACCAATCTTTTGCAAAAGGATGTTCCGTTTTCTTTTAAGATTGCATAGAATCCTTTAATGTTTTAAAGAAAGCCTTAATAACTGCACCTATTATTCAACCTCCTGATTGGACCTTTCCCTTTGAAATTATGTGTGATGCTAGTGATTATGCAGTTGGAGCTGTTTTAGGCCAAAGGGTTGATAAGAAATTGAATGTTATTTACTATGCTAGTAAAACACTAGATGGTGCTCAAAGAAATTATGCTACAACTGAAAAAGAATTTTTAGTGGTAATATTTGCATGTGATAAATTTAGATCTTACATAATTGATTCAAAAGTCACTGTGCACTCTGATCATTCTGCTATTAAATATTTGATGAATAAGAAAGATTCTAAGCCTAGGCTAATAAGATGGGTACTTTTGTTCCAAGAATTTGATTTACACATAGTAGATAGGAAAGGAGAAGATAATCCCGTAGCTGATCATCTTTCTAGAATGGAAAATATACCTGATGATCCTATTCCTATTAATGATAGTTTTGCTAATGAACAACTTGCCCTTGTTAGTGTTTCTAGTGCTAAAGTTGCATCTCCTTGGTTTGCTAATTATGCAAATTTTATTGTTGGGAAATTTATGCCACCACAATTTACTTACCAACAAAGAAAGAAATTCTTTTATGATCTTAGACATTATTTTTGGGATGATCCATTCTTGTATAAGAAAAGTGTTGATGGCATTATTAGACGTTGTGTACCTGAGCATGAACAACAGGCTATTATAAGAGATTGTCATGACAGTCCCTATGGAGGACATCATGCAGGAGATCGTACTGCAGCAAAGGTATTACAATGTGGTTTTTATTGTCCTACTCTATTCAAGGATTGTGCTAAATATATTAAAACTTGTGATAAATGTCAAAGAGTAGGAAACATTGGTAGAAGGAATGAAATGCCTATGAACTATACATTACCACTTGAACCATTTGATGTGTGGGGTTTTGACTTTATGGGACCATTTCCTGCATCTAGTACAAAACATACTCACATTTTGGTTGCTGTTGATTATGTTACAAAATGGGTAGAAGCAATTCCTACTAAGAGTGCAGACCATGCCACAGCCATGCAAATGCTTAAAGAAATTATTTTCCCTAGATTTGGTGTTCCTAGATTTTTAATTACTGATGGTGGATCTCATTTTATGCATGGTGTTCTTAGAAAAACATTGGCAAAATATAATGTTAATCATAGAATTGCATCACCCTATCATCCTCAAACTAGTGGACAAGTTGAATTAAGTAATAGGGAAATTAAACTTATTTTAGAGAAAACAGTAAACAGAGCTAGATCTGATTGGCCACTTAAAATTAATGATGCATTGTGGGCTTATAGAACTGCTTATAAAAAACCTATGGGTATGTCTCCTTATAAAATGGTTTATGGAAAAGCATGTCATTTACCCGTTGAATTAGAACATAAAGCTAGATGGGCTATTAAGAAATTAAATTTTGATTTAAAAACAGCGGGGGAGAAGAGATTGCTTGACCTAAACCTATTAGATGAATGGAGGAATGAAGCATATGAAAGTGCAAAATTGTTTAAAGAGAAAGTTAAAATTTGGCATGACAGGAAAATTAAAAGAAAGGAATTTAAAGTAGGTGATCAAGTCCTATTGTACAACTCTCGTTTTAAGTTTTCTCCAGGGAAATTAGCTTCAAAATGGCAGGGTCCATTGGTAGTACAGGAGGTATACCGTTCGGGGGCAATCCGTCTTCACGGTGATATGAAAGGTAAACCTCATGTGGTCAATGGACAACGGCTAAAACATTATATTGCAGGAAAGAGCTTCATAGGAACCATCGAGGAGATAAAGTTAATGACACCGGAGGAGGTAATTGTAAGGGATCCTGCAGTTTCAGAAACCCAAATTCAATAATTTACAATTATTGTGTTTGGAAGTTTCTCGGAATTGCGTGAAAACTTACGGAACTCATTTTTTATGGAAATTAACGTGTGGGAAAAGAAAATTGGAAGGAATTGTACCTCGAGGGGGAAAAGAGGACCCCACACGCGGCCAGATTCCTTGGCCTCGTGGAGGTACCCCTTTTCCACCTCGGAGTCCCGTTTTGTCTCGTTTTTGACTCTGACGCTTCTTATTACCCCAAAAACCGTCAATATATACCCCCTTTTGTCGATCTAATCCCGCACCGAGAGTTCTCGCACGATCTTTGTTTTGTCTATTCTGTCTGTCAGGTTTTCCAAGCCATGACTTTGGGAGACTCCTACCAATGCACCTCCATAGACGATGATGATGATGAGCTTGAGGGCAACAACCCCACATCCATCCAGAGGAGGAATAGGAAGAGGAAGGACTACTCGGATGACAAGGACGTGGAGCTTCACGAGATCATGGATGAAGAACCTGACGAGGAAGATGACGAGGCCATCTTCGACATACCACCTCTTGCAACAGCACCTCCATCACCAATCCCTGTTGCTGGCGTATGGGTGAACATGTCTTTTGGAAACAAGAGGCAATCCGCAAGTATGAGCACCGGAGGGAAGGCTCCAAGGCACTCACTTGCTAGCAAAAACGCAGTTTCTCCTCTTATTGGCAGGGAAACTCCCACTGAGAAGAATTGCACTGGAGATTGGGATCACCTTATTCCCAAGAAGAAAGCACCAAGCCTGGAGTGGAAAACTCCTAAGGAGACGGTGGAGAAGGACCTCATGGAAAGGTTGGGAAAAGCTGCAGGAGCATTTGAGCAAGCCTATAACCTCATGATGCGCATCATTGGAGAGCTTGAAGACAACTATGAAGAGAAGAAGAATAAAGAGTGGTGGGCTGAGTACGAGAAGAAGGGAGAATGAAGAAATTACCGCAACCATCTAAGCTTGGGGGAGTTTCACCTATCCCCCTTCTTTTATCAGCTTTATCATGTCTATCTAGTTTTGGTGTGTCTTGCTTTTATTATCTAGTTATCGTTTTCGTTTAGGCTTGAGTGAGCTCATTGATCATTATCATGCATCCCCGTCTTATGGTTTATCAATGAATAATAAAGTATGGTGTCATCCATGATTCCCTTGTTTTGGGGATTTATGGGTAACACTCATGCAAATGAGCATGGCATATTTAGAGGTTTCAATCACATCTTGCCTTGAAATTAATTAACTTGAGTGTGTTGGACAATTGTAGAATTATCTCAATATGACATAAACCCACTATCTATCTATTAGCTTAATGGCTATTCCGAGCATGTTCACCATGTTATAGTTTCATTTATGCTCTAAATTAAGATGCTTATGTTATTAGTTAGCATGGGCTGAATTTGGGATAAGACTCTCACGAACTTTTGAATGCACACATTTATTTCTATTGCACTTAACAAACATGACCCACTAATGGGAGCTAAAAGTTTTGTGCTTGACAAGGATTTTGGTTGGGAGTAGGCTAACATGTGCATCACGTGAAAAGCTTTCAACATTGCACAAAGAAATTTTATATTTAGTTGATGTCATGTGCTTTTGTTTTTGGACTCCTGCCATGTCGAAATGAAATAGAGGAATAGTAAGTTTTGATGAGTAAGTATATATGACTAGAGAAATTGCATTGGGCCGCTAACCCAAGCCATGCTTGATCATGGTGGAAATTTACTTACAGCTAGAGTGGACTCTACAAACACATCCTACAATAAAATAAGAAGCTATGCATATAGTGAATGAAATAAAAAAGGATGATGAGTCTACTCCGTTTGTTCATCTTGTTATTGTGACATGGGCTGGTTTCTATGTCATGGGGAAAGAGGTACCTCTTTGCAATTCTCTATGATGTCATTAATACTTATTATGATTGTACAAAGCTTATTAGGAATCTTAAGTTGAGTAATCATGGAATAGGTTTTCACACTCACGGGGCATGAGACATTCAACCAACACCTTGTCAACCACATTACTTCGATATTCATAAATTAAGATGCTAATTATAAAGGGGCAATGAGAGTCTTAGCCCAATGGATGCCACATTACAATTAGTAATTTAAGCTAAATAGTTTGGAAACTAAATGAGACTTGATCATGTTTTACCTCTACTCATTTATGTTTCTCCAAATTAAAGAGTATAATTCGATTGTCCAACATACAATGGTTATTTGCTTTCAAAAGTATGAGGTGTTTGCTAGAGCTTCGAATATGTTATCCTTATGTGTATGAGTTCTATTCATTCATCTTGCATTATAACTGAACATGATGATGATACAATGCCCGTATTTATTTATCAACCATAAGTCCATTGATGCATGTAATGATCTATGTCCTTATTTACTCGAGGACGAGCAAAGGTTTAAGCTTGGGGGAGTTGATACGTGCATTTTATATCATCATTTATACCCTCCATATAGGCATTACTGGGATGTTTTATCAATGTTATGTCATTGTTTTGCATGTTTTAGATGATTTTATGGGACTTTCCTACAAAGTCCCTATTTTTGGTATTTAATTTCTGGGTGTTAGAAAACACCTGTTTTCATGTTTTTGATGTTTCAGGAGCTACAGGTATCCAAATTGCGAAAGGAAAGAAACCCTATCAGTTTTTCTTCGGGAGAAAGGCCGTGGGCACAAGACACAAAGGAGGAGGACCAGGAGGCCCAAAAGGGGGTAGCCCACGCGGCCAGATTCCCTGGCTGCGTGTGGGGCCCCCAAATTGGCCCACAACACCTCCTCCCCGAGGTCTTTTTGCTGACGACTCCGTCTTCCCCGAAAAAGAACACCCTAATTTTCCCGAGACGAGACGGAGCCGCCAGGGCGGCGAAACTCTCGAAACTCTCCGTGGGGGGAGACAGATCCTGCTGCTCCGGAGCTCCGGAGAAGGGGGGAAATCATCCCCATCTTCATCCCCATGTCCTCCTTGGCGTGGGAGGAGGCATCTCCATCACCATCCTCACCAGCACCTGCATCTCCACCATCAGCATCACCGTGATCCACTCCGTTCCTCTCATAGTTTGATCATTGCTACACCCTAGATACGTGTTATTGTATTCCGTTGCATGTTTGGGATTGAGTACTTGTCATTATTTGGTGGTGGATCCATTGTTTCAGATTGTGTTGTACCACATATGTCACCATACATGATCATGTTTGCACGTTGTGAGTAGTTCCCGCATGTTCCTGAGGGCATAGGATGAATTGGCAATGATTTGTTACATGAGATGAGTTGTTATTTGGTCTAGTATTTATCTTTTATGTGATTCTATGATGGTGTTGTACGAATGTCGACTGTACAACACTTCACCTACATGGGCTCATAGGAGAACACCGTAGTGTAGTGATGTGATGATGTCTTTAGGTGACAGGAACTTGAGACAGAGCCGTTGAATTGCATTATGAGGGAACTTGTATCGGGGACCTTAGAGCATAAGGCTATGGTGGGACATCATGTCTTAATAATTCTCGTGTTGTCATTTAATTGGCCACGTGATCCATCATAATGGGTGATAGTTTATTTATTTAGCTATTCCTATTTGTGGCTCCGTCCGAAGTAGATTAAAACTAGACAACATATACAAACATGTTATGCAATGAATCACTATGCCAGCTAAATCCGTGCAGCCCTCGGGAACGTTTTCCACATATAAGACACAAACACACACTTGAGCTTGTCCTCTTGCGCATTAGAGGATTGGGCCTTTTCTCTCACTGAGACCTACTACTTGATGCAATTTAATTTCCGCATTTTACTTTACTTGCACTACACAATTAAAACACAAAAACACCTGTTGCTTTTGTTATTCCTTTGCTATTCTACTGACCAGTTCCTTCTGCTCCTCGTGGGTTCGACAACCTTTCTAATTCGAAAATTACTACAATTGATCAACTGCACTTGGGAGCCATCACCAAGGCATCCCCTTCTTCATCAACAAATTATCAGGTCACTTCTAGTGAAACTATATTTTTATTCGGTCACACCTTACGTGCTTTACTTGGAGGGTCTTTTATTTTTGTTTTCAGTTTTCTTTTAGTTTGTTTTTATTTTAATAATAAGCTTGGTTGGACCCCAGCATTCTTTTATTGGAGAGTGACACGCTCCGCTTTTAATTAGTCTCTGTTTGACTGCTGCATTTAATTAGCTCCTGTTTTGCATGCATCTCTTATCAGAACTGTTAGTTTTAGTAGTATTATTTTAGCACTCTCATGTTTGCTTGCTATATCATAAAGAGTATTTTCGTTAAAAATATCTTGTTTGGTGCTTGTTGAGAAAAGAAACTTCATCTTGATGTAGAATTTATAACAGTAGTAGTAGAAACTTGTATAGACTGTGGCTAGAAATTTTTCATGCCATGCTAAATGTTATTTTAGTTTTAAAGCCTTGTGGTTATTGAGTAGCATGAATAGACTTAAATATCTGAGAGCGCTTAATATGTCTTGAAAGATTCATGAGTTGTTCTTGTCATAGTAAAGCATCAATATATGGTATTCTCTTTCGAATGTTTTATTTAGTTGACTTGGCGCATGTTCACACCATGTTTATGACTACAAACCAGTCACGGATAGCCTCAATGACCACTTATTTTTGAACTTGTGATACCGCTTATGCTTTAATTAACTATGCTTATGTCTCTATGCATTATTATGGCTCTTATGCTCTCTTGATTTGTCGCTCCTAGTTTTTTGCTAGCCTCCACCTGAACTGAGTATGGAATTCTAGTCGTGCATCCAAACTCCTTAAAACAAAGTTTTCCCATTGTGTACACCATACCTACCTACATGTGGTATTTAACTAGCACTCCAAGTAAATTGCTCATGTGTTACCTTTAAAGCCTTCAAAATTATTCATGTTTTGTGTTCTTGTTTTTGCTCACGAGGACGTCAATAGAGAATCTTTATCTCACTTGTTGATTGGATTTCACACCCTGGACTAATGGCTTCATCTGCTTATCCAAAGGAAAATGCTTATTTTAGCCCCCCCAAGAGTTGCTTATCTTAGGTCCCTCACGCTCCCGCGCAGGAAGCAGTCTTTTGGCCCTTTTTCGGCCCAATATGTTAGGCAATCCCAGTTTTCGTATTGGAGCGCTCTTTTCAGCAGCCCAACACAGTAGCTACGTGCAGTCATATATTGGCTAAGTGTGTCCACTATTTTTGCCTAACGTTGCGTACGCCTAAAAAATTTGTTACAATTTCGCACGTATTTTGTTGAGAAACCACAAATGAGATGTTGCAATGTTTTTTGGATGATTTCCCAGGAAATGCTTATATGTTTATTAGAATTCATTTGGAATGACATGTTTATGTGCTCCTTTACATGTTGTAAACATGTACTTTTTTTGTTGCTATCGATTTACCTTTTTGTTGAAATAGGTGATGATTTTTGCTGTAACTAAAATAGTGACAAATTATTTTGTTGTTTACCAACTTTTTAATTGATGCAATTTTTTTGTTGTTGCAATAGGTTATGATTTTTGTTGAATTGTTTAAACATTTTTGTTACAACGCAATAACATATTGTTTAACTATTATTTGTAACATTACTTATTTTACGAAAAAGATTTGGAACAATTTGTTGCAATCCCTTTTTTTTTGTACGTGGGGCGATAATTTTTGTTGCGATACTAGTGAATTTTGTTGCAATGGCAATTTTGCTGTAATTACCGAGATGACCAAGGGCAACACAATATACCCCTTCGGTTAAGTGAGACAGTTGTGGAGTGCGGGTTCTATATACGGAAAACGGAGGGGCTAAAGTGTAAAAGTGTATGTGTTGATTTTTGAGCGTTGGATGGCGATCAAACGGCTCACGAGGGGACCTAGATTTGCCCAATCTAGGGCGACCTACGCAGAGCACGACCCTTATCCAAATGATAGAAGAGATGGCAGCGGGCTGCCCAGCCCCAAATTAATACAAACACATTTTCTTCACTATTTTTCCCCCGTATTTATCTGTCAAAGCATAATTGTGTAAACAATAGAGAAAGAGGGATGACCTTCTATACCAGTTGCGTCCTTCACCATGGGAGCCGCTTTTGTGAATCCAGTTGGCTTGTGACGTAATGTATTGTCTGCTTACCATTCGTTGACATTAGCATACACCTCTCCTAAAAAAATAGACATTCCTCCATGGTGTCAAACTTTTAATACCTTTGTTTAATAAAATAAAAAGCTATAGCACATGAGTGATCCCTGCTTCCCTCTGCGACGGGTCTTTCTTTTACTTTTATGTTGAGTCTCCGTCTTATAACTTTATGCACAGTTGAGAGAGCATTTTTGCCATTCTGAGTTCTATATGCATTTGTCCCATAGACATCAATAATTACTTCATGATGTGATATTATTTTTTCTTAAATTATTTGTTCTACTCTTCCGCTTGAACTTTGAAAGTGTCCTGGCATTTATGTTTTGTCCCACTCTAAGGACTAGCGAAATACCACTTTGCCATGCTTTCTTTATACCTGAAACAAATGTTTATCTTTCTTTGCATTATTATCCATGATCCTTTATTTAAGATACTCTTCATGATGGAAAGTGATTGCTATGCTTTATTATTAAAGTTCTATTTATCATGTTTGTGTTTGAAGTTTTATGATCTCAGCGTACATATGTTTTTACATATTATTGATCAAGATTATGATAGTAGCATGTCACCTCAGAAATTATTTTTTTATCGTTTACCTACTTGAGGTCGAGTAGGAACTAAGCTTGGGGATGCTTGATACGTCTCCGATGTATCTATAATTTCTAATGTTCCATGGTCATATTATGCCATTTGCTAGATGTTTTCTCCCTTATTTATAGCATTTTTATATGTTTTCCGGACTAACCGATTAACAAGATGCCAAGTTCCAGTTCCCTGTTTTCTGTTGCACTTGGTTTCAGAAAAGTTACTACGGAAACATTCTCGGAGTTGGACCCCACAAAGCTCGAAGTGCCTATTTTCCCCGGAAGCATCCAGAACACCGAAGAGGAGTCGAAGATGGGCATCGGGGGGCACACCATAGGGTGGCTTGGCCTCCCCCTGGCCGCGCCAGCTATGGGTGTGGGGCCCCTTGGCCTCCACCGCCTCTGCCCTTTCGCCTATTTATTCCACCCGGATGGAAAACCCTAAGCACCTGATCAAAAATTCCCGAAAAGTTCCGCAGCCGCCGTCGTCATCAACCCTAGATCAGGGGGTTCTGGAATTGTCTCCCGGCACCCTGCCGGAGAGGAAATCATGACCGGAGGCTTCTACTTCACCATGCCTGCCTCCGGAGTGATACGTTAGTAGTTCATCCCTAGACTACGGGTCCATAGCAGTAGCTAGATGGTTGTCTCCTCCTCATATGCCTCCATGTTTAGATCTCGTGAGCTTCCTATCATTATCGAGATTGATCTTATGTAATTATATATGCTGTGTTTGCTGGGATCCGATGAATATTGAACTTATGTCAAGTTGATTATAGTCTTTATTGCATGTTATTTATGATCTTGCATGCTTTCCGTTGCTAGTGGTTTCTCTGGCCAAGTAGTTGCTAGTGACTTCAAGAGGGAGTATTTATGCTACATAGTGGGTTCATGCCTCCTTTTCGCCTGTGCTTGAGTGACAGAAACGTGATGGGGGATGCGTTGTTGCCACTAGGGAGAAAAAAGTGGTGAGAGTGCCCGCGTGTACAATTATTGTTTACATTACTCATATTGTTTAATGTAGTTATCTATTGCTTGCAACTTAATATCTAAGGGGGTTCGGATGATAACCTGAGGGTTGATTATTAGATGCAGATGGATTTTGGTCTATGTATTTTGTTGTAATGCCGCACTAAATATCATAGTAGTCATCATGTTATAATGTGCACTACAGTGCAACCTCTATTTGTCAATTGTCCAGCTGTAATTTGTTCACCCAGCATGTTATTTTTATGGAGAGACACCACTAGTGAACCTATGAACCCCGGTCCTTTTCCACACTGTTAAACAAACCATAACAATTTCCTGCTCTCTTTATTACTACAAGCATACATCATTTTCCACACTATACGTCTAATCTTTGTTTTGTGCAAGACCGGTGAGATTGACAACCTCACTGTACCGTTGGGGCAAAGTATTTTAGTTGTGTTGTGTGTAGGTTCCAGGTTGTTGCTGACACGGGTGAAGCGTCAGTACCACCGTCAGTGGCATCATCTTCCGAAGGTCCTATTTCTCCTACTGGATTGATAACCCTGGTTCTTAACTAAGGGGAAAACTCCTACCGTTGTGATCATCACATCCTCCTCTTGGGGTTCCCAACACGTAGCACACGCCTATACCCGGCCCTCTGTGTCGATTACCGCGACCGCTTTGAGATATCCATATTTATTAACTAACAATTATATATCCAATAGACTATAAAAAAATATCATAATGAAACATCTGTGTGCTTGAAAAACTCCTAAGAATAGATTATGTCATTGATTTATATATATATATATTACGAAAGCTATTTGTGTGTGCGAAGTAGCAACCACAAATTTCATCTTTTTTCAATCAAATAAAAGCAACATAGTCCCAAAGGGAAACTAACCTTGGGAAGTGCGTGTATGATTTGCTTCATCCATATTTGGCATTATCAGCAAATCAAGTAAAAATAAATTCATAAGCAAAGGTTGGAGCTTGAATTCTGAATAAATAGAGCAAAATTAGCAGGAAATGAAATGAAATAAATTCACAAATAAAGCTTGCATCCTGAACTCTGAATAAACATGGGGAAAATTGCAGACCACAATGTTAGATCTGAGGACAAAAGGCATCCCAAAACGTTCATTAAGAGAGGTGCCATGGGAGGGTTGGGAGACGCTTGTAGGAGGAGACATATTTGAGAGTATGCAGGAGGAGTTTGGCGCTCCTCATGGGGGGTTTAGAAAGAACAGAGGAGGACTCAATAAGGAAGGAGGATATGCCTGCTGCTGCTCGTCAAGGACCTGCTTAAGCAAACACCCCCGCATGCTCCCGTTCGTCTTCAAGCCGTCGGCGCCGCAGCAGCCTCTGATGTGTGCCGTTGCAAGGGGCAGACCGTCGGCAGGTCGGCGGGGCAGCCGCACCAGAACACGGGCCTGCATCAGTGATATCCTTGTAAGGGATGGAGGCCATCAGCTGGTTGGCAGCGGCACCGGAACGTGAGTCCCTAGTGTATAAAGAAGGACTACAACGACGAGTTCTTGGGTGATGCACTCCTTGATTGGAACGGTAGTGGCGCTGTTTTTTTTTCCGGCGGCGAGAGCATGCAGATGGCGCCGCTTGCTGTTGTGGCGACATCGCTTTGAGCCCTAGCGTGCAGTGTAGAGGAACGACGGGGTAGTTTGAAGTTTCAAGGATAAAGATGAGATCGTGGTGGATAAGGTTGGAGTACGAGCCTGGATTTTTTTCCATCAATTTTTTCAACCGTGCGGCTGCGGGATGGGAGAGGTACGATGTAAGGACACGAGCACCACATACTCCACTTAATAGTAAAGACTAGTTGAATTCCCGTGTGTCGCCATGGTCCATGAACTTTTTTTCGATCATTACACATGTCTCCCATGTAAAAGTAATGCATGGAAAAGGCATTGGGTAGGAAAATACAGGCACATAGTATTCCGAAAAACACCACTTCCCTCCAATGTATCTCGATAATTGAAAATAGTTGATACTCTTACAATTAGTTTCTGGTTTTTTAACCATCCTGTTACTCTCATATATAGACATATAATTCGATCTAGATGAAAGGATGATGTGTTCAGTTCTATCGAAATGATACTATATACTTGAGTAGGTTTATCTGAAATATATTTTTCTAGTTTCTAACCATCATATAGGCCAAGCATGGGCTACCTAGAATATCTCCCTCCCGAGCCCCTCCTACCCCTCAACCCTGCCGTCGCTGCCGCCTGTCGCCGGCGGTGGTGGCGGCGCCCCTCTGTCCCCGACGGTGGGCAGGAGAGATGCTCCACGGCGGCGCTCCATGGAGGCGGTGGAGAGCCGACGGTGGGCATGGGGCGGCGCGGCCTAGGGCAGGCGCTTGAGCCTCCCGGCGGGAAGGTGGTACGGCGGGGGTGCTGCATCGCCGGCGGACACCTGGATCAGATCCGGGAATCGCTTGGGGACGCGGGGATTTGATGCCCGATGATCTTGGGTATCGGATTCGGCCTTAGCCGGCCGTGGTAGTCTGGCTACGACCTTGATTTCGCCGGCGACCTAGTGTTGGAAAATGGTCTACCCCTTCTATGATGCTTTCCTGCTGGGAGTGGATTCGCGGTGTCGGGCCGCAAGGCTAAAGAATAATGGCGGTGGTCCTAGGGTTTCCTGTCGCGCGAAGATGAAGATCATGATGTAGGTCCTCTTTGATCAAGCCGTGGTGTCGACCGAAAGGCTCCGCCCGCGACTCCCGTAGGCAACGCCTGGAGATTGCTGGATCGGTGGAATTTGGTCGCAATGCCCAGTCATCGAAGGCGAGATTGGAGGACTAGCAATGGTGTTTGGAGTCTTTGCATCGATGGGGAACTGGCTTGGAGTTACAAGATTCGTGGCATCTGTATGTCAGAGGGGGAGACAATATGCGTGGAGTCCAAAGTCCTACCTTTCAGGGTGAAAACCCAAGGTCTGGCCTTAATTGGTTGTGCCTGGCATTGGTCTTCTTGGAGCCGTTGTTTTGAGAGCGAGGATTATCTTCAGGGTGAAAACCCAAGGTCTGGCCTTAATTGGTTGTGCCTGGCACCGTTCTTCTTGGAGACGTTGCTTTCGAAGAGTTGGACGTCAGCTGTTGTTTAGGTGGTGGTTGTGCGGATACCGCGAGGATTGTAACCCTGTAGCGGGACTTTTCTTCTTTTTTATTTCTTCTTTTTATTGTCTTTCGGCTGTGTGCATCCATTGCGTTGTTGCAGAGGCCGGGTGTAATTTGTATCTCCGTGATATTAATATACTTCCCTTTATCAAAAAAAATGGTGAAATAAATTTGACCTAGTCTAGAAAAATGATGATTCAGTCGTAATTTATTATACTGGGAGTTGAAACAACAAACAATGTATATTGTCGAAGAAAAGAATAATCACCAAATTGCTACATCACTCGCAATCAGAAGTTTTCTCCAACACCAGGCTCAGATGCATACATAGGCTACTTAGAATATCATCCTGCAATGGAAAAAGCATTCCGAGAAGTAGTAGATCTTGTACTTATCTGAGTTTGACTCATCGTATGGTAATTCACATGATCTTTAGTAACATCCAAAATTTAACTACAGCAAATTATATCTAGTCTGCATTACTGCGAACCAGAATGTAATGATATTCTAGGCTCCTAGGACAGGTAATACAATCTGGGCAAGCATTCAGACCAGCACAAGATTTTGCAGTGTGCTATGCTGCTCTGTGCTTAGTAGATGGTTTCCTTTTTCCATGTTTTCTTCTTTCTTTTGGTTAGCAGACTCTTCCGGGTAGTAATTAACTCTGTAGCTCTGCTAAGACTCAACCTAGCCACTTAGGCAACAGAAGTACAGTACCAGCCCTGAAGGTCCATGGAGTATTTTTGATGAATCGGTAAATTCACTACTTGACGACAACAGTTTGTCATGATACAGTATCATAAGATGTTAAATGATCATAACATCTAATTTGGTGATTTAAACAGAATATTGATGCGCGCCACTGAACCCAACCACTTAGGCAGCAGAACAACAAAGTGTAAATTACTTCAGCTGTCGATTATCATCTCTGTTTCAGCTTCTTCTTTTCACACAAAATTTGTTTGCTCTAGCATAATTTTGGATGTACTCTTGTACATTTTTATCACAATAAGGGTCATCCCTAATTCAGGGTTTTACGCATCAGGTTGAGCTTCACGAGGTTCTATGTTCCACGTTACTTTTCTTTTGTTGCTCAACCGCCACCGCCTTAAAATTGAAGAAGACATGCCACTTGATTCTTGACAAATACCGTTTTTTTCATCCACTCCTAAAAATCATGAGGAGATTAAATTGTCAAGATAATACGTTTGCCTTGATCGAAAATAACAGATGAAACATGAAAATATGGCAAATGTGGCAGTTCCTCTCGGGGCTGCCATTCATGATCTTGGCATGCCTCCAGGACGATGTCGTCCAACAAGCACTGAGACACAACGACTTCCAGGTCGATTTAGCCTATTTTTTTTCTGTTTTGGACAGCTAAAGGTCTACAAATATCATGTCGCAGTTACCAAACAGAACCTACAAGAACTACCATACACTTAATTAACAAGTTGAACTCAATCCAGACCACAACAATGGTGAAAAAAAGATTTAAAAATGTTCTTTACTCTTTTATTAGTAGATGGCTTTTAATTTAAAATACAGAAAATAAATGATTTTTCTTACAACAAGCGTGCATTTTGGAATACTAATGCATGGAATGAATTGATAGAAATAAATAGGTCGTGTCTATGTAACATTGGTGGCGGGGGGTAACACCGGATATCACTATAAATTCCCTTATGTCTTCCAATCTTTAGTGCTGGAACTATCTTCTACAAATACAATTGGTGCAGATCGTGGATTATAATTTCCATCTACATGTTGCCAACTGGTGAATTTTACTAACACACATATGCGAATTCAATAGTACAGAACAAACGAATACATACCTAGCAGCGTGGTAAAGACATACGCTTCTTGGTTGGAAGAGGCAGGAAGACGCCCTGATCGTGCCCCCTTTGGTCCAGCGCGGCTTGGGAAGTAAGATGGTACGCACTATTTTGGATCGATGCTGGATTTAAGGATCCTACTTGTTTTATTTAAGAATTTAGTACTATTTTGGATTTAATTTTGAAAAAAAATGGTAAAGCATCCTGATAATGCACAACCAAAATAATCTACAATTACACATGCTATCCAATTTGAAGGAACTGGGTTCCCCCATGATACGTCCAAAGCGTATCTCCTTTTCTGAACACTTTTACTATTATTTTCCTCTAAACTCGTGAGTTTTGGATGCAACTAACACGGACTAACGTTGTTTTCTGCATAATTACCCTTGTGTCTTGTTTTTGTGCAGAAAAATCAACTTTTGGGAAATTGCCCAAAAAAGATCCCAATGAACTTATTTCACCCTAAGACCCCCGGAGCCAGAAGGAGACCCGGAGGGGGCCACACCACCCCCGGGTGTGCCCCCTAGGCCGCGCCACCAGGTGGTGTGGCTGCCCCAGGCACCCCCTCGGGCTCCCCTTTCGACTACATAACGCTCATAGCCCTAAAACATCAGGGGGTTCGTCATATTCCAGAGAAACTCACCCGAGCGCCGCCACCACCTCGAAACCCAATTCAGGGATCAGAAGTTCCTGTTCTGGCACCTTGCTGGGACAGGGATTTGAAGGAGATCATTGCCATGATCACCGCCACCACTTCTCCATCAACCACCATGATTTCCCCGTCCATGTATGAGTAATCCACGCTGTAGGCTGAAAGGGATGGAAGGGAATCGATGATATTGTCCATGTAATAATGCCAGATTGTTAGGGCATAGTGCCTAGTATCCGTTGTTAGTGCTATATACCGTTGTTGCAACTTGTTATTCTTAATGCTTGTCACTAGGACCCGAGTACCATGATCTCAGATCTGAACATGTTATTGTTTCATGAGTATAATTATGTTTCTTTATCATATCTGCAAATTGTTTACACATGTCGTTGTTCGGAACCCGAGGCCCCAAAGTGACAATAATTGGGACAACAAGAGGGGATGAGTGCGATGTGAGGATCACATGTGTTCACAGAGTGTGATGTGAGGATCACATGTGTTCATAGAGTGTTAATGCTTTGCTCCGCTGCTTTATTAAAAGGTGCACCTTAATTACCAGTAGTTTCCCTTGAGGCCCCGCTGCAAACGGGCTGGTAGGACAAAAGATGTTGTGTAAGTTTCTCATTGCGAGCACGTATGACTATATTGGAACACATGCCTATGGTTTGCCTAAAAGTTGGATGCTTTATTATTATCTATCTGCAATGCCCACGTTATTATTATTATATGAACTATGTTATCCATGCAACGCCCGTTCATACATTTCCTATCCCTACGGTACTTTAATCCTGCCGTTTTCACAATTGCTACTGATGTTTTCACGATTGCTATTGTTGCTACTATTTTACTCTTGCTGTTATTTCACTACTGCTGCTATAAAACAGTTACCATTGATAAATTGTTGCGGGCGAGTTTACTTTCAGGTGCAGCTGAATTGACAACTCATCTGTTAAGGCTTATAAATATTCTTTGGCTCCCCTTGTGTCAAATCAATAAATTTTGGTTTTACTTGCCTCGAAGACTGGTGCGAGCCCCTATACTTGTGGGTTATCAAGAATATTTTCTGGCACCGTTGCCGGGGAGCATAGATTTATTTATTTTCTCACTTGAACGTGATATTGTTCGCTGCAAGATTTTCATCATGGAAAAAACTCCTGATGGGAAGGTCCCCATATTACCATCCACTACAAGGAGAGGTGCAAATCTGAAACACCTCTGTTGCTCTTGATTCACCATCTGTTATGAGTAAGCTTCTTACACCACCACATGCTACACATTGTTACTTCTGCGGAGTCTGAAAATGATCATGATACTTTTGATGATGCTTCTACTGTGATTGATGATACTGGTTCACTAGGTCCTTTCCTGGATGCTACAATTGCTAAATCCAAACAAATTGAAAGTGCTGAAATTCCTGTTGAAAATGCTAGTACACCTGTTAATTCACCCAAGTCTATTGATGATCTTGATGAAACTTATATTGAACTTAATGATGACTTTATTCAAGAAGTTCAAGTTACTACTAGTGTACGTGCTCTTAAGAGTATTCTTGCAAGACATGTTGTTAAATATAAATCTCCTCTTGATGCTAGATTTGCTACATCTTCTATATACATTAAAGATAAGGATTACGATTTCCCCCTAGATTTATCTTACATATATATTGTTGAGAAAGCACCTTTTTGTGGTACTGAAAATGAAAGTTCTATGGAACATATGAATGAGATCTCATCTTTGAGTAGTTTATTTTCTGATGATATTAAGAAACACACTTATTTTGTTGCTAAGATTTTCCTTTCTCATTGACATATGAAGCTAAAACTTGGTTTAACAATTTGACACCTAGGTCTATTACTAGTTCTATCGGTTTGGCTAATTCTTTCTTTCAGAAATACTTTCCTGCTAGTGCTCAACATGTTGTTGTGCAAAGAATCTTTAATTTTAAACAAATTGAAGAAGAAAATTTGCCTGAATCTTGGTCAAGGTTTTGTTCTTTAATAAGTGCTAGTCCTGGAAATCCATTACCTAAAAATGAGCTCTTAGATATATTTTATAATGGACTAACTGTTGAATCTAGGACATACCTGGATAGTTGTGCTGATTGTGTTTTCAGGAAAAGAACTCGACAAGAAGCTGAGGAATTACTTTATACCTGAGCCTACACTAACACCTATACCAACACCCAAGAAGAGCGGAATGATTGAATTAAATGATGAAGTTATGAAATAAGCCAAGAAATCTCTTACAGAGAGGGGTATCAAATCTGAAGATGTGAAGAATTTACCTCCTATAGAAGAATTATGTAAGCCAATTCCTCACCCATCCACAGTTGAGGTACACTCCCTCCAGTATTTTGATAATAGAGATATTCCCTATTCTAAACCACATGATCATTGCTTAGAGGAATTTGATAATTATGTTGTTAAGCAAGATAATTTTAATATGAGAATGCAGAATCATCTAATTGAAAACTCTAGAGCTATTGATAATTTGCATGGTATTATTGAGAGACCCTCTAATGATGTTAAAATACTTGTTAAACATTTTCATATGGTTCAAACTCAAATTGATCAACTTACTAAAGTGCAAAAAGATTTGCTAGCTAATGCTTCGAGAGAAAAAACATGTTTGTGAAATAATTACTAGAAGTGGTATTTCTACTCAGGATCCCTTGTATCCTGAAGGGCATCCTAAAATAATCAAACAAGATTCTCAACAACCCAAAAACAATAGTACTTCTTCTAAGAAAAATAAGAAGAAACATAAAACTATTGTAGAATCTTTTGAAGCCTCTAAAGATCCTAATAGTATATCTATTTCTGATGCTGAAACTGAAAGTGGTTATGATAAAAGTGATGCTTCTGATAAAGAACCTAAAGTTGAACCTGATAAGCAAACTAAAACTTCAAGTACACTAAGGAGGATTTCATTGCTAATAAACATGGTAAAGAAAGATAACCTTGGGTACAAAAACCAATGCCTTTTCCTAATAAGAAACTTAAATCAAAGGAATAAGAACATTATAATAAATTCTATAGTGGATGAAACCTTTGTTTTTGCAAAATCCTTTGACTGGTGCAATTAAATTGCCTCCTTATTCGAAATATATGAAAGATATTGTCTCTAAGAGAAGGAAGATTCCTAATGAGGAAACTTCCACTATGCTTGCTAATTACTCTTTTAATGGTAAGGTTCCAAAGAAGCTTGGAGATCCTGGTATACCCACTATTCCATGTCCCATTAAAAATAATTATGTTAGAACTGCTCTATGTGACTTGGGAGCAGGAGTTAGTGTTATGCCTTTCTCTCTTTATAAGAGAATCTCTTGGAAAAATTGATACACACTGATATAGCCTTACAAATGGCTGATAAATCTACTGTTATTCCTGTTGGTATATGTGAGAATGTTCCTATTCAAGTGGCTAATAATTGTTTGATATTAACTGACTTTGTTGTGTTGGAAATGCCTAAAGATGATACTATGTCTATTATTCTTGGGAGACCTTTTCTTAACACCGCAGGGGCTGTTATTGATTGCAACCAAGGAAAGGTAACTTTAAATGTTAATGATAAATGTCACACTGTTTATTTTCCCAAGAAGATTGATAGAAGATATGTCTAAATTCAATTGAAAATATTAAGACCATCAAGATTGGAGAATTCTATTGTCATATTCCAGTGCCACCAAAATAATATGAAATTAATATTATTTGTACTATGTCTATGAAAGTTTAGATAACATAATCATTTAGTGATATACAAAGTTTTGCTTCATAAATTTTTTCTTTTTAACAAGACTTGATCAACCTTGTTAGCAAAATGATTTGAAATGAAGGAAACAATATTTTCACCACGCCCACCTTTGTTTTCACCATACCCACCTTTGTTTTCACCATTCCACACATCTTTTCATAATCCATACCTTTTTTTTCACCATCCATACTTTTGTTTTCAAGGTGATTTCTTTTGTTTTCATCATGTTATGTTTGTTTTCACCACCCATAACTTTGTTTTCACCACTTCCACCTTTGTTTTCACTGGGTATTTGCACATTAGAATGTCTAGAACCTTTATAGAATTGGTTTTTGTTTTGTTTTCCATTATTCAATAATTGTTTTCCAGGTTTATAATTAATTATTCAATTCTGACAATACCTCGAAAATAAAGTTTCTCGAAAAATTCCAGAAAAATTATAATATTTTTTACATTGAAAATGAGGCAAAGAGGCACATGGGACACCCTAGGGGGACACACAATGCAGGCACACCACATGGTGGTGCGGCCATCCCCTGGTGGCGCTAACACATGGTGTGGAGCCCTCCTGGCCCTCACTAGTTCTCTCCCCTGCCAAAGATTCCTCTCTTTCCCTCCAAACTCTAAAAAATTTCTGGAACCTGAGTTCTTGTTGTTCTTCCTCGATAATTTTTTATCTCTTTGCTCAGCCCACATTTGTTTCTAAAATTTGGTGCATTTTCTCTCCGGTATGTGACTCCTTCGATTATCCAAGTAGAATTTTTTTTAGTGGAGTATTTCTTGAGTATTTTGGTACAATAGGTTACAGCCTATGTGAGTTTGCATGCTTGATTTAAGTTGAAATAACATAGTTTTGATGCATGTTTAGCTCTCCTACAAGTCTCTATAGTAGTTTCTACCATATAGTTGCTTGAAATCAATTTTTGTGATGCTTGTTAAAAAAAAACAGAAATGGACAACTACAACTTTGGAGAAATTTTCAAGAGTGATGCACCTAGGAGGACAAGGCCCTCACGCTCATCTACTCTATTGAGACCATCCTACAATGAGGACATCATTGCACCAAGTATCTATAATGCAGGAGACGATGTAATTGTTAATCCATCTAGTTTCCCTTGCTATAAATTTTTGAGGGGTGCATGTATACTTGATGACTTCTTGATGCTGATTGATAGGGTTGGTTTAACCAACTACATAACTGACGAAGGTCCCCAATATCCTATTCTAACAAAAACTTTTGTTGAAAGATTTAAATTCCATAACTCACACTATGGCCCATCTGTTGCATTTAAGATCTATGGTAACCCTTTTTCCCAGTCTTTGGAGAATTTTTGCAGCATTATAGGTATCAATGCCTCTGGTACAGCAAATAGGATTCAGGAGAGACCCACTGATTTTATGGAGCTCTATCGAGGAGTTACCAATAACGATGGCCGCATAGCTTAGCGCGGAAAAATAAGGAATATTCAAGATATTTCGCTTACTATCTTTCTACTAGTGTCCTTGGTAGGGAGAACACTAGCAATATTTCAAACTATCATCTTGCTTTTCTTGCTGCTGCACTTAACTGTAGCGGCAAGTATAACCTTGGTTCTCTTATTGCTCGCTGCGTAGCCGCTAAAGGACCCATTTATGGGGGAATTATTGCTACGCGTATAGTAACTACTCTAGGCCTTTCTATTGCTCCCAATGATGAATTGATAGTTCTTTATAGACTTGATCTTGTTGCCATGAAGGCACATCATTTTATTACTGCCACCTCTACTGCTGAACGTCTAGTATATAGAGTTTTATTTACTGACGGAGATGAAAGGGAAGTTACTTTACCGCAACGTGTTTTGTTCAAAGTTGACAGGATGACATGGTCGCACTCCAAGGGAGAGCTAGAAGAGTAGCTGCTCTTGATTGAGTTCCATAAGCAACAAATGAGGCAGAATGCTCCTTCCGAGGACTACACCACGCAGTACACGGAGCGTCCTCGAGATCATATGTAGAGGATCGCCCATCCTTGTCTCACTATGGGGGGGCCACTTCATGGCTCGCTTGGGATTGATCTCCACTTAGGCCAAAAGCCTAAGCTTGGGGGGAGGTACGCCGACATCACACACATCTACATATAATGTTTTTGTC
The DNA here is from genome assembly GCA_028641055.1 of Alopecurus myosuroides. NCBI lineage: Eukaryota > Viridiplantae > Streptophyta > Magnoliopsida > Poales > Poaceae > Alopecurus > Alopecurus myosuroides. The sequence continues at coordinate 252,256,644 of CM054057.1, read as the reverse complement.
TATATTTGTATATCCATGTTTACGTTTCTTTCGCTTGTTTTTGTTCCTTTTGCTTTCTCTTCTTTCGTTTGTTTTTGTTTTTATTTTTTTGTTATTGCTTTCCAAAACACAAAAGGACCAAAAATATTTCCGTTGTTTTTCTTTATTTTTTTTATTTAGTCTGTTTCATTGGTTTGCTTTGTTTTCTATTTCGTTTTAATATTCAAAACCCAAAAATATTTTGCTTTGTTTCCTTGTTTTCCTTATGTTCTTGTTTTAAATTCGAAAGCCCAAAAATATTTGTTGTTCTTCTTTGATTTTTTAAAGTTTATTGCTGAGTTCACTGATCTTCCGTGTCTCCATTGGAGTTTGGTTATCAAGGTATATCATTCTATCCACACAAGTTAAGAGCAATAATGATGATTTACGACAATTCAAGTTATGTAAGAGGCTGGTATGAACTCTATTTCTTTTCTGGGTTGCTTTTCTTTTTTAGGTCCCAAGTTAGCTAGCTAGAGTGAATTATGAATTATGTATCTTTGATTTGCTTGTTTCCATGTGATGTGTGTTTAGTTGAACCTAAATTTATGTGTGGGCTGGCGTGTAAGCGTATAAGGGGAAACCTACTGCCCTGATTTATGTGTTTTGTATGCTTAGATAATTATTGTGTTTTATGTAATCATCGACGGATGCTAAGCGTATCATATTGTGCTCTGTGCTCTAGTGAGATGTTTTTATGTAGCACACCCAATTCCACCAAGCCCAACACCAAATGGACCCATGAAAAGATCTCGAGCAAAGGCGATACATGACAAGGTAAATTCACTCCTCTCCCGCTATGTTTTCGATGACTTGGTGAATGCTGCGCTACCTCATGGAACAACCCTATGCGTGCTAAGGTTCGACCCTACTATGGAGGCCCAAGAACGTGCCCAAGATGATGCCCAAGAAGCTATGGAAGAATTCCGAGAAGACGGCATCGAGAAAGGAGAAGAGAAGAGGGAGAAAGGGAGAGATGAATTTAGACATTTGAGCTTTGCTCTTGTACCCCTGTTGTGAGGCTACTCCTATGGTTTGTACCTAGGACCGTATCAAGGCTACTGCTATGATTTGTATCTAGGATCGTATGAAGACCCATCGGTTTTCCTATCCTTTCCGCTTGGGATTCAGTTAGGGACTTTCCAATCTTCCTCAATTAACCCTTGAGGTTCTATTGGCGTGGTGGACCAGCCATGGGTGTGAAGTGGTTCTCGAAAAGGTGAGTTCGGTTGGATCGATCGTCCCGTAGATGGCCGTTGTGGCTTAGTTGACGGGAGATTTGGGTTCTTCAGTTCTTGCTATTTATCTCCCCTTTGTTTTCCCCACGATTCCCCCTCGTTTCCCCTCTCGTGTTGATCGTGTTCTTCGTTCGTTCTTTGTTCTCTTGGTCGATTCGTGAAGATCGGGCCACCCAAGAGGTTAACCCCTCCATCATTTGGTATCAGCAGCCAGATTTACACGAATTCGACTCCCACAATCCCCCTTTCCACCAAAAAAATTTCTTCCCCAATCCCTAAATTCGAAAATTTCACCAAAAATAGCCTCAAAAGGGATTTTGACCGATCTATTGATTTGTTGAGTTTTTTCTGGATTTAATCCGTGGATTTGTTTCCTAATACCATTCCCTACCTCTCTATTCAGCCACTTTTCTCGAATTTGTCCAAAATTTATCTTGGATTTCAAGGAAATTGGAATTTGAGCAAAAATCACACAAACTTTCAGCTCTTCGATTCCTTGGCGGATTTTCGAACGTGTTTTTCTTTGTCGTTGTTGCTCCAATTCGAGTCATTCAAGTTTCCACGCGAATCCCACAACACAATCTATGCATATACATCAACGGATCAACACGACATCGACAAACCCCGGTCACAAGTCCGTGATCATCCATCAAAGATGTATAACTTGCTTCCGCTTGAACTAACCCATTGTTTGTGTACCTTGCCCATTCAGACTAGCTATTTTACATCGCTTGGCATTGCACTAGTGGGACCGAGAGTGCATGTTTGGCACTTGTTAGAGCATAGTATCGAGTAGGCATTGACATTTTGGAATCACCACAACCGAAAAAAAGAGAAAAGAAGAAAATGATCGATGCCAATTGCTATCACTTGTAGGAACGTGTAGATTCGCATCGCAAAAGAGAAGAGAGTGACCAGTTGCCATAGTTCAAATCTTGTTGCCTCTTATAGTCTGCAGTTTGAGCTAGCGTCCTCCTTGTGCTGGTGTGGTATTGAGCATAGTCTTCGATAGGTACATTTCGTCTCCGCTCGTCCAATGGCCGCACTAACCCCCATTCATAACTTGTGTGTGTGTGTGTTCCTTTTTTGTTTCCTCCACTAGGTTTGGTTATTTTGCTAACATTTTTTTCGGTTCTTTTCTATGTTTTACAACAAACTTTTCTTCGGATTTGTTGATTTCTCCTTGCCATGTTCCTCACCCATTTTCCTTACACATAAAGCGTGTGTATGTTGTCGTTTGCGGTTTTTTGTCGATCTTTTTGGAATTACTTTGGACATACCGCCCTACACCTAGGCTCGTCCACTAGCCTCAATACGACCAAAAAAGGTAACTTTAGGTAAGTGAGACATATATTCTTTCATATCACACTTGTGTGTCTTTGAGATGGCTAGGGAAGGAGTGTTCACAAGTCCGAGCTCGGAAGAAGAAGGAAACCTGTTCTCCAACGGCAACTACCACAACTACGTCACCATCAACGACCATTCCCGAATCCGACAACTTGTGAATGCCGGATTGGAGCGTTATGAATGCCGAATCCAAGAGCAAGAGGCTCGTCTAAATGATCAAATGGCGTGCATCAATGCTAACTTGGCCAACATTGCCAAGCGCCGTCGATCATCATCGTCCTCGAGGTCTCGGCATTCAAGACAACATCATCGATCTCATCACCAAGCTTGTCGACATGATCGTTATTAGCACATGGAAAATGGTAGCTTTTCAAAATAAGTAACTCCTCCAACACAAGGCACTCGACGAAATAGGTATGAGGATAGTTTGCCATCACCACCTCCTCCACACCGACAAGGCCGTGGTGACCCTTTTCAACATCACCCTCCACGACCGGATTTACATCAACATCCTCGCCCACCTCTGCCAAACTACGCTCACGGTTATGGTCCTCATGACTTCAAAGGATGGAAATCGGCCACATCAAATGCCTAAAAGAAACAATACGCGTCACCACTACAATGACCGCCAAGAGCTCGACAATCCCCAACAACGCAACTGTGACAATGGTACTCCTGTTTGCCGGGAGCCATGCCTTCACCAACATCACCACAAGGACCATCAGCGTCATCCTCCCCATCATGATCGCCAACGCCAAGCCAATGAGAATGACCCACATGATCTTTCACTTGCTCTATTTGATGAATAACAACATGTTGACGACGATGTGCGTGCCCGTTGCCTCAACATCCCTAAGTTCAATGGCAAGGATGTCCATAATTCATAGGGAGGGTGGGAGACCCCTCCTCATCACCTCCTACCTTGGGTTACCGCGCCAAGCCCCACCATTGACAATGATAAAGGACAACCTCTCCATGGATATCTTGACCCGACTCTTTCATCAAGACAAGAGGAGAGGGACACTTCACCACCAACAATGATTGACAACCTCCATGTGCGACATCCTATAAGGATGGACTATGGACTTTGTGCTATAGAACATGAATAGCCTTCATCAACACATTCGCAATATCAACATCAAGGATGCAAATTAGCAATGCCCAAAGATCGACACCACCATGAGCGTGAAGATACAACTCCAACAATCTACGATGATGTCCAACCAATCTATGATGAAGTTCCACAAGTCACTAATGAAGATTGTGGTTCCTCTGACCTTAGGGATTATGTCTCTCTCTTCCCAACACTTCCAAGATCACATCATCGTCACCATTATCAACAAGAATATGAAGATCAAGAATATCATCTTCATTGTCATCAACAACTTGAGGATGATACAATGCATGGTTTCCACTATCCCATAATAGCGATGACCAAGCCTTCTTCACTACACCCATTGACACTAGTTCCACCTAAAAGCAATCCAACACCAAGTGCCAAGGATTGGAATCCTTCTATGATTCCCTATCAAGTTTCTGGTCAGACGAGTGGTGAGAGAGTGATCCACCTAAAAGAGAGTGAGATCCACAAGTCAAACATGAGTGGGAAAATTCCGAGTGCTCACATAGGCCTTGCCTTACTTGCCACCAAAAGAGATTTGCGAGAGTTACACGAGGACGCATCCATACTTCACATCGTCCTTGTGTGCAAAGGTGAAGCACTTTAAACTAATGCCATAACAAGCCTTCCTCTCTCTTTGTTGCCTTTGTTGCACGAATTTGGAGACGTATTCCCCGAAGAACTACCACCGGGTCTACCTCCTGCACAAGGTATCGAGCGACGCATTGACCTCATTCTGGGTGCGCCAATTCCAAACTACGATCCTCGCCACACCAACACCAAGGAGACTAAGGAAATCGAGTGGAAAATACAAGAACTTCTCAAGCAAGGTTTTATTCACGAATCCCTTTGCTCTTGTGCCATTCCGGTTATCCTTGTCCCTAAACAAGATGCCACTTCTAGTACGTTCATGGATTGTTGCCTTATAAATGCTAAATCTATTAGATATAGAAATCCCATCCCTAGGCTCGACGATATGCTTGATGAATTATGTGGTGCTACAACCTTTTCCAAAATTGACCTCAAATGCGGATATCACCAAAGTCACATGACCATAAGTAATGAATGGAAAACTGCTTTTAAAACTAAACTTGGTTTGTATGAATGGCTTGTCATGCCTTTGGTCGTTCATATGCTCCTTTAAAACATACACGCATTATGAACAAAGTTTTGTGCCCTTTGATTGGAAAATTTGTTGTGGTTTATTTTGATGACATCCTTATCTATAACAAATCTTTGGAGAATCACGTTGAACATATCTCTCAAGTCTTGTTGGCCCTTCGTAAAGCAAAACTTTTTGCAAATCTTTCCAAATGCACCTTTTGCACCAACAAGCTTGTTTACTGGGTTTTGTGATTTTCTCCAATGGCATTAAAGTTGACAAGAAGAAAGTAGAGGAAATTAGAAATTGGCCTAACCCTACTTTCATGGGTGAGATAAGACGTTTTCATGGTCTTGACAGTTTCTATCGCTGTTTCGTGAAGGATTTTTCCACAATTGCTCGCCCTTTAAATGAGCTTACCAAGAAAAATCTACCATTTATTTGGGATAATGCTCAACAAAAGGATTTTGGCAACCTCAAGAAATGTTTGACCGAAGCACCTTTGCTTGTTTTGCCAGATTTTGAGAAAACTTTTGAAATTGAATGTGATGCTAGTGGAATAGGCATTGGTGGCGTTCTTATGCAAAATGGACGTCCCGTTGCTTATCATAGTGAGAAATTAGATGGTGCTAGACTCAATTACCCAATCTATGACAAAGAAATATTTGATTTGGTTAGAGTCTTGGAAGTTTGGCAACACTATCTTTGGCCTAAAGAATTTGTTATTCATTCTGATCAGGAATCTTTGAAATACTTGAAAAGCCAAGACAATTTGAAAAAAAGACATGCTAAATTGGTAGAATTCATTGAATCTTTTCCTTATGTCATTAAGTACAAGAAAGGTAAAGAGAATGTTGTAGAGGATTCTTTGTCTAGAAAATAATGTCTTCTTACCCGCCTTGAAATCAATGTGATTGGTTTGGATGAGATCAAAGACTTATAGTCTTTCGATGTTTTCTTTGGACCCATTTTCGAGAAATGATTGCCCAACCCATTTTTGACTCCTCTCCCTCTATGTTTTCGATGAATTGGTGCATGGTGCGCTACCTCATGGAACAACCCTATGCGTGCTCAGGTTCGACCCTACTATGGAGGCCCAAGAAGGCGCCCAAGATGATGCCTAAGAAGCTATGGAAGAAGTCCGAGAAGACGGCATCGAGAAAGGAGAAGAGAAGATGGAGAAAGGGAGAGATGAATTTAGACATTTGAGCTTTGCTCTTGTATCCCTCTTGTGAGGGTACTCCTATGGTTTGTAGCTAGGACTGTATCAAAGCTACTCCTATGATTTGTATCTAGAATCATATCAAGACGCATCGGGTTTCCTATCCTTTCCCATTGGGATTCAGTTAGGGACTTTCCAATCTTCCTTAACTAACCCTTGAGGTTCTATTGGCGTGGTAGACCAGCCACGGGTGTGAAGCGGTTTCCAAAAAGATGAAGCCAAATCTCTTGTCGACTAATCCGCAACGGACGCCTACGGGACGATCGATCCAACCGAACTTCTGTTCTTGCTAGTTATCTCCCCTTTGTTTTCTCCATGATTCACCCTTGTTTCCCCTCTCATGTTCATCGTTTTATTCGTTCGTTCTTCGTGCTCTTGGTCGATTCGTGAAGATAGGGTCACCCAAGAGGTTAACCCCTCCATCATGTTTGGCGCGCCAAAAATATCTGCATGTAATTATGTGTATTGTACTAACTTTTCTTCCTTTTTTCAGTCAACGTTTGGTCTAAGAGTCATGTTACACTACATATTGCACATATGTTTGTTTATTTTCTCAAAAAAAGACCAAACGAAACACCAATAGTATTCTCAGATTATACCCGCCACTAACTCATCCTGCACACTACGGCAATAACGTCCTCCACTACCCTATAGAAAACCAGACAATCAAATTAAACCATTTTCAATATGTTGCACCCAGAACAAAACACAACAACCGTCTCATTGGCTAGGTTATGTAAGAACGAAAGATAGACGACACAGCAAAGTGCGCTACTTCGTCTAGTTACATTTCGATATGGAGTGAGTAGTATGTATTGAACGACATAAAACTCGATGAAGTTGTTAAAATCATGGAAAATTTGACAGTTGTAACCTTGGACAACTTGATTAGCATAATCACAACATAAATTTAGAGGTGAGAAATTTGTTCCTCGGTTGTTACCAAGTTCTAACCGAGAAAACTCCCTTGCAACCATTTAAATATGTTTCTCGAAGAACTAAGAACTAGAAAAACCGTTAAATTATTAATAGGCCACCGTGAGAAAAACTCAGATCCTTGATGGGCCTCCACTAGGCCATCTAGGAAATACAGTTTATTGAAAGTTAAATTTCGTCATGCCCATCATACTAAACAATACTATGTATTACTAGGATCTACTAAGCCGACATGTTTATTTTTATTAGATCGACCTACCTAAATGTTTCTTACCTCTTTGCCAAGAAAGTGTTTTTGTTAAATATCGTTGCCTTCATTGCCTCTTGAGCACCTATTGGTTTTACTAAAAAAATGTAGTGGAAACAATGTAGGAAAAGCAAGGATTCCCTTCTAGTGCATTCTGTATTAAAATACAAACTTATAGAGAGTGCGCAAGTATTGGGAGAGCTATCTTTACTTTTAGAACACTATCATTGACAAAAAAAACTTTTAGAATGCTATATTTTCAATTGGATCTTCTTGGGTCTTCTTTTCCAATTGGATTTTCAATTGGATCTTCTTTCCAAATATGAAAAAACTTTTAGAATGCTATATTGTCAACTATTTTGTGTGCACATGTTTCTTTATGGATGTACATCATCATGATTGTGATCAACTTAGAAACTTATACACATGAGATAATTTCCATGGTTATTGGTATCCTAATTCTTTGGTCTCCATCTTTTTACCCTTATTTATCCTTTGGTGGATCCGAAAATAAATTTCCCTACGAGTGCTTATTTTATTTTATCAAATGTTATGCACTTATTTTTATTGAATATTTGTGAACCCCATGCTTTCCTTGGTGACATTGTTCGTTTCTATTTGCAATAGAATTTTCACAAGCTTTGGCTATTATTTTGTTTTTATTGAGCCTATGAATATTTTGCTCTTCTGTTTGAAATATTGTGTGTTGGGAAGGCATTATATGCTTTGTGCCTATAAATTATGGAAGACTATGTTAATTCTTAATACTCATCCTTTATTAGTATTATATCTACTGGGTTGCGCATATGGGAATTTTAAAAAAATCGCCATGCAAGCTACGCAATCGCCAAGATCTATCTATGAAGATACAAGTAAATAATAATTTCAAGATCTAGTTCTCGAGATCGTGTACCAGGCACCGAAGAAGCGGAAGACGTGTTGGTGAATATGAAACCTGTAGAAAATCCTCACACGTCGGGTCCTGTTTTGCAGCGCTTCAATTGATGATCATAGAATCTACATGGAAGAAGGGGAAAAACTCATAACCTATCATCGATGTAAACTTAATCCAAGTATGAAGGGTATCAACTACTAGTGTATACGTATACCCAGCTATATTTTGTTGTCCAACAATATGCTATTCATTGATCCTGACATAAACAATGTCCATGACTATGAAAACACGACCATCAAGCATCCAATTAAGTAGTCGTAAAAGTCAAGACTACGGTTTGCTACTTTGTTCATGTTACTACACGTGAGCGTGGCTTTTCATCTCAATCTCATGTTCAAGAGCCACGTCAGTTTTAGCATAGTAATATGAATCATAATTCTGAAACATATGTAGAAATATTATTGCCTTTTGGACATACATCCAACAAGAACCACACTGACCACCAATTTTGAAAATAAATAATTTGTATAACACTTATACCTAAGCTATATTAACCGGTCTCTATGCCATAAACTTTCAGTAGTCCCTATTTAGGTGTTTCAAATCTTAGAGAAGAAACATTCAACATCAAGAATGACACGTGTTATATTGGGATACTTTATCAGTGCGTCAGTTATGACACTCTTGTGTTCTTGAGTTGAACCCTTTACCCATCATTAATTTATGATAAATTTTCTTCCAGATTCCATTTTAAATTGCAATGAATAAATTCATTAACAATCCTTCTTATCCCTTAGTTATTAACAATGAAAAATCTCCCAGAGCCTTTACCCAAAAAAAAAAAGATTAAGGATGGTGCCTAATTTCTTGGGAGACTGGGACATCTAATGTCTCCAATGTTCTTAGTTATAAAACTTAGTATGCATACATTTTCTTCATCAAATTTAATGTTTGTTTCTCTTAAATATGATGCTCTCAGAGATGATCACACGCTTGTTAGGTTATTCCAAGAGGAAGGTATGATGTAGTCTAGCGGAAATTTCACCCAATTGTAGAACCAGGGTTTATCGACCAGTAGAACTTTGAAGACTTGGAGAAGGTTGCTTGTTGTCTGGCGCGTCAAGAAGCATGGAACCTGCACACAACACACAAACTCTCTCTTGTCCCAAACTTTCCGAGAAGTTTGTTGATACTTGTGTGTTGGGAACCCCAAGAGGAGGGTGTGATGAGCACAGCGGTAGGAGTTTTCCCCTTAGTTAAGAACCAGGGTTATCAATCCAGTAGGAGGAAGAGAATCTTCGGAAGGTTGATGCCACTGACGGTGGTGTTGGCGCTTCGCCGGTGTCAGCAACAACGTGGAACCTACACACAACACAAACAAAATACTTTTCCCCAACGGTACAGTGAGGTTGTCAATCTAACCGGTCTTGCTGAAAACAAAGATTAGAAGTATAGTGTGGAAAATAGTGTATCCTTGCAGCAAGTAAAGAGAGCAGGAAATTGTTGTGGTTTGTTTAACAGTGTTGAAAATGGACCGGGGTTCATAGGTTCACTAGTGGTGCCTCTCCATAAAAATAACATGCTGGGTGAACAAACTACAGTTGGGCAATTGACAAATAGAGGTTGCACCGTAGTGCACATTATAATATGATGACTACTATGATATTTAGTGCGGGCATTACAACAAAGTACATAGACCGAAATCCATCTGCATCTATGACTAATAATCCACCCTCATGTTATCATCTGAACCCCCTTAGGTATTAAGTTGCAAGCAACAGATAACTACATTAAACAAATGTGTGTAATGTAAGCAATGCTTGTGCACGCGGGCACTCACACCGCTGTTTTCTCCCTAGTGGCAACAACACATCCTCCCCCGTCACGTTTCTGTCACTCGAGCACATGCGAAAAGGAGGCATGAACCCACTATCTAGCATAAATACTCCCTCTTGGAGTCACTAGCAACTACTCGGCCAGAGAAACCACTAGCAACGGAAAGCATGCAAGATCACAAATAACATATGCAATAAAGACTATAATCAACTTGGCATAAGGTCAATATTCATCGGATCCTAGCAAACACAACATATAGAATTACATAAGATCAATCTCGATCATGATAGCAGCTCACGAGATCTAAACATGGAAGCATATTAGGAAGATACAACCATCTAGCTACTGTTATGGACCCGTAGTCCAGGGATGAACTACTCGCGCATCACTCCGGAGGCAGGCATGGTGATGTAGAAGCCTCCAGTGATGATTTCCTCTCCGGCAGAATGCCGGGAGACAGCTCCAGAACCCCCCTGATCTAGGGTTGACGGCGACGGCGGTTGCGGAACTTTTTGGGGATTTTTTATCAGGTGTTTAGGGTTTTCCATCCGGAGGGAATAAATAGGTGAAAGGGCAAAGGCGGTGGAGGCCCACACCCATAGCTGGCGCGGCTAGGGGGACCGCGCCACCCTATGGTGTGCCCCCTGATGCCCGTCTTCGTCTCCTCTTCGGTGTTCTGGATGCTTCCGGGGAAAATAGGCACTTCGGGCTTTGTGGGGTCCAATTCCGAGAATGTGTCCAGAACAACTTTTCTAAAACCAAAAACAGCAGAAAACATGGAACTTGCACTTGGCATCTTGTTAATACGTTAGTCCCGGAAAACGTATAAAAATGGTATAAATAAGGGTGAAAACATGTAGCAGTTGGCAGATCATGGAGCATCAGAAATTATAGATACGTTGGAGACGTATCAAGCATCCCAAGCTTAGTTCCTACTCGTCCTCGAGTAGGTAAACGATAAAACAATAATTTCTGAGGTGACATGCTACTATCATAAACTTGATCATTATAATGTAAAAGCATAAGTACGCTGAGATCATAGAACTTCAAACACAAACATGATAAATAGAACTTTAATAATAAAGCATAGCAATCACTGTGAAATCCAATCAACAAGTGAGATAAAGATTCTCTATTGACGTCCTCGTGAGCAAAAAAAGAGCACAAAACAAGAGTAATTTTGAAGGTTTTAAAGGTAACACATCAGCAATTTACTTGGAGTGGCAGTGAAATACCACATGTAGGTAGGTATGGTGTACACAATGGGAAAACTTTGGTTTAAGGATTTTGAATGCACGATTAGAATTCCATACTCAATACAGGTGGAGGCTTAGCAAAACACTGACAGCGACAAATCACGAGAGCATAAGAGCCATAATCATGCATAGCGACATAAGAATCAATAATTAAAGCATAAGCGGTATCACAAGTTCAAAAACTAAGTGGTAATGGAGGCTATTCGTGACTGGTTGTTTTTCATGAACATGGTGTGAGCATGCACCAAGTCAACCAAATAAAACATTCGAAATAGAATACCATATATTGATGCTTTACTATGACAAGAACAACTCATGAATCTTTCAAGACATATTAAATGCTCTTATCTATTTAAGGCTATTCATGCTACTCAATAACCACAAGGCTTTATAAATAAAATAACATTTAGCATGGCATGAAAAAGTTCTAGCCACAGTCTATACAAGCTTCTACTAGTACTGTTATAAATTCTACATCAAGCAACATTTTTCTTTTCCCAACAAGCACCATACAAGATATGTTTAAAAACATACTCTTTATGATACATCAAGCAAACATGAGAGTACTCATATAATACTACTAAAACTAACAGTTCTGATAAGAGATGCGTGCAAAACAAGAGCTAATTAAATGCAGCAGCCAGACAGAGATTAAGAATACAACGTATTCTCATGAAAAAGCGGAGTGTGTCACTCTCCAATAAAAGAATTTTGGGGTCCAACCAAGCTTATTATGAAAATAAAAATAAACTGAAAGAAAAAAATACAAGACTCTCCAAGTAAAGCACATAAGGTGTGACCGAATAAAAATATAGTTTCACTAAAAGTGACCTAATAATTTGTTGATGAAGAAGGGGATGCCTTGGGCATCCCCAAGCTTAGACGCTTGAGTATTCTTGGAATTTTATGGGATGTTACACCGGGGCATCCCCAAGATTAAGCTCTTCACTCTTCTTGATCACATCATATCATCCTCTTCTCTTGACCCTTGAAAACTTTCTTCACACCAAAATTCTCACAATCTTCATTAGCAACGTTAGTGCAATCGAAATAATAAATTCACATGGTTAAGTTTCAACCCAAGACTAGCACTCCAAAACATATTAAATACTGTCACAACTTATTTTAAAACTCCTTTTCTCAAAATAATACCAAAATAAAGAGATTAAGATGCAAATGCAATAATTGGCAGAAATCTGTCAAAACAGAACAGCAGGCAGAGATCGGTTTTTTCGAAAATCTTATGTTGCTCAAATCAAAATGTGGTAAACTAAAAAAAGTTTCGTATATATCCCAGGATTAAGCACAAAAAAGCTCAGGTAGTTTTGAAGTTTGTGTGATTTTATACGTAATTAACAGTGGACAGGAGAAATCTGTTTCCTGCGCAGAAATCCGAAATATAGTCTCAACTTTCCACTAGAGTCTTTACTTGGCTCAATAAAAACACAAAATAAAATATACAGAGGGGTTGCTAAGAAAATATAAAACACCCAGGTTCAAAGCACATAAAAGAAAAAACAAAGGAAAACTGAATGAAAACAGAGAAATAAAACGGGTTGTCTCCCGGTAGCGCTTTTCCTTAACGCCTTTCAGCTAGGCATAAAAGATCAACTCAAGTATTTTCAAGTGAAGAAGCATAAAAACTAAGCTTAGTAATCTCTTAAAAAATGAATGGTATTTCATCTATAGAAGTTTGATATGTCCCTTTATTAGCACTTTTAGGCACACTACTTTCATCAAATGGGTTTGTAGGAATAATCCAATCAAAATTCTTTTCTAGAGTTTCATGCATTCCCACCAATTTAAAGCGTATTGGTATTTTAATTTATTTATTGTTGGCTTTACCCGGTGTGCTATTAACATCTACACATGAGCCTGACATCTCAAATCGATAAAAAAGTTTTCTAGCCTCAATAGCAACATCACCAAATACTTTAAACAAAGTTTCTAGGATAAACTCTCTTTTTTCGCTATCCTTAATGCTATCAAGGTTGAGGAACATTTGTTGTATTACAGGATTAAGGTTACAAACCTAGCTTCCAGCATACGAACTAGAGAAGTTGTAGCGGTTTCATAATTTGGAGCAAGTTCAGCTAAGGATCTATCCTCAAATTCTTCGTGCTTACTAACATAATTAAAGAATTCTCCAATATTATCTTTCCCAATTATATCACCACTACCTATTGGTACGTCTTTCAAGGTAAACTAGGGTAGAATCATGATTAGATATTAAACCAAGAGCAGCAAAAGCAAAAATAACAGCAAGCAAATAAATAACTGCTATAAAGTAAACTAATTTTTTTGTGTTTTGAATATAGAGAAGAAAAACAAGAAAAAAAATAAAAACAAGACAATAAACAAAATAAAGAGGTTGAGAGTGAGAGACTCCCCTTGCCAGAGGACTTCTTCCTCCCCGGCAACAGCGCCAGAAAAATCCTTGATGCTTGCGTGTTGGTAACCCCAAGAGGAGGGTGTGATGAGCACAACGGTAAGAGTTTTCCCCTTAGTTAAAAACGAGGGTTATAAATCCAGTATGAGGAAGAGGATCTTAGGAAGGTTGATGCCACTGACGGTGGTGCTGGCGCTTCACCGGTGTCAGCAACAACGTGGAACCTGCACATAACACAACCAAAATACTTTTCCCTAACGGTACAGTGATGTTGTCAATCTCACCGGTCTTGCTGAAAACAAAGATTAGACGTATAGTGTGGAAAACAGTGTATGCTTGAAGTAAGTAAAGTGAGAAGGAAATTGTTGTGGTTTGTTTAACAGTGTTGAAAATGGACCGGGGTTCATAGGTTCACTAGTGGTGTTTCTCCATAAAAATAACATGCTGGGTGAACAAATTACAGCTGGGCAACTGACAAATAGAGGTTGCACCGTAGTGCACATTATAACATGATGACTACTATGATAATTAGTGTGGACATTACAACAAAATACATAGACCGAAATCCATCTGCATCTATGACTAATAATCCACCCTCAGGTTATCATCCGAACCCCCTTAGGTATTAAGTTGCAAGCAACAAATAACTACATTAAACAATATGCGTAATGTAAGCAATGCTTGTGCACGCTGGCACTCACACCGCTGTTTTCTCCCTAGTGGCAACAACACATCCTCCCCCATCACGTTTCTGTCACTCGAGCACACGAGAAAATGAGGCATGATGGCTAGGTTGAGACTCCAAGTGCAGAGTGTGTAGCTAGTGGCAAGCCTTCTTCCCCACGAGGGTGACTCGAGGGTTTATATCGAACTCTTGGGGAGCCAGTATTTCAGCAGTTGTCTTCCAAGCTTCCTCCACGATCCTGCAAACAAGTAGAGAATTTTGTGCCCTCGACCTCACCAAGTGGTTGTCAAGCACAAGGTGTGAGACTTCTAAATTGCAATGCAAAACTGAAAGTAAATGTGCAATAATTAAATCTACTACTAAATGCAAATGAGAAAATAAATATGCAATGGATTGTTTTTGTATTTTTGTGATGCAAGTTGTGATGGAGATAATGTAAATTCGAATTGGAGATGCAAGTAAAGTAAAGTGCAAGTAAAGTAAATTGCAGCAAAGTAACTAGAGTGTTTTCTTATATTTAAAATAGGACCGGGGTTCATGGTTTCACACTTGCATTCTCTCAAATAAAGTGGTAGATGGTGGACATAAAGAATTACATGTGAGATTACAATAACATGTTTAACATTGAGTACTTTCATATGGGCATCACGTCCTAGCATAGAGATCTCTACGGTCATATTGATCCCTCTTATACTCCACCAAGATGCGAAATAAATCATAACACCTCGATAATTAAGGAAAAACCAGAGTATAGCTTTAAGCAATGTGACATGAAGTTGAAGTAAGAACTTGCTAGATCTAGTCATGGAGATTGATTAGTGTCACTTCAAATCCCCGGTAACAAGGTACTCCTTTTTATCCCTAGTGAGGTAACTAAGAAAGGTTTAACAAAACCTAAGTGGATCGCTGAACTTCTGTCACTTTCACAGCACTAGCCACCCCCCGTTACTCCAACTAATGCACCCATCACCCCACACACGCTCTCAAGAACTAGATTGATCAAAGCTAGCAAATAAGAACGGGGTACATAAGATACATCTACTCAAATAACTCAAGAGAAACAATTGCAATCTCAGATTCAATAACTCATAGAAAAGATCCACCACATAGGAATTACAACGGTGCCCATAATCATGTGAGGCAGCTCATACGGATCTAATTAGTGAAGCACATAGAGAGAGATACAAGTGATACTTCCACAAACCCATAGCCCTGGGGTGGACTACTCCCTCTTCATGGAGATGTCGATGGAGATGACGTTGGAGGGGTAGGAGATCACACCGGCGGCGCCCCGCCGAAGTTTTCCCCCTCCAATCTGGAACGTATGGTCTCTGTTTCGGTGTTTCGGCGGCGCTCCCTCCGTAAGGGTACGGGGGACCCTTTTTATAGTCGGTTTTAGGTCAAGACGGAGCGGTAAGTCGAAGATGGAAGGAATTGGGGCCACAGGGGCCAAAAGGGGGCCTCTCACGCGGCCAAGGAATCTGGCCGCGTGGAGGGTCCTCTTTTAGGCCTCCTTGCCCAATTCTCGTGGATCCTTCGCCCGCAAGTCTTCTCCTTCCAAGAAAATGCCCCCCGCAGATTTTCAGGTGATTTCGTGGAAATTTGCCCCCTGAAACGTCAAAAATATAGAAAACGGGGTTTCTGACAGGCAGGGTTAATTCCATAAAAGTTGGGGGACTTTGTAATTTAACCCCAAAATACTATAAAACATTGAATTATACCCTTATATGATGCAATATGTAATAGAAAACCATGTGAAAATATGCAAAATTCATCTATGCATTTTACATGCATCAAGGCATGAACCCACTATCTAGCATAAATACTCCCTCTTGGAGTCACTAGCAACTACTTAGCCAGAGCAACCACTAGCAACGGAAAGCATGCAAGATCACAAATAATATATGCAATAAAGACTATAATCAACTTGGCATAAGGTCAATATTCATCGGATCCCATCAAACACAGCATATATAATTACATAAGATCAATCTCGATCGTGATAGGCAGCTCACGAGATCTAAACTTGGAGGCATATGAGGAGGAGACAACCATCTAGCTACTGCTATGGACCCTTAGTCCAGGGATGAACTACTCACGCATCACTCCGGAGGAAGGCATGGTGATGTAGAAGCCTCAGGTGATGATTTCCTCTCCGGCAGGGTGCTGGGAGACAGCTCCAGAACTCCCCTGATCTAGAGTTGACGACGACGGCGGCGGCGGAACTTTTCCGGGATTTTTTATCACGTGTTTAGGGTTTTCCATCCAGGGGGATAAATAGGCGAAAGGGAAAAGGCGGTGGAGGCCAGGGGCCCCATACACATAGCTGGCGCGGCCAGGGGGACCGCGCCACCCTATGGAGTGGTCGCCCTGATGCCCGTCTTCGACTCCTCTTAGGTGTTCTGGATGCTTCCGGGGAAAATAGACACTTAGGGCTTTGTGGGGTCCAATTCCGAGAATTTCCAGAACAACTTTTCTTAAACCAAAAACAGCAGAAAATAGGGAACTGGCACTTGGCATCTTGTTAATAGGTTAGTCCCGGAAAACTTATAAAAATGCTATAAATATGGGAGAAAACATGTAGCAATTGGCATAATATGATCATGGAGCATCAGAAATTATAGATACGTTGGAGACGTATCAGTTGTCAGTCTTCTCGTCTTGCTGAAAACTAGAATTAAACGTATAGAGTAATGAAAAGTAATAAAAGTAAAAAAACGGTGCTACAAGGAAACAATGATGAAACTAGGTTGTATTGATGAGGAAAATAGGACCGAGGGCATAGTTTCACTAGTGGTGTCTCTCCAAAGAAAAGAAACATGTTGGATGAACAAATTACATCTGGCAACTGACAAATCATGAATGTATAACATTACTATTATGAAGAGATTTAGTTCATGGGTTCTAACATCATAGGCATTACGTCAAGGCATATGGACCGCTATCTAGCATGCATCACTATCTAATAATTCACCTCAAAAAAGCTATCCAGCAAATCTATCTGGTATTAAGTTGCAGCAACAAAGTGATTGCTTTGTGTGCAACAAATAACTGCATTAAGTGAAGTACGTAAGAAATGGTCCTCATATGTAGACAGGAGAACCGATGTTTTCTCTGTACTCGCAACAACACATCCCCCAATTGTAACGTTTCCGTTACTCGAGCACAGATGTAAGGGAGGCATGAGCCCACTATTTAGCATATAAACCCTCTCTTGGAGGTGAAACAACTATGTGCCAAGATAATCATAAACGCCCAAGAGTATTGCAAGACAACATTAAAAATCTCTAAAGATATAAGTGAAGCATCTTAGTTTGACATGAACAAAATAATCAAAATCTCATGGTTCATCGGATCCTAGCAAACACAACATGCAAAATTACATAAAGGTGGTCTCGATCATGTGATGAAGCTCACGCGACTCTAAATATGGAGGCATAACAGAGAGATACCAACTAGCTACTGCTATGGACCCGTAGTCCCGATATGAACTACTCACACATCATCGTGGAGGCAATCATGGCGATGAAGAGGACTCTGGTGACAATTCCACCCTCCATAGGGTGCCGCAACAGGGTTGCAGAAGCCATAGATTAGACTTTCGAGGTGACGGTGCCTCTCTATATGTTTCGTGGAAAGTATCTCCCTCACCGAACATTTTAGGGTTATGGTCAATTTATAGGCGAAGAGGCAGTGCGAGGAGGTGCCGGGGGTCACCAGGGGACCCCCAGGAGCAATCTAGAGTGGGGCGTGCCTGGCACCCCTCTAGGGACCCTAGGGCACCCATCCGGGTCTCCTTAGGTGTTTATCTTCGTTCCAGGTAAAAACTGATCTCCGTGGATTTTTAGCCCATTCCGGGTAAAAATTATAGATACGTTAGCAACGTATCAGCATACAAACTAGTTCTTGAGATATCTCATATATTTTTTGTATCTGTAATAACTTTTCAGCTCCTTGTCTATTAATAGACATATATCTGCCAATTTCCTGCATGTGGGTATAATACTATTGATGTCTACACACGCTTCCATTCTTGTACACAGTGTTGGGCCTCCAAGTGCAGAGGTTTGTAGAATAACAGGAAGTTTCCCTTAAGTGGATCACCCAAGGTTTATCAAACTCAGGGAGGTAGAGGTCAAAGATATCCCTCTCAAGTAACCCTACAATTAGGATGCAAGAAGTCTCTTGTGTCCCCAACACACCTAATACAATTGTCAGCTGTATAGGTGACCTAGTTCGGCGAAGAGAGAGTGAAATACAAGTAATATGGATGACTATAAGTAGTAATTGTAATCTGAAATAAAAATGGCAGCAAGCAAACATGTAGCAGAACTGATTGTAAACGATGTTTCAATTATTAGAAACAAGGCCTAGGGACCATACTTTCACTAGTGGACACTCTCAACAATAATAACATAATTGAATGCATAAATATCATCTCTTCGCTACGCTACTCCGAACCATTCTCCGGTTGTATAACAAACCCAATCATTGTGTGGGGCCCCAAAAAGTACTCCTTAGAGTTCGAATTTCCCCATCTAGGTAACCCCCACGCTATCACCATGGTACTTAGATGGTTCCAGACAAACACCATAATTTCATAGGGTGATCCAACACAAAATATAAATATCATGCTAAACCACACGGTGCACATACTGTCACCTTTACACCGTGATCAAGTGTCTACGAAGATCTGATAACAAAACCACTTGAGTAGCATAATAGATGAAGAGTAACATCTACTTATTCAACTAGATTACAAACCTCATGATCACATAAAGATCACACCATAGGAGAGGGAGAGATGAAACAGTACATAGCTACCGGTAGAGCCCTCAGCCCTTCTATTTATATGTGATGAACTATTTATTCGTTGTTGTATATTTGATGAACTGGAACATGATTTTTATGCTAAGAATTGATAAACCGTGTAATAGTTGAGTATTGTTTGTGTTATATTTATTCTAAATTTATTTAAAGTTTAGTTTGATATGTTATTTTTGAAATATGTGTGTTGAAAGTGGGTAAACAGAACCTGGTTCGTTCCCTATTTTAGGGCAGCTGCTACGGTCGTTGTTTCTGTGGTGACCTAAAACATGGCATCTGAAACGGAGCAAGAAAATTCGGCACCCTAAATTGCATTGTCGTGCAAAACTCGTGTCCTAAAACTATTTTCTGTGTGCTAAAATAAAATAAAGCATCTGTTCTACATTCTCTTAGGAATTAGCTTGTCTTCCTTTAATTTTGTATGTTTGTGAGCTAGACTTTACCTTCCATCCCACATGAGGACTTGTTGTCTCGTTTGGTGAATCTTGTATGAACTCTATGTCGTTTATGGTTTTATTTATAAAGTCGGGCTAGGCCTCTCGTTTAAAATTTACCCTGCCAAACCTTCCGTTTAAAACGTGGAAAAACTAAAATAAGAGATTACCTGGAATTTAGTAACACAAAAATATTTGGAAAACGCTGCGTTTCACCCGGGGGAACGTTGCGTTCCGTCCCCCGGGTCGCTGTCCGTTCGATGCGCACGAATCGTGCGGTTGGATTAGCTCCCACGCCCCCTGGTTTTCGCTAGGATTAGGACAAGGCACGATTTTGGTTACTGCGCGGTTCCCCATTTGGATCGTGCCGTTACGTTCTAGTCGTGCGGCGCGGAGGCGGCGACGAAGGCGAGGTGAGCGACGCGGGCGGCGACGAGAGGCGACGCCGTCTATGAGGTCCCCCTCCAGTGAGGTTCTGCGCGTTCTCTGGTGAGGTTCCGCTTGCTCCCCTCCTCCTCTCCGGCGAGGTCCCCCTCTTCATCTCCGACGACCGCACGTAGTTAGGGTACTGCGAGCGGCGGCGAGCGGCGGCGCTGTCACGGGTCTGTGCGGACTCCAGCGCCCCCCTGCCCGCGCCCAATCGTCCTCTCGGGCGCCCCCCGCCCGCGACCACCTTTGCCCTTATTTGCTCCATCCTCGGTGGTTCCGAGCGGTTTTTAGGTGTTCCTGCCCTGTTTTTGTAGCATTTTATTGGATCAATTTGCTCCACTGCAGTCACACCCCCCTTGTGCATATACCCCGGTGTGCCGAGTTTTAGCATTTTTATCAGATTTTAGGTGCTCCTGCCCTGTTTTTGTAGCAATTGTTGGAGCAAATTGCTCCACTGCAGTCCACCTCCATGTGCATATCCCATGTTGTGCAGAGTTTTAGTTATTTTTGAGCAAATTACAAATTAGTGTAGCACATTTTAGACTTTTTGAGCAGATTTAGTTGCTCCACTGCAGTCCACACCCCCTGTACATATCCCCCGTTTTGCAGCAAATTTCATTTTTAGTTGGAACCGCATGTGCAAGTAGATTTAAATCTGAATTTCAACTATGCTTTTTGCAGGCAATTTGTGTACTGACTGGGCCTCATAGTATATCTGCTAGCAATCTATAATTAGCAGCAATGGAGGTTTGTTCTATTACTGCATTGTGTTTGCTTCTGTTGTACATTTTGTGTGCTTCTTTTGTGTCCTTTTTTTTGTTCTTAGTGTTCTGTTTTTTGCTGAGCAGGGGCAGTATTGGTGTAGCAAGGAACGTTTTGATGCGAAGCGTTTGCTCAAGTGCGCTAATGATCTAACACCACGGAAGAGAGAAATTATCGAGCAACACAGCGCTTTTTTCTCACTACTCAACATTTCTCCTTTCAATGTCCCTAACGAGCTCATAGATTTTGTCGCCGTCAACACTGTGGTTGATCTTCGTGAGTTTCACTATGGATCAAAACGGATAGTTTTCACAAGAGACATTATCAAGAAGGTGTTTGGTCTACATTCAGGATCAAAGCCAGTCGAGTTGCTGACCAAGAGTGTACATTCAGAAATCAGAGAGGCATCCAAAGGCACGTTGTCGAGGCTACCCATAGAGAATGCAGCAAAGATGTTGAAGGAGCTTGATGGCGGTGAAGAGGATGCCATAATCAAGACATGGGACCTTTTGTGCTGGGCGACTGTTTTGAATCCTTCCACCAACAATATGATGTGCTTACAGTACATAGGGTGCATGAGTGACCCAAAGAGGACCCATGAGTATGACTGGGAGGAGCACATCCTAGAGTTGCTGATGCATTACATTCAAAAAATTCAGAAGAAGAAGGAGCAACCGCTTGTGCTTGATGGTGTTAATCTTGAGAAGGGTAAGCAGCTGGGTGAGTCTGAGGAAGCACCCGGTCCATCAAAGAATAAGAAGGTTAAGAACATGTTCGAATTCTGGATGTCCGGCCCACTGCCTGTTCTTGCTGTAAGTTTTTACCTTTTTTTTCACAGCTTGCTACTTTACATAGTTTTGTTTGCTCCATTAGATTTAATTTATTGTTTCTTTAGTTAGTTTCTGTTGCTACATTGTTTTATTTTTGTGTATTGTTTCTGTTTTTATGTTCTAGCTTTAAGTTTTTGCCTTTTCCAGCTTGCTACTTTTCATAGTTTTGTTTGCTCCAATAGACTTAAATTATTGTTACTTTAGTTATTTTATGTTGCTCCATTGTTTATTTTTGTGTGTATTGTTTCTATTTATGTTCTAGCTGTAACTTCTTTCCCTTTTTCCAGAGCTTACTACTTTACATAGTTTTTTTTGCTATATTAATTTTATATTATTGTTGCTTTAGTTAGTTTCTGTTGCTCCATTTGTTTATCTTTCTGTGTATTGTTTTTGTTTTAGTTGTTTTTTTTATACATTTTTGTTACAATAGCTTTTTCATTTTCTGATATTGTAATAGCTTTTTATGATATTTTTGTCCAATCAGCTGCAGGATTGATTTTTGTGTGTTTTTGTTTGCATATATAGCTGGTGTACATGGACCACTTTCTCATCCCAAAGAATGAGCACTTTATAAACAATGGGATTCCTAGAGTTTGCTTTGTGACCAGTGAAGATTTCAGTTTCATTGTCAAGATCGACCATGACAATAAAATCATGCGTAACAAGACTGTCTTTGGGAGGCGTCCTGTAAGTAGACTCTCTTTGTTGTTTTCTTTTGCCTTTTTTGTTGTTTGCGTTCCCCTGCCACGTTTCATTTTGTTTTGAACTCAACCTTGATTGGTTTTTTGGTTGTGCAGTTCCTTCCGTTATCCAAAACAGTGTATGCGCCGTGTCACGTGGACAGTTCAATGCCCGAAGATATTGATGTAAATCCGTCTGCATCGCTTAATGAATGGCTTGTTTTCCCCACCATCGAGCAAATGGAGGTTTGTATAGTTTCTAATGTGACGTTTTGTAGGTCATTTTGTTTGTTCATATAGGATTTTTTTTCTGCATGTAGCAAGGTGCTTTTTCCACAATTTTGCTACTTTACATATTTCATTTTGCTCCATTAGGGTTTAAGTACTGCTGTTTTAGTTATTTTCTTTTGCTACATTTTTTATATCGTGCGTATTTTTTCTGTTTTAGTTGTTTTTTATGTCTGCTACTATAATGATTTTTTTTTGCACCATCAGTTATTTTGTTTTGTTCTGCCAATGTTTTTGTATCAGTTTGCTGGTTTTTTGCTTCTTTTTAATGAACATATGTTGTTTTTTTATTTTTAGCATTGTTGCTCACTCACACAGTAATCCATGTTTTTTGTTCATCGCAGGTACCATCTCGGTTCAAAAACCTATACGACAAGCACAGGGTCAGTTTTGCTTCTAACGTGGATGCTACTCTCAAGAGTCTTGCTGTAGGGTTAAAATAAATGCAGTCCAAACAAATGGCTTTGTTGTTGAATGATGTTGAAGCTGCCCTGAAGGAAGATGATGGCCCGATATTGTCTTTCCAGCTTCTGGGGTAAGACTAGACGGGCAGGGCAACATGGATGGTGACAAGTCTGCTTCTGAGTCCGATGATCTTGATATTGATGAGGATATTGTTGCTGTGGATCCTATGGACTGTGATTCTCATGTATGTGAAGAAGGCGATGTTGGTGCAGCAGAGAATGAACAAACCAATTCTACGGAGCTCAATGATGTCCCGCAACCAGCAATTGTTGTAGGTTCCTCTCACACGGATGCCGATGGTGAGGAACAGGGCGTTGTGAGCAGTCTGGTTAGAGGTGCTGTTGGTAGTCCAGATAAAGTTGCTGATGGTAGTCCGGTTAGAGCTGATGTTGGTAGTCCAGATAAAGTTGCTGTTGTTGGTAGTCCAGATAAAGTTGCTGTTATTGGTAGTCCAGCCAGTCCTGCTGCGGTGATTCCACCCATGCCCACTGCCCTTAGCCCACCTAGAGCTGCTGCGGATAGTACTTTCGTTCCTAGGTCGGCTTCTCCCACACCTCGGCACAACATACCAACAGGTTACTGGGATGACTGTCCGAAATTTAATGTGTGGAGCCAAGACAATGAATCTTCTCAAGCCCCTGACAAGAACGACGTTGTGTGTGCGGAAAAGGTGGATGATGTTGCTGCTCCAATAGTTGGTGACAAGGTTGCTCCCACGTGTATGTTCTCCTTCCCCCTTTTCTCTAATTTTTACATTTTGCATTTTTCATCTTGGTTTTCTGTGCACTGCCCGCCAAAACAAGATTTTTCAAAGTATTCTTTTCTGATCGACCTTTGTTGTGTAGCTCCCAAACCATGCCTTGACACCCCCATACCAGAAAATTTGGAGGAGATTCCGGACGCTGCAACACCGGATCATGGTGACAATACAGGTTTGCTTTTTTTCTCCCCTGTGCGCCTTGTTGTTCTTCTGTTGGCTTTTAAAAAAAATGCTATCTTAGTGTTAGTGTTTCGCTTCTTTAGATAATTCTGGTTGCTACTTTACATATTTTTGGTTGCTACTTTACTTAATTCTGCTTGCTACTTTACCTCATTCTGCTTGCTACTTTAGATACTTATGGTTGCTACTTTTTACATATTTTTCTGATTGCTTCTTTTTACATAATTCTGGTTTCTTTCGTTAGATAATTCTGGTTGCTAATTTACATAATTTTGGTTGCTTCATTATCACATCTTTCTTTGTTGCTATAGAGCTCTTTTTCCTTTTGGAACCTTAACCACTAGCTTATTATTTTTTGTTTTTCCTAGACATTGGTGGCAACTCAGGTGTTGTAGAGAGGAAGGATGGCAGCACTGGTGTACTAACTTTTCAAAGGAGGACTAGGCATAAAAGGGCTATGAAAACTGATGTTAAGGCTCCAGTGGCGAAAAAGTTGAAGAAGCCCTCAGCAGATATGGTTGCATTGTACGAACAGTTTGTGCGCCATTCGCGCAATCTCAAGACTGACCGTCAAAAGAAAGGGAAAGATGACCCACAAGTCTTTTTTTTCCGGCATTTATACCACAGTCCTGTAATTACGTGACATTTTTTGTTTTGCTACTAGCTACTCCTTTTTTGCTTTTTTACTTTTGGTCATTGCAGCAACCGGGACACCTCTGATTATGTTTTCTTGTATTTCTTTTTCAGGCCTCCTTTCATTCTAATTGGGGGGTCTCACTGTGACTACAGGAGTTTTCACAAATCCCTGGGCCCCAGGAAGTGTCTTGACACTCAGGTCATGTGTGTTTGGTCTGAGAGTTTCAATAAGGAAGCGAAAAGAGAAGAGGAAAACAACACATCTGCTTTGAAAAGATATGTTTTCAATTGCTACACAACGGTTAGTTTTGTCCTAAGACTTTTTTGCTGCATGCCTCAGTTTTGTCCTAAGAGCTAATATAACTTTTGCTCTTTTCTGTTTTGTCATGAGTAGCAAAAGATCATAGTTGATCCAGAGAAGTTCAACCCAGCTACAGTTGCGAGAGAGTTCAAAACTCAAAATGTGAAGTTCAAGATCATGAAGAAAGACCTTGTGAGCTATGCTTTTCCTCTTCCTACATTGTTTTCGCTACGTTGTAATTACATTGGTATTACTTTACGAATCATGTTTTTTGTGCAATTATAAGTTTCAAGACAATTGTATAAGTTTCTGTTTTTTGGGCAGAATTGCTCCCATACTTAGGTTTATATGCTCTTTTAGAAGTTTTTGTTTGCTACATTAGTTTCAACTAATTGCTACCTTCATATATCCAGTGATTATACATTTTCTAATTTGGTATTCATTTTGTTCCGCTTCATTTTTAGCTACACTTCCCTGTAGTCAAGGACAACCACTGGATGGTATGCACTGTCAACTTGATACACGACCAGTTCCACGTGTTTGATTCAATGAACCACAAGGACAAGAGCTTTCTCGAGGAAGCAGCAAAGAACCTGGTTTGTTGTTAGAACTGTCTACAAGGATTACATTTTTTGTTTTGTGTATCACACTAATTTCTAATTTTTTGCTATTCCAGTTTATTAACTTTGCGGCACTTTGCAAAGCTTCTGGAGTTTCACACATAGACATCGACCGCTACACACTTTTCACACCCTCCCACCCACAGCAGAAGACTCTGTAAGATCTTTTTTTTCTTTTGATGCAATTGTAGAAGTTTATGTTTTGGGGGCAAGATTGCTCCCATACTTAGGTTTATATGCTCTTTTAGAAGTTTATGTTTGCTACAATAGGTTCAACTAATTGATACCTTCATGTAACCAGTTATTATACATTGCTTTCGAGTTTGCTGCTAACTATGTTCATTTGTTTTCTTTTCGCCTTTTTACAGCTATGACTGTGGCTTCTTCACAATGCTGTTCATTCAGCACTTCGACGCTAAAACCATGTTGCCTTTCTCCAAGGATGATGTTCCTACATATTGCATGGCTGTCGCAGCGAAGCTCATCGAGGATAGAGAATACAAAGGCAACATCGTCGACATCATGGAGGCTTGCTTGGAGCCTCGGGCGGGGGTGTAGCCATTAGTAGTTTCATGTAGCCTGGAGTGACAATCACCACATGTACATTCGCTTTAGCCTCATCTAGTTTCGTGTAGCCTGGATGGATGAAACAGCCATTTTATATGTTTTTCATATGTTATCCTCGCTGGTATCTACTGATCCACGGATTGTGTCATTTTGTTGAACAAATGATTGTGGCTATCAATGCCAGAGAGTTGACTATGTTTTTAACCATGGGAATGAATGTAGTTTTTCACCTGCTTGGTTTTCTGCTACTAGTTTACATCAAATGAATTATGTGTATTTTTCTGGCACCTTTTCTGTGGGTTTCTGTTTTTCCTGGAGGTGACCATGTTTTGCTTCATTAGGTGTATATGTTTGCTTCAATAGGTATTTTTCAATGCTACAATAGAGAAATCTGGTTGCTACAGAACACCTTTTATTTTGTATCCTACAGAAAGCTATTTTGAAACCCCTGGACAAGAACAGTTTTTTGCTCTCGCATTGTAAATCATTTGCTTCAATAACAGATTTGCAATGCTTCATATACAATAAAATGTTGCTACCAACATTTTTCCACAAACAAAAGTAGATAATTTATGTTTCACATAGCTGAGCACATTTTTACATTTGCTCCAACGCAAGAATACAAGTTATCCACAGAATTATTTTTTGCTCCAATGCAAGGTAACTATGTTTTAAATCATTCTATACCAATAGTACCAACGCCATGTACAATTAAAACTTCCACCCTAACAACTTATTCGTAGAAATTGTTTTCAAAAACATCATCACATAACAGCTACAGCCTAAGCTCAGCCCCAGCAGCCAATCTTTCATCCTCCACCTGTTTTAGCAACACAATCTTTCACTGCATGTCCCTCCTCATGACACCATGGACACTTCATTACTCTTTTCTTTCTAGGTTGCTTGGGATTCTTCATCGGTTTCTTGTTTGTTGCTTTTGCATCGTCAGCTTGCTTGCGTCTCTTCAAAGTTTCTTCATCGCGTAGCTCAACCAAAGTCTTCCGCCTCTGTTCTTTCATCGTGGGACGTCCTTTAGGTTTTACTCGTTTAGGATTTTTCAGCGTTTGCCCGCCGGTAGCAAATTTCTCGCTATCACCAACAATTGTTGTTGGTTCATTTTGTTGTGGTCCATTTTGTTGGTCTTCATCCAATCCTGCATCCTCTTCTTCACCTCCTTCAACAACATTTCTTTTTGCTCTCAAGATTGCAGCAACCTTTTTGCTAGCCTCACCCACCATTCTTGAAACAACTTCATAAGCTTCATCCACAAAACAAGCATCAGAGGTAAGCTCATTCATTTTTCTGCATAGTGAGTTGTATTTCAGTGTATTGGTTGGTGGGACACCAAATCTGAGCCCGTTGTCCCCGGGATCAGGCGCTGGTGTTGTTGCTACCGAGGATCATCTGTACAGCAAGTACCTTTCTGGAATTTTCTGGACATTTAGGTGGACCATGACCCTGATGATGTGTGGACATATCAGACCACACATTTCAAACCCATTGCAGCCGCACGAGTACAGCCCCTCCTCAAACTCAACTTGAACCCGGTATGTTCTCACTTCTAGGGCAGGGTTTGGAACTAGATCAAAACCAATGCCCTCTACATTTGCCCGTACTGGATAGAACTTTGTTGATGCAGCAACAAGCTTCTGGTACCTTTCAAACATTTCTGCTGTGTAGAATTCTTGTCCTTGCTTCTCAATTGCATAACTGCAAAACAAGTTTTTGCACCATGAGATGAAAATAAATGCTACAACAGTATGTTTTGGTTGCTACTTTAACTGATATGGAATGCTACACATACACAACAGGCAGAGATTTTTTGCACTAGTTGCTACACACTACCTTATTTTTTTTATTTTTTTGGTGTGCTACAATGGGTGCTGTATTTCAGAAATGCTGCTTTTTTGCTTACCTTCCCCAAAGCGATCTTCTTGTTGTCTCCATTGCAAACCCTGCGTTATCCTCCCGGTCAACCATCAATGTCTGGCAAAGCTCATACTGTTGCACAAAATTGTACACCGAATCCCATGGCCGTATCAGTGTTTTGAAGTACGAATTCAGTCCTTCTGACCTTCCAGTAGTGCTCGTGAAAGGGAAGAACCTTTTTATGAAATAAACAGGGGCCCATGTTGTTCTAGACTTCCACATGTTTTGCAGATGAGTGTTTTCAGACATGCCAAACTCGGTGAGCATATGCTCCCAGCAATCCTCAAATTGCTTCACCGTGTCGGTTCCATAGATGCACCCATAGAAAGCATCACTAAAAGGATTACCTTCCGCCAAGTTTGGTCCCAACTTCTTCCTCGCAAGATGCAGGACATGGTAGAGACAGCACCTGTGTACCGAGTTTGGGAAAACCTGACGTATTGCTTCTGCCATTGCTTGATCTTGGTCTTTCATTATGTTATCCGGGTGGACACCATCCATTGCAAGCATCCACTGCTCGAACACCCACTTGAACATTTCTATCTTCTCATCTGCTAACAGAGCACAGCCTAGCACAATCGTGTGTGAGTGGTTATTTATTCCGACTATGGGAGCAAAAGGCATGTTGTATCTATTTGTACAGAAAGTTTTGTAAAAAAACACACAATCCTTGTACTTATGATACAATGACCTTGTTCGACCATCCACCCAGAATAAGGCCCTCATGGCACCATCTTTATCAATCTGCGTAGCAAGCAGAATTAAGTAAAGTAGCAAGCAGAATTAAATAAAGTAGCAACCAGAACTAAGTAAAGTAGCAATCAGAAATAAGTAAAGAAGCAAAACCTGCGTAGCATAAAAGAAGTTGCTGTTCTCAGCTTGCCTTTGCTTGAAATACTCCAATGTCATTTCCATGTCTCGTAATGTAACCTCATTGCGTAGCATTGTTCGGATGTTTGAAACATCCCTTTTAACATACCCCAAGCATCTCGGGTCACCACCGTGCACACTGCCAAGAGCTCCCATCAGTTGTGCTGTGGTTATGTTCTGGTTATGCAATGTTTGTATGAACTGATAGTCCTCTTCTCGCACCTTCCTGTGTGAACGGTAGAACATGCGCCTCCCCACTTGCTTCACCATGGTGTGTGTGTGATCTGCTCGGAAAACCGTCACAGTCCAAGCTCCATTGCACATGCCAACGACCATGTGAGCTTTACAATCATGGCGAATGACCTTCATTCGTTGCCTTGTGTCCGACATGTCAACCTGGTCAGATGCCTGTTTGCTACGAGACTTTTGCGCGCTATGGATGCTCATGTCGTTATCTTCTTCAAATGGCAATTTGCTACCACTATTGCTACCAGGTTTCTTCTTCTCAGATGGAGGTCTACCTGTGTGCACGCACTCAAACACTCTGCTCAATATAGTATCCGGAAGAGCATTTCTCGCCTGGCTGTACTTCGTGTTTCCAATGCGTGTGCCGAAGCCCATTTTCATCGCGTAGTCATTGTAAACTTTTTGTGCTTCCTCAATATCATCAAAAATCATCCCAACAAACGGCTCCACTGGCTGTGATGTTATTTATTTGCCAGCTTCCTCAACAGCAATTGAAACAGACCCATTATTCGCGCTACGAGGCCCATCAACGAAATCATTCGGAGTAGTGTCCCGACAATCGAAGTGGTTCTGATCCTCTCCTCCAGGTGTGTTGTTAAGGTCAAATCCTTCCAATATGCTGTCACCAACAAATCCCTGAAACAAAAAACAAACAAATCTGATAAATCTACTTTGTTCACAAACTACTAAAAGAGATTTCCACTTGCAATGAACAGAACATGTTTCCTTGAGATATGGTAGCAATTTTTCCTCAATCTTTACTCTAACCATGATTTACTTTTGGAAATTGTGTATGAGCATTTTTTTTTATGGTTATTTGCTCCACAAAGATAAGATTATCTTTCTTTTTATTTTTGATGCTACATAACACATATTTTTTTGGTAGAGTTTTGGAGCAACCACCATGTCAATAAGTAGCAAGTTCTGCAAAATATGTGGATCAATCTAAGCTTGCTAATATACTTTTCTTCTACACAAGCAGTTCGATGCTTCTATTACTGGCAGTAGCAAATTGGTTCAATCTAAACTTGCTAATTTGCTACATAAATGCTTCCAGGAACCAGCACACCAATTGGACACATATACCATCATGTGGACACAACAATGGGAGCAAACTTTTGTACAAACATAAAAAACAGAGCATATTGACCAATTTTCTTCTACAAGCAAACCATCACAAAAACCACAGCAAGTGGAGCAATTCTCTTTTTCATAGCAACAACAATCACAACTGATTGGGCTCAATTTCCAGCAACAATCACATAATTTTTTGCTCCCAATGATCAACAAGTTGCAGGAGCAAACCAAGACATAATTTGAGCAACTATCACAGAATTTGGGAGCAAAATTTGCAGGAACAACAAGTTGAGCAAAAAAAACTCACAGAACGTGCTGATTCCTCAACGTCCGGATCTTCATCGAAGAAGGCAGGAGGATTCCTGACACCCTCACTCGGTCACGGAGCAAACCATGCTCCCAGGCCGCCGTCGTACAAGCCGGAACTCCGTCTCCGCCGCCGGCTCGCCGGATTTGCCCCCGAGCTTGAAGCTACTATGGAGGGCGGGGGGACGTGGTGAGGATGACCAGGAGGAGGGTACAGGATGCGGTTGCGGATGTGGTTAGCCATGGCTTCTGATTCGCGGCGCGCCGCCGAGTCCATCGCCGCCCGCCGCCCGCGTCGATCTCCTCCCGCGGCGCCCCCGGAGATCACGGGGAATTGCCCGATCCGCGTCGCTGTCCGATTTTGCTTCTTTCCTTGCTCATTTTTGCTCCTTGTAGCAAAAGCGGGGAAGGGGTAGACGGGAGTTGATCGTGTGGCGCACGTTCGCCTGATCGGACGGCTCCCGACCCGGGGGATCGAGTTGTTTTATCCTCCGGGGAACGCTCAGCGCGGTCCAAAATATTTGTACATGTTATTTTAGCCTTAGACTGAGTTCATTTTATTGATATTATATACTACTCCCTCTGTATCAAAATATATAATAATTTAATATTTCTTATACTACACACATGTTTTAACGTAAGATGCATTTGAATCTACGCATTAAAACACTTAATTGATAGGTGCATTTGAAGATCACTTATAGCAGCCAAAAAACTTGCGGACGCGGGTAGTAATCCTGCCACTAGTGTTTCGCCGCGGACATAGTCTGCTTGTATCCTCAGCCGATGATCCACTTTGCCGTTTTTAGCCGCATGATGGTTGGTTGGGCCGATGAGTGCCAAAAGTTTCCCAGATGCCGCGATCGTTTTGGACGGGAGGCGATGAACGAGGTTAGTATATTTCCTTGCCGTTCCATTGATTCGATTTTTTTCTGGCTACCTGAAAATTAATTTGGTTTGTTCCGTCGATCGCAGGAAGCAATTCTCTGTTTATGAACTGCGCTGGCTTTTCAGTGGAAGAAATCTTTTTTGAAATTTTCAGCGGCAGAAATCTGTTTGTGGTGCACGCAGGCAGGACCGAGAGGAGGGATTGATCGATCAATGAAGCGGCAGTGAAAGAGTCTCGAACCTTTGGTTGATGGCCACATTATTATCATGAATCGGATGAGCAGCGGCTAGCGTACCATGTTCGGCTGCGGCCGCCACAAGACGCAGTTCATCGACGGCAGCAAGAAGAAATTCGTGAGGTACGCGCATCATCGTCGGATCATCAGATCGTACGCAATATCGGCGCCAGGAAGTTGAACGTCCTGATTTTGCCTCGTAGCTTAGGCTTGTCGACGACGAGGAGGACGCGGGCAGCAGGATGTCGTACGAGGCGTCCACCGCCGGCGTCGGCGGCGGGGAGCGGCGGCGCTCCGCCTTCCACATCGGGTACGGCGGCGTGGTGGGCGCGTCCCGGCGCCGCCTGGCGCAGCCGGAGGCGCTGGCGCGCGACGTGATCACGCAGGGGTCGGCGCAGCTCCGCACGCTGGGGCGGTCCATCCGCACGGGCGCGGCCATGGCGGCGGTGTTCCAGGAGGACCTGAAGAACACCTCCCAAAAGATCTTCGACCCGCAGGACCGGCTCCTGGTGCGGCTGAACCGCAGCTTCCTCATCTCCTGCATCATCTCCATCGCCATCGACCCCATGTTCTTCTACGGGCCCGTGGTGATGCTGGAGGACAACAACCGCAACATGTGCGTGGGCATCGAGCGGGAGCTGGCCATCTCCACCGCCGTGCTCCGCACCGTGGTGGACCTCTTCTTCGTGGCGCGCATCGCGCTGCAGTTCCGCACCGCCTTCATCGCGCCCTCCTCCAGGGTGTTCGGCCGCGGCGAGCTGGTGATCGACACCATGGAGATCGCCAAGCGCTACTGCCGCCGCTTCTTCGTGGCCGACCTCCTCTCCGTCCTGCCGCTGCCGCAGTTGGTCATCTGGAAGTTCCTCGCGAGCAGCAGCAAGACCGCGGTGCTGGAGACCAAGGACAACCTGCTCTTCATCATCATCGCGCAGTACGTGCCGCGGCTGGTCCGGATGTACCCGCTCTCCACGGAGCTCAAGCGCACCAGCGGCGTCTTCGCCGAGACGGCCCTCGCCGGCGCCGCCTACTACCTCCTCTGGTACATGCTCGCCAGCCATGTACGTGCCGCGCCCTCGTGTCCATCATCGGATCACCGGTAAATTAAAGGAAATTAACCGAAACACGACTCATCATATATTGGGCCGGTCAGATCGTTGGCGCGTTCTGGTACCTGCTGTCGATCGAGCGGGTGAGCGACTGCTGGAGGGCCGCCTGCGACGAGTTCCCCGGGTGCAACACCATGTACATGTACTGCGGCTCCACGGAGGAGAGCAGCGACGAGTACAAGGAGTGGACCACCGTGATCCGGCAGGTCATCTACGAGACCTGCGAGCCCGACGGGCAGATCCCCTTCGACTACGGCATCTACTCGTCGGCCGTCACGTCGGAGGTCATCAGGTCCAAGGACATGATCACCAAGCTACTCTTCTGCCTCTGGTGGGGTCTCGCCAACTTGAGGTAACTTCAGTAACGTTGCACAGCAGGATGAACTTGTGCTGCAATGTAGGCTGATCATCTGATCGATTTGGTGATCAGCACGCTCGGCCAAGGGCTCAAGACAACCATCTACACCGGGGAGTCGCTCTTCGCCATAACGCTCGCCACCTTCGGCCTCATCCTCATGGCCATGCTCATCGGAAACATTCAGGTGGGTGGCACCAAAGACTGAATTAATCATGCGTGCTGTACAAAATTAATCCTACTGACAAACCCCGTGGGGAATTGCAGACGTATCTCCAGTCCCTGACGGTGCGCCTGGAGGAGATGCGGGTGAAGCGGCGCGACTCGGAGCAGTGGATGCACCACCGGCTTCTGCCGCAGGAGCTGCGGGAGCGCGTCCGCCGCTACGACCAGTACAAGTGGATCAACACCCGCGGCGTCGACGAGGAGGCCCTGGTGCAGAACCTGCCCAAGGACCTCCGCCGCGACATCAAGCGCCACCTCTGCCTCAGCCTCGTCCGGAGGGTGCCGCTCTTCGACAACATGGACGAGCGGCTGCTGGACGCCATCTGCGAGCGGCTCAAGCCGGTGCTCTACACGGAGCGCACCTACATCATCCGCGAAGGGGACCCCGTGGACCAGATGCTGTTCACCATCCGGGGCAGCCTCGAGAGCATCACCACTGACGGCGGCCGGACGGGCTTCTTCAACCGCAGCCTGCTCCAGGAGGGCGACTTCTGCGGCGAGGAGCTGCTCACGTGGGCGCTCGACCCCAAGTCCGGGGTCAGCCTGCCGTCCTCCACGCGCACCGTCATGGCGCTCTCCGTGGCCGAGGCCTTCGCGCTCCACGCGGACGAGCTCAAGTTCGTGGCGGGACAGTTCCGCCGCATGCACAGCAAGCAGGTGCAGCACACGTTCCGGTTCTACTCCCAGCAGTGGCGCACCTGGGCGGCCACCTACATCCAGGCGGCATGGCGCCGGCACCTCAAGCGGAAGGCGGCCGAGCTGCGGCGCAAGTACGAGGAAGACGAGGGCCGGTCGTCCAGCTTCAAGACCACCATACTGGTGTCACGGTTCGCGGTGAACGCGTTGCGCGGGATGCACAGGCAACGGCCGAAGCGGGAAGAGGAGGTCATGATCCATGTCCCCGTGCCTAAGCCGCGTGAGCCGGACTTCGACATCGATGACTGACTCACACCGCATCCGCCCTCCGGCTCAAGTACTTTCTACAGACCATGACATAGCTTAGCTTTCATCTGTGCGCCGGGTCAACGCTTTGACATGAGAATCGCGGATCGATGTGTTAAGGATAATATGATCTAGAGAAACATTAGTTATGTTCTATTATTCCACAGGGAGTATCTATCTATGTCTGATTCAAGGGTGCTGCTATTTCGAGGTCGGGCCTCGATTAGCCCAAAGCCGAGGTCACTCCGACAAGGTCATTTTGGGAAAGCGCGTTATTACCAACGCACCAAAACAGGAAAGCAGGAATCCCGCACGCGCGAAGGGAGCCAAGTCGCGGGAATCACGCGCGGATGTAAAAAGCTGCAGGTCCCCACAAATCCCTCCTCTTTTCACCAACCCCATCGTCCATAAGATCCCCGTCTCCCTTCTTTGTCTTTCTTCTTTCTTCTTCAACAAGAAGATCCCCGTCCATCATCTCCATTATCAAAAGAAAAGGACCTGAAGCTTTTTACATCCACAGATTTACATCCACATATTTCTGCAAGAAAAGCAAAGCATCCATCGATCTACACGCCACTGCCGTTCTCCTCCAACAATTTAGATGTAAAACCAAACAAGACAGCTACAATTCCTCACGGCTTCATCACCCTTTCTGTTGCCCTCTTGTTTGCAATCAACATGGATCTATTATCTGTGTCAACACAAAAAATATGGATTTACAGTCAGATCTGGAAAACCGCATGAAAAATCAAGTAGCCATGTAGATGTAAATGTAAAAGTGTTTGAAACTGCTTGTCTAATGTTGATAGTATGGTCAGTTTTAACAGGTAGTAGTGTTCTTGACATAAAACATGAAAAATCAAAGTAGCCATCAGTTTCGTCAGTTATGATCATGTGGTTACAGAAAAAAAAAAAGTTGTGATGTAGAAGAACAAATCTATTGATTGCCATGTAAAAATGCAACAAGTTGTGATGTAAAAAACAAATTAATATCTCATCCATGTAGATTCTGACACCTAGTCTTTTGACATGTAGAATTTTGCCATGTAAAATCAAGTAGCCATCAGTTTTGTCAGTTCTGTTCATGTGGTTACAGAAGAAGGCTGTGATGTAAAAACAAATTAATCTCTCATCCATGTAGATTTTGACACCTAGTCTTTTTGTATGTAGAATTCTGACATGTAAAATGTAGCATGCCAACTATATTATGTGGAATTAAAGTACAGTTTCGTCAGTTCAGTTCATGTGTTTGCAGAAAGAAAGGCAAAAGGCTGTGATGTGAAAGAACAAATTGATTGGTTATAACACTAGGGATCTTCAGTTATGCCATGTGAAAATGCAACAAACTGTGATGCTAAAAAAACAAATTAATCTATCATTCATGTAGATTTGGACACCTAGTCTTTTGACATGTAGAATTTTGCCATGTAAAATGTAGCATGTTCTATATATTATGACACTAGGATTTTGAAATGTAAAAATGTAGCATACTCTATATTATGTGGATTCTGACACTTTTGACATTTTATTGGTATGTAACAAAAGTATTTGGAAAGCTATGCTCTTCCACTATTGACATGTGTTTTAGTAGAAAATGACATCTATTTTCTAGTCTGTTATGTTCATGGTGGTTACAAGAAAAATGGAATAACAATTATTATTACCTAGTCTGTAGTACTATAACAAACGTAAGCTGAATTTTGCCAAATATGTGTACTTTGCAGTTGTAAAAAGCAGGGAAAAGATGGATTGGTTTGGTCAGATTGATCTGAATAAGCCGTTTCAGGCTGAAAATGAGCAAGTTTTTCAGAGTGTTGCTGCTTCTTCGAGCCGGGATGTAGAAATGGGTGGTTATTTAGGTGGCCATCCTTTTGGGGCTTCTACCAGTGTTGGTGCAGATATAGGACCAAGCACAAGTGGGCATGAATACACTGCTCCTTCTACAAGTGGTGGTGAAAACGGTGGTCCTTCGACAAGTGTTGATCCATATGTTGGTGTTGCCGCTACAGGTGTGACTCTATCTACGGATGACAGTGACAGTGATGGGGAAGTTCAGTCAACACCTGAAGGGTTTACTCCGAAAACTCCATATATTGGGATGAAGTTTGAATCAGAAGAAGCTGCTCAAATGCACTATGATAAGTATGCAAAACACATTGGGTTTTCGGTCAAAATCTTTTCTTCCAGAAGATAAGCAGTTGATGGCGAGAGAGATAAAGTTGTGTTAGTGTGCAACAAGGATGGCAAGCCTGCTGAAGGAGAGAAAAGTCCAGTTAAAGAGAGAAGTCGTACTTTCACAAAGCTAACTGAATGTAAAGCTAGAATCCGTGTCAAACGAGTTGGAGCGAAATGGATAGTTACTCAATTTGTTGAGGAGCACACTCATGAACTAATCAAGAAGTTTGCCTTGAAGAAATATCTGAGATCACACAAGAAGATCCCTAAGGAAGAGCGGAGATTCATTGACTTGCTACATGATGTAAACCTCAGTTCTGGCCGGATACTTCAGATAATGGGAGAGCTTTATGGAAGCATAAAAAATGTTCCATATGACAGTAAAGCAATTAGTAATTACATTGCTAAAACTGATGACGAGGATAGGTTCAAGGATGTCCCTCAGCTCTTGGATTACTTTGAGGAACTGAAGAAGGAAGATCCCAATTTCTACTACAAGTTCAAGCTTGATGCTCTTAGTAGGGTTGAGATGATTTTCTGGGTTGATGGTTCAGCAAGGGAGGTGTACAAGTTATACCATGATTGCATATCATTTGATACCACCTACATGACAAACATGTACAACATGCCATGTGCGCCATTTATTGGTATTAATCGGTATGGCCAATCCATTCAACTTGGATGTGGGTTTGTTAGGAATGAGAAAATAGGCAATTTTGTTTGGTTGTTCCAACAGTTTCTGATAGCTATGGATGGTGTGGAACCACTTAATATCATTACTTGCTCCCGCTCTTAAGTGTGCGACCTTGCAGGCTCATGGCGACTTGGACACGATTGGAGTCCGACTCTCAATCGATCAATCGGTAGCGGCTCCTAGCAGAACGTGCCGACTCCCAAGTCCCATTGAGTCATGACGACATACCTTTCAATGTGATATTCATATTAGTCCCTTTTGCCTCACGATATACCTTGTCGAACTATAGGCGATTCATCGTCATCCCTTTAATAGTTCAACTCTCTTCTCGATCCGTGATATGTGATTCACCTGACTAACTCTTAGTCAACAGACACAGTTAACACTTAACTGAGTTGCGCATGGCCATGCTTCCTGAATCATATCACTCGAGAGGGCCCAGAGAATATCTCTCCATTCGGAGGGGAAAAATCCCATCTTGATTATCCACATCGCGCAGCTTGCTTCTCATTCGACCCGAACTCTGCTTTTATAGTTGCCTTGTCACAGAACAACGTTTGACAGAACCTAAGTCGGTGATCCACAACTCGGATTGTGCGACAACCTCAGGTCTAAGGATTACATTGATTGAGACATGCAAATGACGACTTGATCGTTGCATCTCAATGTGGGTCAGTCCGACTTGCTAAACTCTTTAGCCAAGTCCGTGAATATTGGAATGGCATCACCATGCCCATGACAAGTGGAACCGTGTCATCAGCCAACACTCACATTAGTCTAGGGTGTGTGTCCAGCACAACCTAAATGACCAAGGACAATCTAGTATGAACAACATGAATATATAGTTCCACAATCGAATCACATATTCAATGACATATATCAGATGTTCAAAACAAGGACAACTTAATAACTTTATGAATACATTAGGAATACATCATACATGATTGCCTCTAGGGCATATTCCCAACATTACTGACCAAGACGAGGCCATGAGAACAGCAATCCTAATAGTTTTCGTGAACACTATCCACAGAAATTGTAGATGGCATATAATGCAAAAGGTACAAGAGAAGACTGGTCCAACAATAGCCCAGAATGAGCAGCTGCGTTTGCATTTCAATGACATTATTGACTATAGTCTGTCCAGGGAAGAATTGGAAATAAATTGGGCTGAATTGGTCCAGAAACATGCACTATCTGGCAACAAAGTTTTCGAAGATGTTTATGATTTGAGAGAGGTTTTTGTTCCAGCCTATTTCAGAGACAGGTTTTTCCCGTTCCTTCAGACTACAGCCAGAAGTGAAGGATTCAATGCCGTTTTAAAAAAAT
Source organism: Alopecurus myosuroides (assembly GCA_028641055.1). Taxonomy (NCBI): domain Eukaryota; kingdom Viridiplantae; phylum Streptophyta; class Magnoliopsida; order Poales; family Poaceae; genus Alopecurus; species Alopecurus myosuroides. The sequence continues at coordinate 252,218,196 of CM054057.1, read as the reverse complement.
ATGTGAACCCATTTGACAGCCTTCTTCGCTTTTTCAAGCAATACATGAAACTTCAGGAAAAAATTGATGTTGCTGAAGATGGTCATGAGTTTGAAGGTGAGGATAGGACTATTAAGGTCTGGTCCGATTATCCAATGGAGGATCAGATTCTTCAGACATACACTCTACCAATCTATCGCAGGTTTCAGGTTGAGCTGCGCAAAATTACATCGTACAACATCTGTGAAGTGAATGTTGGTGTTTTCGAGGTGTTTCCAATTCAAGGTTCTGTTTGGTTATATGGCAGAAGGCCCTATATGGTTGATGTGGATTATCAAAGAGAGATTTATGACTGTTAGTGCAACAAAATCAGCAGGGATGGGATTTTATGTTGTCATGTGATGAAAGTCATGTCCCATATTGGTGCTGTCAAGTACATCCCAGAGCACTACATACTTCCTAGATGGTGCATTCCACCCCCTGATATAGCTGCACCCCAATCTGAACCGCAACAAGGTCCTAAGGGTAAGAAATTGTCTAGAAAAGATATGAGGATGCTGAGGTACGGAAACCTGTGCACAGATTTTGCCCATCTTGCTGTCGACGCTGCAGTTTTAGAGAAAGCAGAAAAGGTTGCTCGGAAGCACATGCTTAATTTGCGGAATGAGTTGGATGATATGAAGAAAGCTGCTGACGCTGCAGCGAAAAGGAAGAAGGAAAAAGATGCAGCTAGTTCGAACCCAGCGGCCAATGTGCATGGTAGTGCGTCTGTGTCTGATAATCCGTCACTAGCTGACAATGCCCTGGCTCAAAATCCACCTTACACTAGTGGTAGAGGCAGACCAAGTCAGAAGCGCAAGAAAGGTGGCTTACAGCTGCAACCGCCCAGGCCGACAATGTGCAGTATTTGCAAAGAGACAGACCATGATGCCAGGTCTTGTCCAGTCAGGGTGGCTAATCCAGAGAGGTTTCCGTTGCTGGCGTCTTTATTTCAATGAAAATCTAGAAAGTGATCTTTTGATGTAATAAACTAGTTGTCTTGATTTTTCTTTTCAGTTTTGAACAATATTTGAAATAATAAAAAATCAAAGACGATGTTTGTTATGTTGAAGAATATTTCTGTTGTGCTTTTTCTACACTTGAATTATCCCTTTCCTGTTTTAAGATGTCAGATTATACAATACGTACTAGCTAGTTTCATTGATGTGTTGAGCCATCAGATGTTACACTTTTATGACACATATATATTCAGAATTGACATTCATGAAAAAAAGGTAGCATCTTAATAAATAAGAAATAAAAACCCTATTAAAATTGACATGCTATGCAGCTAGATGAATTTACCTATACTATTAATTGCCAATGTGCCTTGTTCTCGTAGAACCGGATCCACTTGTCATTGTAAAGCTTCCTTATATTTGGTAGATCGTCTTGATCATACCATGTCAGCCTCCTTCCAGTCCATCCTTCGAGGTTTTTAAGCATGAAGAACCCGCAGTTATATCTGGCGCGCATGTAAAAATGTTATCAATGAAGAAGAACAAAAAATGTTACGCATAGATTTTGAATGTGTCAGATTATAAACATCGAATAACTTACCCATTAGTCTGTTGCGGGTAAGGAATAACTTCTATTGGGTAGTTTGAGATTACCACGCTAGAAGCACTATACCCTTTTGCCCACATTTTTTTAATTGATGCGATCAGAAGGTGACACGCGTTCATGTTGACTGGTTCTCCATTTTTGTCAGTAATTGAATCCATGATCTCGAACCTCCTAGCCTTAATGTTTAGGTTAACAAGGAAGTAATGCCCGGATTGTAGCGTTGGAAAACACAGCTTCAATGATTTACATGTAAAGGAAAAAAAGAAGACAAAACAGAATTAAAATATGGATGTAATTAGTGATAAAGGAAAGAAAACTGAGAAATAAACGAACTTACGAGTTCCTTGTGGTCTAGCCTGTTATTTACATCAAATGCAAAACTGGTCTTTACTTCCTTCAAGACGAAGCGACAATCGATCAAGTAAGTCTGATCCATTGATATGGTACATGTAGCAACAAAGGGGGAAAAGTTAAATGAAAAAAGTGATAAAATGTATAACAAGGGAGCTTTCTAAGGGGTATAAAAAAGTTGAGGAAGAGAGCTCACAGCCATGCGAAGAGGATAGATTTTCTTTTTGGGGTTATTGTTCTCTCTGTTTATCACATGAATTCCAATCTCGCATACTAGATTGACAAGCCTGTTGCCGGGTGAAACTGAATCAGCAAGGTCCTTTAGATGGACAAAGAAAGATCCAATATCAATTACTTTTTCATCTTTAGTTTCTGAGGTTGATTTGCTGGTATGATTACACACCAAACTGTACAACTCGTTGACAGGCTTGGAGACAGCAAATGACTTCTTTGTGCTGTAGTCTATGTATGGTGATCTATGGACCTTGGCATTCCTTAACACCCTTTTTTGATATTCATTAGCAACAGGAGTTATGCTTGCACCTGGTTCCCCTGGTGATGATGTTCTCTGAACTTTGTCGCCGATTTTTGTTGCAGTTTCATCTTGAACTGACTGAGCCTTGATCTCTGAGTTTACATTTCCTTCTATGTCCTTTTGAGTTTCAAAACCTAAATCAAAAGAAGGTGCATCCGGCGCATTGGCCACACGTTGCATTTTATCTGATTCAGTGCTGTCGAAAATCAATTTTCTATTCATTGAATCCATGGTAGCGGACCTCGGTACAGTTGGTGTTGTTGCTTTTGGTGCTGAAGTTTGCGTTTGCACTTGTTCTTGTTCTGATGATGCACTGTTGGTTAGTTCTGTAGCATTCCTCAATTTTGCTGCTGAAGATCGTGTTAATCTTTGTGGTGTATCCACGATGTTTTTGCTAGGGGACTTTGTTTTCTTCTTGGATTTTGCACTAAGTGGGCTATCATTCCTTGGCATGTCTTTTATCAAGCTTGCATTCTGTTCTTCGCGGACAGCTGACCGTGTTCTATATGTACTCGGAGAAGGCAAGATTTTAGCTGGGCTGACTGCTTTATTTTGTATGTGGACATCAGAAGTGGTGGTGCCCCTCCCTGCAGGTATGTAGTTTGTTATCATATTGGCCGCCATCTTGTCCAACTCTTCCCTTGGCAACACTTGAATCATGCTTTGGAGGCCATCTGTTGATTCTTCTAGCATTGCCGTGCTCGAATGTAATAATTCACTTCTTTGTGCTCTGGCAAGTCCAATGTCAAGAATCGTAGGGGGTTCCAGCTGGATGAAATTTGGTGGCAATGTATCTTCACGAACAGGTTCTGTTCGGACAAAATCAAGGAGGCTTCTGAAAGTATTTCCATCCATTTGTGCAGTCCTCTCATCAGGTTGTTGCTGCACAAGTTGCTGCCTTAGGTCCATATTGGCTATTTCACTCAATTCAGTTGATTCATGTGCTTTGCTTGTTTTGACATCCAAGTCTAGTGTGCTATCTGGGATCTTGGCAATATTCGATGTGGAATCTTGCACTTGATCAACTCTTGTCATGGCTTCATCACTGGCACTGTCGACGACTTTGATGCCTGTGGTGCTGTCTGCTGCAACTGGTGCTTCTTCTCTTTTGAGTGGGTTTATGTGCTCTAGTATAATAAAATCATCAGTTGTCTCTGTTTCTAGAGCCTTCTCAACAGCTGCATTGTCATCCGCACAAACATAACCTTCGTCAGAACCTTCAGCAGACTCGCAATCAAAATCTGGTATAGGAACCTCTTGAACATTCTCCTTCTTCTTGCGTCTTTTGACTGACTGCTTCTTCCTCTTGCTTTTTCTTTTCTTCTGTCTAGGTATGTGGGAGAGCTTGGTAATAAGGTTTTTCAACCCCATTTCGAACCCATGGCAGGCCTCACTAATTGTTTCTATGTAAGTTACTATATCCTGTTACAAGAAAAACCATTATAAAAATTGTGTCACATACAAGAAAAACAACTATATCCTGGTTTTCAATACCAGTAGACATGCAAAATTGAGACACATAGTACTGAGAAAAAAGATATGGAATGTTTCTATTTATTATTACATACCTGTGGCGAACAGTCAGGAGGTATATTCATGTGCAGAAATCTGTTTATGACATCAGGATCTGAAAAAAGAACAGTTTCGCCATGGATATCTTGTTCATTTCCACAAGGAGGTGTTTCTGGATGATTAACATCAGGTGGAGGCACATCTTCAGAATTGTTTTGAATATATTCGTCGGTTAGAGGCATGTCACATCTGAATTCAGCTTTCAGCTGAGAAAAGAGAAGAAAAATGTCCAAACCGGAAATATTCATGCATCCATGAGTCCTAAATGTAAATATATATTATGAACATTTTAAAAAACATTGAGGAAAACAGATTGTAAAAATGAGGTGAAGTACATATGCTAAAAAGTTAAAGAAGTCCCTATATGGTGTTTGGAGAAATGTCAGGCAGTCTATAGATCCCATGAATTGCCATTTTTAAAACTAAACAGTCTATACATTTTTTACGTTGGTAGCGATTCGTTGATTTTTACATTGAAAAATCAAATTGGCATGTCCTTTTAAAAACACATACCCATGTACATGTAAAAACACCAATGTAAAAACATATTTACATTAAGATATTGACATGTATCACACTGTTAGGACATCATTAAAAAAAATTACACTGTTTACGATGAACACCCAACTAGTTAGGACATCATTAAAAAAAATTACATCTGTTTAGCTTCTCTTAGAGATATTTCTAGAATTAACATTTAAACGCAGAAATTCATGAAAGTTTACCGGCAAAACCTAAGAAAGTTAGCTAAGGCCATTTTAAACGAAGAAATTCTTAGGTGTACCAGCAACACCTACGAAAGTTAGCTAAGGACACATTAGAGACCAACTTAGTGATCTATGTATGCTAGCAATAGAACCTGTACAAGGACCTAATATTCTTATACGTGTTGCAGATCTTCAGTTAAGCACACTTGAACAGTTATACCAATTTCAGTTTTAGACATCATGTTATACCAATTTCGGTTTTAGACTAAAAATGACTTTAGATTTTGGTATAGCAGACATGTAGTGGGCATGTAAAAACATGTTTACATTAGGATATTGACATGTATCACACTGTATACGATGAACAACCAGCTAGTTATCATTCAAAAATAAATTACATCTGTTTAGCTTCTTTTAGAGATATTTCTAGAATTAACATTTGAACGCAGAAATTCATGAATAATGTTATTGAGCCAAACAGATTAAAATGTTCAGAAAAATTACCGATGCTAAACCAAATGTGCAATCACTCCTTTGATCTTTACTAATTGCTTCTCTAACCATCGCGTTTGTCCACACACTTACTCGGGTGCCTTCATTGCTGATGTCCATATCTTCAAGTTCGAGAGAATCAAGGTATTTGACCTGTAGAATAAGAAAGTCCGCATATTAGTCCCCGGGTATGAGATGAAAAAGAATGTATTACATAATCACAAACTAGGCATGTGACTGACATGGGTGCGGAATAGAAAAAAAGATAAAAAGGAATTAGAATTATACCATAAAGTAGAGCATGCAGGATTTGAAAACACCTTGTCCTGATTTTGATCTGGCTGCTTTCACTAACATTGATATCACAAACTTGCACATGTTGAGGCGATATGCTTGTTTTATGTTAACCATGGATGGGTACAGCCTTGGACTCACAAAGGTACATGTATTTGGAGCCAACACCGAACATAACGAATATGTGAGAAACAACCTTAAATAGTTGTTATCTTCCTTGTTCATCACAGCTAATTTCTGTTCAAGTGATGCAATGCTTGGATGTTTGTTGCTCCTGTTTCCCATCCTCATATTCATGAACTTCACTGCCTCTGGGTCGATCTCATATCGCACATCCAAGTCCCCTCGAGGCACACCAATGACCTCAAAAACAGAAGATTCAGTTACTGGGATTTTACCACGACCTGGGAACACTAACTCGCATGTGTTTGGATTGAAGCACATCATGAGATACTTGCAGAGGTCGGGCTGTAGCTTGGAACATTTGATACTGACAAGACCATTGTAGCCAGCTTGCTTTATCAGATTCACTTGATCCTCTGTCATTTTAGGGTACAGTCTAGTAAGCTTCATCGGCGACGTACGTTGCAGCAACTGTGTTTTCTTTTCCTGAAGGAAAAAAAAGCAGAGAGACAGATGTTAAAAAAAACTATATCATGGTAAGATTGAATGTGAAGTGGCATCAGTATAGGATGGAGCAATTAAATCTTACTTGTACAACAATTTCCTGAGAAATAACATCTTCCTTGTGAATATGTAGAGCTGGCGAACTCTTTTTCTTGAGTGTAAGTTTTCTCCGCAGTAAACTGAATTTTGATGATTTCTTCCCTGAACTGTGCCTTTTGGCACTGCTTGGCTTGGTCATGTTTTACCTAGGACAGTTTTACACAAATGCAAAAAATCAATAGTGTAACTGAATATGATCGAAATCACTGATTTATGCCTTGCTAAAAAAAGACAATATGTTCCATAAATCTTTACTCCTTGGGATTCATGTGACCGTGTAAAAGATTTAAGTGTGTCAAAATTACCCTCTCCACCCTATGACAACTAATTTACATTATAGGATTAAACACTGAGCATGGCAATTAACAAATGTGAAAACCACACTATATGACCAAGTTTGCACAACCCCATTGCGATATACATACATATGACCAAGTTTATCCTGGCCAAACAATAATTGCCATGTAAAAAACCAATTACATGCAAACAGCTACTCTATCCATCAGGAACAATATGAACAGTGAAAAACAGCAAAAATAGGGGCTATATTACTTAAGAAAAACTGTCAATGCTCTAACCTGGAGGTAGCTGTGGACAGAACAAGAATAATGGACGACTCTCTGATGGATCACTAAAACATAGGGGTGTGGATAACCAGCCCAAGTAAGTCCCTGCAAAAGCAGAACATGAATTTTTCTAAGCATATAAAATGAACATAGAAAGAATTAACACATATTTTACATTGCAAAAAGTGAACATGACGAAGTTTGTGATTATATAGTACATACATATGACCAAGTTTACCCTGGCCAACCCATAATTGCCATGTAAATATCAATTTTACATCCTCCCTCCTCTCCCCCTGATATCTAATTACATGCAAACGGCTACTGTATCCATCAAAGAGAAAAGTGAAAACAGAGAAGAAACCCATACATCCTCCCTCCTCTCCCCCTGCTATCTAATTACATGCAAAACGGCTACTGTATCCATCAAAGAAGAAACCAGAGAAAACAGAGAAGACACAATTACATCCTCCCTCCTCTCCCCCTGCTATCTAATTACATGCAAACGGCTACTGTATCCATCAAACGGCTACTGTATCAATTTTACATCCTCCCTCTTCTCCCCCTGCTATCTAATTACATCCTCGATATAGCAGCGTCCAAAGTGAAAACAGAGAAGAAACCAACACGGGGAGAGCCATGAACATTCAAACGCAATCAGATCCATGACGGGTACTAGATTTGATACAAGCAAGGAACTAGACAAGCTAGCTGTGGACAACGAGATATACCTGAAGTTGCTTTCGAAATCGTAGCCTAATCCAGCACTTTAACGACTCAGATCTGGCGCCCTTAGCACGAAATCGACACAGTCGCCGACCGTCGTCGACAGCGGCAACCTCGTATTCCACGGGGACAGCAAGCCTGCTGGTGTCGAGCCCAGATAGCTCCCCGCCGGTGACGACAAAGAGAGGAGAGCGGCCGCTTGCGGAGAGAGCGACGCGACAACGACCGCCGTCGACGACGGCAACCTCGACGCCCACAGGCACAGCAAGCCTGCCGGAGTCGAACCCACTGAGACCCCGCCGGTGACGTCAAATATAGGAGAGTCGCCGCCGGCGGAGAGCGCGAGACGAGGAAACCAACGGGAATGGGGGAAAAATATCTGCGGCCTCTCTATTACCGGCGCAGCTCCCGAAATTTGAAACGCCAAGCTCGCTACGCGTACCCGACAACAGGCTGACTCGTGGCCCCCTACGCGCGACCGCTGTCGGAAGACGGACAACTTAATGAGAGCGTGCAGTCCGTCCGATTCCCATCGGACGATGCGCGAGCGTGGCCTCGCGTTCTGCCAGAACGAGGTCGAGGTAGAGATAGAAATTGTGCTGATTCAACTGTTGTTTTCCTTGAGTCTCAGTTCCCTCGGAAAATTGCAACTGTAGTGCAATTCTTTTTAGAGAAAAATGCTGTTACACTTCTCTAAAAGCTAAATTGCACTAGAGTTTCACTTTTCTAAAAATTACCGAGACTTGTGGGGAAAAAACTCGACTGAAGAATTAGCAAATCCCTATTCATATTGGTAGAGTTTTTATCAAGGAATTGGTATTCTTTTTTTTATGTCAAAAAGCAAGGAATTGGTGTTCAATAGAGAATAGCCCCCCTCCCGCCCTCCCATCCCCATTTCCATTTGTCCAAATATGAATGTATCTAACCATGTTTTAGTATATAGCATATTTGAAAAAATAGAAGTCAAATATTGTTGAACGGAGGAAGCATGTTGCAGTTTTTCTTCTTCACATTAAAAAAAGATGGCCAAAACTTTGGTGTGGCATCGTATATTTCACTACGGATGTGCTCTCCGCGTTGTGATTAGTTGGGATGCAGGGAAATCATACTGATAGTTGCAGGCCAAACATATTGTTTTGATATCTTTGGTGCTAACAGATAGATGTCCGTGTCTACGTTGCAATGCATGTCCACTTAATTAACCAGTTTCACAGAAAAAGCAGGATATGACGTAAAAAGCCTGTAAACTGAGGCACACCATTTGTTTCATTTTCACCCAGATAACAACCTAAAACATAGTACGTGCAAAATGCTGCCATTGTCACCCGTACTGTGTAATGGAAGTTTGCTTCCACGTATTTAGTCGAATGTTAAAACACGACGGAATTTTCATGGAGGCATGCATGAGAGGCACAAGTGAGCTAAAAATTCAACAAAAATATTACAGCGTATTTATCAATACTTTTTTTTATAAAGAGATTTTATTACTTAGCGTAAAAATTACACCCAGCCTCTGCATATCGAAGAGCGATGGGAGTTTGCTTGGGGACTAGGCATGGGAGAATTATATTTATTCTCATTCCTTTGTTTGGTCCCGTTGAGAATTGAGACGTCCGTGACCGCTCCGATAGGAAAAACGCTCGTCCAACCCTGACCCGTGTCGTCCGCGTGCGGCGACCCGGAGGAAAAAATCCTCACCGCTGGGCAGCCTCCCTCACGCCTCCCTCCCCGCCGCCGCTGCCGCCGGCCCTTGCCTCGGTGCCGGCGCCCCCTCCGCTCCAAAAGGTGGCGGTCGGGAGGTCTTGGGCAAGCTGGAGGCGGGACCTCGCGCGGCGGTGGAGTTTTTATGGGCGTGGTTGCGTGGCGGAGTCCGGCGCCGGCGCGGCGGGCGTCCGCGAGTGCGTAGCGGTGCGGCAAGGTCGTGCAAGAGGCCACGTGGGAGGGGGGGGCTTTGTTGTGCTCAGATTTTGGGTCCTCCATGCCCAGATCGGAGTGCGTCGCTGACGGCCGGGCAGCGGCCGGCGGCTGCTGGCCATGCAGGAGCTGCGGTGGTACATGGCATGGCGCCTGTGCTGCGGCTGCTCGCAGGGGTGTGCCAGGGCGGCGGCCCTGGGTGGAGATGGAGTCGCTTTTGGCGGCGACCTGCGGTGGCCGGTGGAGCATGGGGAGCTTCTCCCGGTGGCATCAGGCGTGTAGGGGCAGCAGGCATCCCGGCCGGCCTCCCTTTGTCGGCGCCTCACGTTGGCTTTGGGGTGCAGCTCCGTGCAAGCGTGGTTGGCCGTGCGTCTGTCTTGCTGCACTCGGACGCCAGGGCGGCGGCCCCGGACTCGGTGGTGGCGTCGTGTTGAGCAAGGAGGTGGCTCAGCGCGAGGTGGATCTAGGCCCGACGCCTAGCTCTGTTGGTGGCCGTGGACCGTCGGGCGCGTGGGGCTGACAGTGTCCGTGTGCGGGTCCGCGATGGTGGATTGGCTGGTTCACGTGTGGTGGCCGTGCGGTCTGGGTCTCTCCGCCGGGCGAAAGCCTTGCCCTGGTCGTCGACCGGGACCGACGACAGTGGCATCCTTGGGTGTTGCCTCCTTCTTGAAGGCGCCGTTGTGGCGGTGCTCCATCTCCTCCGCCCCGAAACTTCTAGGAGAAACCCCAGATCCTTCGTGGATCTGGCGAGGGTGACATTTCTGTGTTGCGTTCTTCTTGGGGCCTCGTCGTGGATGTTTCGCCGGCCTAAGGGACCCGTGGAGGGGGTTTGGTGGTCAGCGACGGTGATTTACACGGTAACCTAGCTACGTCGGACAGGCAGTCGTGACTTTGGGCTTGGTGAGCTCCGGGTGAAAACCTGCTTCGGCCTCGGTTGGAGCCGGCAATGGCGGCGCTCTCGGTCGCCGTTCCCCTCCTTGGAGGCATCGCCGTGGAGCCCCTTCACTAGCCCTGCCGGTTGTTCTGGTCGTGTGGGTGGCGTTGCTTTATATTCTTGTTTTCTGGGGCCGGTGTGGATGTCGGAACGGCGGCTCTGATTTCGCCTCCGTTGAGTCGCGTTGAGGTGGTGGGGTGTCGCACTTGGCCGCTTGGGCGGTCCAGTCGTCGGCCCGTGTAGTGCGTGGCCTTGGAGCCAGCGTGGATGTCGGAACGACGGCTCTGGTTTTTGCCTCCGCTGTGTTGCGTTGAGGTGTAGGGGTGTCGCCCTCTATATGGGGCTTACACAATAAAAATAATGCATCCAAAAAAATTACTTGTTTTTAATAAAGTACGTCCAACGGAAGCTTCTCATTATCGCCCACACCAGATCTTGGATCACTATGGAAACTTTCATGGCTTTTATGATTAACATAGATCTCTGCATAATTGTGTTTCTTTGCACAGTTCAACATCTTAAGAATAAAATTTTCATCATGAACTAGATCGATTCCGTCATCAAGGCTACACCCAGGGATTGCATAAAATAACTCATCACCATTCTTAAAACCTACTTCTTTAGCCATGCGAACTAGATGAAAATAGTCACAATCTCGAAAAAATGATCATCATGCCTAGAAGCAAAGAAAAAGCATGATCTCAAGTTTTGACTGAATATAGCAAGAGGGTCTATTTTATATAATCTCTTGTCACACCTAGAAGCATATGATCATCATCCAGACATAACCTGTTTACCGGTACGGTAAACAGCACATTTGACAGAAGGATTTTCCTCAAAAATGTTGTATATTTCTGCCCATTCTCTGTCACTTCCCAAGACATTGGCGGACAGTATCACGGTCATCGTTTTCATCAGAGTTGCGCATCTGAACAGAAGTTTCAAGAAATCAATTTCGTGGTCAGTTCCATTGAAACCATTTATTTCCACTTGTTCGAGAGACACCAAGGAGACACCCTGACTTCTCCAGTTTTCTGGTTGATCACAAGAACATTCTGGTGGGCATGACTTCTCGTCCTGGAAAAAAAAGTGATGTAGATTCTTCATATGCAAACATCATCAACTTCATATGCAGAAACATCATCAACTTACGCGGCTAACTCAATAAGCTAAATACATTATTTAAAGTGTATATATCATGAATCTTGGTTAAAGAATCAATTACCACATGATGTTGAATGACCACCTTAAGCCTTCTTATAGTGGAACGAATTTCAAGTAGATTCAACACTACAGATCCAAAAACATGTTCTCCATTTCGTAAATATAGCTCCAAAACAGAAAAGGCAGGGAGCGGTGCTACATGTTGATAAAAGTTTCGGTCCGCCGATGGAACAATATTCTGCAAACATATAAAAATGTTGTGTGAAAGTGAAATTGAAAAACAATTTAACATATACCATTTGATCAACAAAGTGCTAACTGGAACATGCATGCATGTTGATTTTTTATGCAATGCCTTCTATTTTCAGTTTAAAAGGCAGAAAAAAGAAAAGTTTTTTTGTCCGCCTTGGGAGGAAGTGCCCCATCAGAGAGGCATCAAAATACTAATTGCCGAAGCTTGAAAGAAACTGAAGTTGACATGTAATCCCTCCGTACCTAGATACATGAGTCAAAAGTAATATGGAACGGAGGGAGTATGTGAGTAAAGGCCTGCCAGACCTAGGGTTTTCACTTCGGAGATCAAGACTTGTGGTACTCAAAAGAGCACCACAAAAAACAAAGCCAACCTATGATGCCACCCCAAATTGCTGAGTACAATGCTGCACTGCACGGCACACGGTTCTGACGTGGATATTCCCACAGAAACGAAACTGTATCCCACTCACTTTCGTCCTCAAACTAAACGATACCTTATATTACTCCATCCACTTTTCATGCTCGATAACAAGGACTATGAAGTAACAAAAATTATCGCTGCGCCTTTAATGTGGTCTTTAACAATACAATTTCGAAAAGCTTCACTTATGTGTATTGCTTGCTATATTCAGTTAAATTTGTAGCAACCTGACAGCATGTGATGCCCTATTTTCTACTTGATCTCGGTGACAAGGACTATACATGGAATTAGGTTGACAGTTGAACATGCTAAATTGATATTACTAAAATCCAGTTACATTTTTATAGACGAATTCTAGATAGATACAACAGGTCCCAAATCCCAATAATCCAATATGCATCTCGGCTATTGTGTCATAGACAAAATCTTATTTGGGCGATATATGTGGATTGCGTCTTGTCCAAAATGCACTAACTCTACGATTTAAGGCTGACAATCTGACATGATTTCACCAATAACAACCTACATCATTTTTCCTGGAAATAACAACCTACCTTGCACCAAGAACAACCCATATTGCTCTTGTAACTACCAGTTAACATGAATCAAAAGATATACATGTAAAAGGCTCGGCAGATTGCCATACCGTATTTGGAATTTTCTTAGCATCTATGAACAACCGTAGGGTGCGGGCACTCTTCTCTGTCCATAGGTTGAGGCTGTGCAGACGCCACCACCGGCCAACCCCAATATTCGGATAATAACTACAGCAATCCCACGAGACGTCTTCCACCATCGGCGCAGAGAAGCACGACAGGTTGAAATAAAACCACACACGGATATCCATCGTCAGCCGCTTAAGCACGGGAGCCACTATGTCAATGCAGTTCGTGTAAGTGCTCTGCTCCACGACAAGCTGCTCGATGGTTGGCGAGTGGACCTTGATCTCGCTGACAGCGCAATGGCGCAGCTCTAGCACGCGCAATGGCGCAGCTCTAGCACGCGCAGGCGAGGGCACCGCGTGACCAGCGCATCCATGTCGAAGTGGGAGCCTGACATGTGTAGCCTCTCCAGCACAGGGAACTCGGCGCCCTGCGCCGGCGGTGCCAGCGAGAGGTTGTGCACGGTCAGCTTCATCGAGGTGGCGCGATCGAAGCGGGGGATTTGGATGGGAACGTCACGGTCTTTGACGTGCCCCCAGAAGGTGAGGACGAGATTCACCGGCGCGAGCCGCGCGGCGGCGTGGAGCAGCGCGGAGACGCGCGCAGGGTGCATGATCCTGTGCTTCTGGGGAATGTCGATTTCGAGGAGGGACGGAGCGGGGTGCGCGGCCTGGGCGAGCGCGGGGACAATGGCGTCCGCCGCGATCTTGCGGAAGTGGAGCTCGGGTAGGCGTCTCCATAGGCCGCGCCACCGCCGGGAGAGGAGGCTAGTGCGCGCGGCGTCGCGGGCGCAACGGAGGCGGACGAGGATCTGGAGGAGCAAGTCGTCGGGAAGGGCGCTGACCCGATCCACGCCGTCGCCGTACAGGGAGGGAAAAAATCCTAGTTTAGAGAAGAGAAGGCGGCGGCTGCGAGTATTACGGCATTGATTAGTATTACGATCTTATTATGTGCGATTGTTTTTGCATGGAAAAAAAGACGAGCGGAGAAAAGCGAGGAAGCGCGCGATGCCCGCCACGCGTCCCCGGCGCACGGAGAGTTACATATTTCAGCTTGGTATCAGAGCAGTGAGATCTTGCGCACCTCACCTCCATGGCTGACACCACCAGCTCCGGTGTCGCTTTCAGCTTCGGCTCTCTGCCGGCAACCTTCGTCGGTCTGCCGGCCACGTTCGTCACAACGCCGGGCACCTCGAGCGGAACCCCGGGCACCCAGGGTGTCCTCACCCCGATGTCGTCATCAGCACCGGCATCCTTCTCCGAGCTTTCACCATCGACCCTGACTGCACTTCGCGCCGGTCCCAGCTCGGCTGCGCCACCGGCGCCGACCATGCAAGGTATCAATATCACGCACTACTTCGACTTCAAGTTGGATCTGGCGGGGAGCAACTACACCAAGTGGAAGTGCATCATGTACTCCCTCATGAAGAAGTTTGAGGTGCTCCCTCACGTCGAGTTCTACACCGACCAGCTGGCGCAGAGCGCCGCATGGCGCCACGACGACCTCACCCTCGTGCTGTGGTTCTTCGCCACCATCAGAGACGAGCTCTTCAACGTCATCACCGCCGCCGACAACACCGCCTACACCATCTGGAGTCAGCTGGACACGTTCTTCCGCGACAAACAGGCCGAGCGCGTGATCCACATCGGTGCCGAATTTTGGGCCACTGTGCAAGGCGACATGAGCATCGGCGCCTACTGCAGGCGCCTCAAGGCCCTGGCGGACGCCCTCGCCGACGTCGACGAGCCGGTGTCTGACAATCCTGCAGATGATAAGGGGGCTGAATTGTCGCTTTCAGGTGATGGCCACCATGCTCCCGATGCAAGTCCACTTCCCCACCTTCGTGCAGGCCAGATCGCGCCTGCAACTCGAGGAGATTAGCCTCACCGAGCGCGAGCGCTCTGAAGGCGCGACGGCGCTCACCACCATCAACCCCGCCGCCAACGGCAGCTAAGGTCATGATCGCCAACACCACCAGCAGCAGGGAGGCCAGCAGAACAAACAGCAGCAAAAACGTCCCCCAGTACAACGACGGCCAGCAGCAAAACAGCGGACAGCGCGGCGGCCGACGCGGGCGCGGCCGTGGTGGCAACCCGCCAACGCGGGTGCGGCTACCAGAACGCCCAAGGGCAGGACGGCGCGGTCCCTCCACAACCCTGGATGGGTTACTTCGCTCCATGGGGAGCACCATTCCCACCTCAAGGGCGCGCACCATGGATCCTGCCGAACGCCGCAACCGTGCTCGGCCCCGCGCCGGCGCACCCCATCAGGCGTACCCGGTCATGTATGCCACACAGCCGCCGTCTCCATCGCCTCGAGGTGTGGTGATCCAGCACACCACTGCATGTGTAATGCGCAAATCGATGACATAATACCCACAGAAGGACTTATCCGTGAATATTACATCCCTCAGAGTAGTACAACAGAAATATAGCAGGTCCAGGCAAAACTATAGGATACAAACTTCATTACAAAATCTCGAGAATCTCTTTGAAGAATCAAAGAAGATCTCATACAAATGAAACATCAGAAGAAGCAATCCGAAGATTCAAGCTGGAGAAGAACTCTAGCTCAGAGCTAAATCTACTATGGCTGATGTCAGCCCTAATCTATGGCTTATAACATCCAACTCCAAGAATGGACTCCACCTACACCTTGATAGCTTCTCCTCCATCAGCGTTGTTGATGACGATGCTTCACGATGACGACTTCCATAGGGCTTCAACTCTAAGCAGGGGGTCAAACGGGAACGAATGAGTAACGAGCGTTACTCAGCAAGTTCATGATATATAGGGGATAGTTTGATGCACTAACTACGGCATTAGACTCAAAAGAGTCATAAGATAATGCAAGGTTTTTGTAAATGTTTCTTCAAGAGGTTGCTTTTAATTCTGAAGACTATGCCCGCCAGATCTTCACAGGACTAGAACTTCATGGAGTTGACTTTCCTGCGGCGTTCGCAGCTCCTTCTCGGAACAAGGGGTAACATGTCACATCCCAATTTTAGAATACCTGAAAACACAGTTGTTTTGCTAATTGCTTGACAAATAAACTTTGTTTCACTTCCCATTGCTCTGTTTGACTTTGGTTGTGTTTGTTTGAGTGCAACTAAATAAACAAATTATATAAGTAGCAAGATCACATAGCGGAATCTGAAATCATTTCCATCTCAATCTTATCAAACCTGATGAAGAGCATCCCCTAACTAAAAGACTACCTCTATTTATCCTTTGGGATCATTTCAGTAAACTTGCTGAGGATAAATTCTTTCTAAGCTCAACCCACTCAAACCTTGGAAGCATATTATCATGTTTCCAAAAACCGCAAGTTTATTAATACATGGCTAAGAAATTGAAAACAAACTTAAAAAGATAGCAAAGCAGTAAAATAAAAATATTCAACATATTGTTCCAATGACCTTGGCATATTTTCTAAAGTAAATATTGATCAAAGAGCATTCCAAATCTATCTTATGAATCTCCTACTTGGAAGATGTGAAACACTTAATAAATTTCCCTAAAAGATTATCAGGAAAAAGAGGCATTCTTAAATGCTTCACCAAAATCTTATCAAATGTTTTTCCAGCCTTGCAAGCTTAAAAACAAAAGTATTGGAGAAAATTGACTTGCTATCTCTAGTCACATAAATATTTTGGCAAAGCATTGTTAAAGAAAAGCCAAGTGCCTTATTAAATTGAATTTTCAATATTTCCAGAAACAGGAAACTCAAACAAGTTACTATTGGAAACTTTCTTCAAATGATCTGAAATTGATACCAGTGCTTTCTTACATCAAATAAGGAACACACACAAGAGGAGACCAAATTTTGAATCCATTAAAGTCTTGAAAACATGATTTTTCTCCACAGCAACATTTGGAATTTTCAACAAGTTTGTTCTACAAACTTTTTCAAAATACCATGAAATAAATACCACATGCTCTATCTCAAATAAGGATGAAAACCAAAAGGGCACAAGTTTTTGAATAGTTTAAGTTGCCAAAAACCCCTGTTTTCTAGACACCAAAATACCACATGCTCTATCTCAAATTTGGAATTTTGAACAAGTTTGTTCTATGAAGTAACTCAAAATGACTTGAATTTTATACCACACAAGGAACACACCAAATAAGGAATGTCTGCCAAAAAGTATCATTTTTGGAAGCTCCTAAGTATGTTAATAAATTCAATGTCCATATATGTCAGAATTGAAATTTGAACAATTTTGAACTATCAAGTTTATCCAATTGGGCCAATTTTCACATATTTTGTGCATCTCAACTAATAAGAATTTTGGGCAAAAGGATTTTTTAATTTAGACTTTGTTTGCCTGGTGGAAACATCATTTTTCAGAGATGGAAAAGGGGAAAAAGGATCTCTTTGTAATTTTCACAAAGTGGCCAGGGACTTGTTTGTGAGCCGAGTCAGCATCTTCTTCTTCCTCCCTGTAGCTGCAAGTGGAGGCATGGCTGCCCATACTCCATGCCTTCGAGTGGAAGGCTTCCTAGTGGATAAACGCCCCCCCATGTGCACCCCCATGCTTGCTACCTGCCCCCTCTCTCTCCCCCTCGAGTTCCTCTCTCTCTCTCTCTCTTTTTTCCCAAACCGAAACCCTAGCCCGAGGTGCTCGCCGTCGATTCGGCCGTTGGAGAGCTCGCCGGCGGTCGCCGTGGGCCTCATCCTCTCCGCCTCGTCGTCCTGATCGTCTGGGCCAAAGGAATCTGGAAGGGAAGCCTCAGGGAGCCCGCGCCGTCCGGAGTTCTTCCTCGGGTCCGGCGAGCTCCGGCGGGAGATCGCCGTCGACTCGAGCCCCCTCCGTCTTCACCGTGTGTTCCCTCACGTCTAGGGTGAGCTTGCGCCCCTCGCCATCCCCTTTCCCCTCTCCCTAGCGCTCTGGATCGTCACCGCGCCGTCCTCGTTTCTCGGCCGCCGCGCGCCGTCGTCGCCGGTCGCTCTCCGGTGGTCGCCTGGAAGCGGCGCCACCCTTGTTTGGTTGCCTGCGTCGAGGACAACGCGTTGGTGCTTTTGAATCGAGAAATAACGGTCGGAATCGCCGGATTGGACCTCGCCGGAGTTCTTCCCGCCGGCAGGTGACGTCGGGTGACGTCCGCGTCGCTTGACCGCGCGCGTGGGCGGTCAAACCCGCGTGTGGGCCGTGCCTGCCCGCGTGGCTGCCACCGTGGCTGGCTGGCCCGCTGGTCAGCGACAGGGGCTAGATCTCCTCGCGTGGAAAAAAGTCTTGGCCGGCCCAGTAGCAGGATCTAGCCCACCCATAGTCTTTTTCCATTTATATATTCCCAGAAAAGTGCATGTTTACTTTTGGCCTTAAAAACCAACCTAAAAGATGAATTTGACCAAGACAAAATTCACAGTTGTAAAGCAACTAAATATAAACCATCTCTAATTGGTAGATCTACTTTTGGACGAATACTTTAGACATTAAAAATATTTTGGAAACAGGTACCAGAAACAGCAAAATGAGCACCATTTTAAATTCACAACTCCGAATGAGGTGTATCCAATTGCATTGGAAATCCCTTGAAATTTCCTAACAGGATCAGTTAACCTTGCTTCCAAATTCCTAGTATTTTTGAAATGGAATGCAATTTGGTAAAACACCAGAGAGCACTTTGGTGATTTTTATAAAATCATTAAAGATGATTTTTGGTGCAAACCCAATTGTATGGTATTGTATATGTTTAGGGCTATCCACACCTAGCTTGGTTTAAGTTTTAGATCATCCTAGAAAGTTTGGTGGGCAGATCTTTATTTTGCATGTTTCTGCCATTTTGGCATTTTAGGTATTTAATTTGAGTGAATATATGTTTGTGTTGCAATGTTGTTTTCTAGCATGTACAAGTTGTGTGCACTTGTTTTCTAAGGTTTACTTAGATATTTTAGCATGTTAGATTGTGTGGACTTGAGTTGAGAAGAAATAGGATTTATGTTAGTAGCATATGTTTTATCTCTAGTTTATACTTGCATAGAATTTTTGAGTGATAAATTTATGTGCAAGCACTTGGATTGTTGTGTTGAGAGATTAGATCCAGTACCATGTTGGTACTGATTTTGTGTTGGTATCACCTCTGCTAGCTTGCACTTGAGTTGGTAGAGAAGCATGAGTAGTTTGGTCATCACTATGCAAATGCTAGTAATTTTCTCCCTTGTGTAGAATGTTTGGCATAAAAATTTGTGGTTGTGTAGCCACATATTTTTGGGTTGTGTTCATAGTACCAGTAGCATTTTGATGGTGTTTTTATGAGTACTTGACCCCTGAAGTTTTCACTTGTGTGGGAATAATAGCATGAGTAGCATTATCTTGCTTATTCTTAGCACCCTATTATTTTCTACTAGTATGGTTATTGCACTAGATGCTAGTTTAGTCTTTTGTTAATTTTTAGCAAGTATGACCAGAGGCCTTGTGACCTCTTAATGCTTTGATATGATAGTGGAACACCCACTGGTGTCATTACATTTTTGGTGGAAACATTATTTCCCCCACACTAGATGTGTTTCCTTTATATAGTTCTCTAACTAATGAGTGCCTAGTATTTTTGCCTTGGGATTTTTGAGTGCTAAATGAAAATGTGTATGCTTATGTTTGTAATTGGTTGTAATCATGTGTGGCTTGCTAGGAAAAAACCCATTCTTGGAGTGTGGTTTGATTCCTCTAGTAATGCCCCTTTTTAGTACCACTAGTATGTAGGAGTTGCCCTGCGAATTGATGCCTTGTTTTATTAAATGGGGTATTTTTGTTATAGCAAGTATAGATGTTTTTCACTCCTGTTTTTATGACATGGACCCTCTGGTTGTATTTAAATTACTTGATTGAAATGCATCCATTGATTCTTCATGTTTGAGTAGTACTAGTTCCCTAGCATTTTTGTATTGAATTTTTCATGCCAACTTGTGTTTGGTAGATATTTGTGTATCCTAGCATGAGGACATGTTTTCATTTCCCCATTATGATAACATGGTTCCTTGTTTGCATTTTAGTACTTTACTTATTATGCATGCTTGCATAGAAAACCCTTAGTAGAAGCATGTCAATAGGATTCCTCCTTTTTAGTCATTGTTTCTATTGTTTCTCACCATGAGAATTGTGTGTTTTGTGATGAGTGTATTGCCTTGTTGCACTTGTGTAGGCTCACTGATTTGTAAAAGTCACTTTTGCAAATCATGTGTTTTATTTATTCTTGATGTGAATTTAGGCTTAGTAGAATAGCTACCTTGTTCTTTTTGTGGTTTGGTTGATAAACCCATTGCCAGGATTATTATTGTGCATGTTTTATATACTTTTAGTAGTCTCACCCTTGTGAAACTAAGTGTATTTTGGGTTTCTTAATATCTTGGTATGAGAGTGGCACACCCACTGAATCCATGATATTGAGGTTGTGAGATATGTTCCTCCAACCTTGAGTTGTCTTATTAAATGGCATTTCTGCCAAGTGGGTTTGTTTGATTGTTTGCCTCAATTAATAATTGGGTGATTGGTTATTATTAGTTTCCTTGCTGTATGTATTGTTATGCATTGTTGCTTGCCTTGATTGGTTCTGAATGTGTGTCCTTTATTCCTTTTACGACGTTAGGAAACGAAGAGGAAGGAAGTGTCGTGAAGCTCTGTTCCAAGTTCCAGTCACTCCAAAACCAGGGACACAAGGAGTTGCCAGGCAAGCCATCCTGATGCTTGCTGATACAATACTTATCATTATCTATCATGCATGTTTTACCTCTGAAGTTTTACCAAAACTATTTTTTATGTGGCTATTCCTACTATACTATTATATAGGTTACTATTATGCCAGTAGTTAAACTTGGTAATACCAAGCCCATAAGCCACCCTATGGTATTTATTACCATCAAATATACTAGTCCCTAAGTGGACCCTTTAAAATTGTGTTTCTACAAAACAAAGGCTTTACTGAAAAACCCGGAGAAAAGGCGGATCCTTATTCTCCGAAGGAATGTGGGAAGTGGTCATTTTTGGGAAATGGGTGTTTTCAAAAATGACACATAACCTAGTCTTCGCCGGACAACCTTTACCGTACTGCCACCCTACCCCAACATGGGCACGGGGCTTAACTTGAAGTTTGTTCTTATTAGTGTGTGCTATCTCACTTGCTATAAGGGACGTCGTACCCTCGAACCGAATGTCGTCAAAACTCCCAATGTTGCGGCATATAAAGTGTGGGATTAATTTTCCCTCCGGATGCATTCATTGAGGCCCCCGGCTAGGCAGAGTGCGACTTGGTGCCTGGGAGAACAAACTCAATCGAGAGATATACATATTCTAGCTTGAACATAGTGGATGGTTATGATCAGATACCTGATGTTTACATACTGTTGTTACAGTCCGTGGTTGTTCACGGTAGGTGTACTGTATCTGGTGGATATGTACACCTCTGCAGAGTACAACTTTTTCGAAGAAGCCGCGTCCTCGGATATGGACAGTTGAATGGCCATGTAGCTAGCATTGTGTCAATGTTTTCAAAAAGGAGTTTTTGAAAAGGAGGTTTGAACTTGTGAAGTTCGGAAAGGAAGGAAAACTTATACCGTGGAGGTACCGTCGATGATGAAAAGCCAGAATTATACAAAACAAAATGTTTTGCAAAGAAAACCTTTTCTACTCTAAGCAAGAATTCTGGAAACTGATTCCAAGAAGTTTTGCAAAGAGAAAATATTCTTTAACAAAAGCTTTACAAAACCTCTTGTACATGTGATATCTACAAGAGAAATAAAACTATATTATTTTCTTCTGAAGTATCTTCTTCAATGAAGATACAGATTAACCTGACTGCAACTGTGGTGTCATCATATATGAACACCATTGATAGTGAACCCTATTTATAGCCTACCTATTCGACCATATAAGCATATTGGCATGTTTGGTAAGTCACATGATGGATGTCTTGCTGAGTACATTCAAATGTACTCATTATGGTTTCGCCCCTGGTATCTACTTGCCAGACTTTGAGAAGGAGCCTCCGAAGGAGATCTATGAAGAGAAGTACGGAGCTGATGGCTTTGCGAACTAGGATCGTCTCCGGGTCAGCAGCCTGTAGGTTAAGGCGTGACTTGGGCTCATCTACGTTGTGTTTTAATTGTCTTCCGCTGTGTTTGATAAGTTGCCTGCCCTATGTGGCAGTTGTGTTAAACTTGATCATGTGATCATTTATGTAATACCTTTATGTATTCGTGTAATGGATAATGTATTTCTGTATGCCAACTTTGTATGTTGTTCACGACTGATCTTTCTGGGATCGTGAATGTATGCATACAGACGGTTTCAGACTGCCGGTCTGGGGTCCTTACATAACATGTCACATCCTTTTACACTCTGCAGAGGTGCGTTACTTTACCCATGGACGACCAAGACCATGTTGCACAACCAGGTGTACATTCCTGTCCACTCCCACTCAGGTGTGGGGCCTGGTTGTTGGTCCAAACCAAACCGTGCTTCTCCGCACAACGCATGCCCACCCATTTCCGCCAGCAGGTTGAACGCCTGATTCCACCCCTCACGATGGAGATCTACACGCCCCTGGCAGACACTCATAGACCCCAGAGTCCGTGGGACGTAAGGGCTCCCACCCATGTGCATGTAGTCCCGCAGAACCTACAGCGTACGTCTCTGGCAGCCCGTTGACATGCGAACGAGAAAAGATCACGGCTGACTTACTCCCCCCATAGAAGACCCATGGTTAATGTGAATTTACGGCGCAAGAATCCTGACGGCAGTTGTGGTTAATCCTAGGTAATACTTTCCCATGCAGATGGAACCTTCCTTTGACCTATTCATCTTACAATGGTTCCATCCGCCCACCAAACAGAACACTACCACTCGGGTAGTCATTCAAGTAGTCATATTATTATAAAAATAGGACCATGCATTCTTTTGAGACTAGGTGGTAATATGGTAGAGTTTTTGCAACTAGTTTGTTATGAAGTACTGCAAAGGATATGAGCAAGTGATGAACTTGCCTGAGATTGAAATAACCATAATAATCCAGGTCTTCGGGGTTCGAGGTCGCGAAGAAAAATCCCGACATCTGAAAGATAGCAAAGTAGTCCCGGTAAGGACTACAGAAAACACTGGCAAGAATGATACATGCATAGTAATGAGATGCATCGTGAACTACCCTGGAAATACCCCAGCTTACAAGTGTAAGCTAAGTTTGATACGATACTACATCACATAAGTTTTTAGGTGAGTTGTTTCATTACTTGTGGTGATATTGTTATTATTTCTTTTAGTCTTATGTGTGTTTCACTTTTTTATGACAACACTTATTATCAAGTGTAATTAATAGTGTTATAACATGGTTAGGCAATAAAGCATTTGTACATGGAAAACACTATTGAAAAGACAATAAACACATTTGATTTTATGTTTAAAAGTGTAGAGTTTATGACAAGGAGTTGAATTGAAAATGGTGAACTAGTACAGCTAACACAATCATCACAATACTTGATAATGACTTGTGATGGTAGGTTTATTAGGTGTGAAAACATGATGGTTTTATTAGTAAAGAAAATAATGTTTGTGGTAGTTGTTTATGGTGATAATGGAATATTTCAGAATTCAATTTATACCTTTGGAAATAAATTAACAAGTTGAACAAAATGTTTTATGCTTGACATATTTGAATTGGAAATGCTTTTATCTTTAATTTGGTATAACATTTTATGTTTTCTGAAAATATTTGAATAAGTTATTATTTTATTAACTTTAAATGACTTAAATGTTTAGGCAAAACATTGCACACATAAAAACTTGGTCAAATGACTTTGAAAACATCATAGATGAGTTGCATAAGTCATTTGGAGCATTTTGGTATATAACTTGTATTTTTCTGATTTTATGAATTATTTCTTATTTTTCTTAATTTTAAATGATTTAATTTAACGAAAGAAAATATTTAATTTTAAATTTTATTAAACATTTTTTAAAAGCTGATAAACATTTAGATTATATTTTTCTAAACATTTCCATATTTTATTTATATTTTTCTGATTATTAAATTAAAAGTTATTGAATTATCAATTTTATCATTTTTCTGCCTATTTTAAATTGACAGGTAGGACCTACCTGTCAGTTTTATTTTTAATTCAAAAATAAAAGAAAAGAAAAATAAAAATGTTGATGACATCATGCTGACGTCACAAATGACATCACAGAGACCTGAATCTCACAAATGGATTCAAATTCTTCAAATTTGTTGATTCAAACGAGATTTGAATTGGGTAGGGAGATAGAGGGAAGCAAGGCGAGTGCATGGGTGGTGAGGAAGTGACCGTATGGTCACCGGAGACCCGTCGGCGTCCGGTTGCGCGGCGGCCGGCGACGGCACATGACGATGGTTATCAATTGAGCTTAATCCAAAGGGACAAGTGCACCGGGAGATGCGTGGGCTCACCTAGAGCATGTAGGAACCGTCGGGGATGCAAGGGGGTAGCTCTACGGCGGCGAATTTAGCCGTGGTGACCGTCGGCAGTGAGAAAAGGAACGGCCGATTTCTCCGGCGCCACGGCTTCCCGGCATGCGATACTTATTGAGGAGGTGGAGGAGAACACGGCACATCTGAGGGTGCTCTCGGTTCCTCGCGAGGTGGCCGGAGTCGACGACGGCGTGCGGCGGCCGGACTATCTAGGGTTTCCGTGTTCTTCCCACAGAGGAAACGAGAGAGAGCAGGCGAGGGAGTGAGCGAGAGAGCTCGATGCGGACGTCTGCCCGCGACCTTATACTCGCAAAACGGCGGCGGCATGAGGTGGCAATCGGGGATGGCAGCGGTGGCACGCCTCTGGCCTTCTGGCCGGAGGTTGAAGAAAGAAATTAAATTCCACATTGCAATAACCCCCTGGAGTTTCTATTATTTACCACTAGGTCCTTCTGTTACTAAAAACTGTAAAAGAAAGCTTGTTTTCTGGGCTTTTTTGTGAAGAGAAAAATTAATAAAAAATATATTTGAATTCCTTATCCAATTTCACCACTCACCATGTTTTTTTTTGGTGAATTTGGAGAATATTTGTATTTTTTATTTGGGATGCTAGATTAAGTGGTTTGTTGTTTTCTCCTCATTTTTATTTATTTAATGGCTTTAAAATTATGCTTAGGCATGTTTAATAAAAGTACACACTCCATCTTGTGGATACCAAGGTGGTGTATTATAATTGGACAATTTTAGGTATAATCCCTTATAGAAAGTAGTTTAGTAAAACTATTGGGTACTGGTTCTATGCACTGTTGTGAAAATCATTTAATATGGAATTTTATTCCATGTCACACCAAATGATTATAATGGTTGAAGGAACTTGTTTTAGTTTTATAATACTATGTTATTTTCATATTTACAACTCTTAGTAATTTTGGTTGGTATTTTACTGGGGTGTGTGTTCTCTATGTTTGCTGTTTTTAGCACTTGATCAAGTGGAAAACATGTATGGTTTTGGGATCTTATTTTCTTGTTTTCCACATAGGTTCCAATATGGATATTATCCTATATTTGCTTTAGAACATGTAATCATTTACATGTGGGTGTATGGTTGAATTCTTGTTGTTTTCCATTGGTATTATGGATGAGAAAGATCTGGAAAACAAGGGAATTAATTTGTTTTCCCCTACCTCAACCTATCACCAGACATATGGATGCAAGGGCTTGTTATTATTTTCTCTCTTGCCAATTGTTTCCATTAAAGTGATTTTTGTTTGTTCCTCATCTATTATGAGTCTTGACAAGGCATAGAGGTTATAGTTTCACTAATATCTCTTAATATTTCACTCGAGAATTTCTTATGCTAGGCTTCCTTGCTAAACTAGTGTTTCTCCTTGTTGACTTCTGTTGCTTGATGTTCCTTTCACTGGTTTCCACTTGTCTTCAGGTATATCCTTGTTCAATAGCAAGTAAATTCATCTCTTGGATTCCACCTTCACTGTCTCACCCTAGTGGTGAAAACAACCAATTACTCCAAGCAAGGATTTTACTTAGATGATTATAATGTGGTTTCTTGTTTCCTTAGTGTTATTCTTTCTCTTGATTGATTGCAAAAGAAATATAGATGTATTTTATAACATCAATCTTCCCTATGCATATAAGAATAATTTGTTAACAAGGTAGCTAGTCTTGCCTCCAAATTACTACTCATATACAATAGGTTGAGATGTACCGGGTTATTCAACCTTCTGTTGTTTGTGCAAGACACTCAAGTGTTTGAGTATACAAACGTGGTCTGTTAACAAGGTATAGAAACTTGTTACCAAACTACTTCTATATAACACTAACATTGGAGTATCACACTGTTTCAAGAGTGTTAATAAGATCCGATCAATATATAAGAGTTTCCAGGTACTCTTATGATGGATTGGAATAACACTTCTAGAACATTCTAAATAATCTTCTTGAAGATCTTCATGTGGTAGTTCCTCCTTTCTTGTGGGTGCTTCTCTTGCAGAATATTCAGAGAAGATTAGAAAACAAGATACAATGGTCTAGCAAAAATAACAAGATTTGGATTAAGAGTTAGTTCATGCTTTTATTATCCTTCCATATACTTATTATTTTATTTCCCAAAAGATATGTACTTGTCTCATACATGATTAGTTTTACTTAGCTTTCCATTCAATTCCTCTAATAGAGGTTATACTTTTTGTTATCCTTACTTGTATCCAGAGATACTTCAGTTGTAGAATTGTTGGATTTGAGTAGAGGTGTGAAATGCTTATGGAATGATGACTTAATAGTAAGCGGATCAAATGGTGCATTGAGGTGTTGAGATTTCATATGTTCACTTGTATAAGGTGATTGTAACAATGAGCATGTGAAAGTTATTGAGGTTTAATGACTTATGTCATAGTTGTTATTTGTTCTCCCATGTGTCATGATCTACCTTATATTCATCACTTTATTGACTTTGCCATTCAAAATGTAGATGTAGATATTTGGGAATATCATATGTAATGATGAGGGTTCATCAGTGGTTGAAGAAGATTTATTTCTTCTTGTAAATACTTCTTTTATGATTGATGAAATATGTACAAATTCGATAAAGATGTTAATACAATTATCAAGTCATTTCCCACTTGTGGGTTTTGAGTTGACACTAGTTTGTATCTGTTGTGTTCTATTAAACCTTTGTTATTTGATTGTGAATGTGCACTTCACAATTATGAGATAGTTTATAAAGGGCAGATGTGACTGGTTGATAACTTAGAGAGTTGTTGTTTTATAGGTGATGACATCTTTGTTGATGAGATGGTTAAGTTGTGTATTAGTCATTGGTGAAAGTATGATCATCAATTATGAAATTTTGGATTATCACCCCTCTTTGAGTTCTAGATACCTAGTGAATTATCCCAAGTCACTTATAGACTTGAGGTTAGACTTGTTAAGAGTTAGTATTGGTCACAACCAATTATGGTTTGAGTAACCAGATGATTTGGTTTCTAGAGATACTATGTTATAAAGAGCACTCCAAATGTACTCTTGACTAGATGAACTAGACCTATTTCATCATGTCAAGTGAAACATTGGTCACTTTGATTCGTTTTAACTTCCGCGCCAAAATTCCCCGTAATTTTAGATGCATGCTTTGCAAATGAACATATTAAATTTAGATCCTTATAACTTCCCAAACACTGGGATGTTACACGAGGCCATATGCGGCAGTCATACGATCAGGCCAGCCTCCTCAACGCTGATACGCATCCAACGTATCTATAATTTTTGATGTTCCATGTTGATATGATGCCAATTGCTACATGTTTTCCGTATGTTTTCCTACGTTTTCTTACGTTTGTCGGGACTAACCTATTAACAAGATGCCAAGTGTCAGTTCCATGTTTTCTACTGTTTTTTATTTCAGAAAAGTTATTCTGGAAATATTCTCGGAATTGACAATTCAAAAGTCAGAAGTCTTAGAAGTCCCGAAGGGTCCAGAAAGTCCTGAAGAGCCCTGGAGGGGGGCAGAGGGTGGCCACACCATGGGGTGGCGTGGGTCCCCCTGGTGGCGCCGCCTGGTGCTGTGGCCCCCCTAGACACCCCCTGACGTCGCCCTTTCGCCTATTTATACTCCCCTGAGGGAAAACCCTAAAATAATCGAAGAAATTCCACAAAAACATCCGGAGGTCTGCCGCCGCCGCCGACAAGTTTCGGGGGACAGTTCTCTGGCACCCTGCCGGGACGGGGAAGTGCCCCTGGAAGCCATCTCCATCGACTCCACCGCCATCTCCATCGTCGTTGCTGTCTCCTATGATAAGGAGGGAGTAGTTCTCCCCCGAGGCTGAGGGCTCTACCGGTAGCTATGTGGTTCATCTCTCTCTCCCATGGTGTGATCTATATGTGATCGTGAGCTTTGTAATCTAGTTGCATAAGTAGATGTTACTATTCATCTTGTGCTACTCAATTGTTTTATTAATATGAACTTTGGAGTCACCTTGTCTTGCGGTGTGAAGGTGACAGTGTGCACATCATGTGTTTCTCCTCTATGAATTGTGGTGTTTTTATAGTACCTTCTAGGGCGCTCATAGTGACAACGTGGGGTTAACTAGACATGGGAATGCTTACTTTAAGGAATGATTTTTGCAGCCCTACGCAGTGATTAGTGTTCGTTATCCAACCGGAGAGAAGAGTAGTATAGTGAAGAGAAGATATTTAGTTATTCAATTATGTTATCATTGTTGAGAGTGTCCACTAGTGAAAGTAGGATCCCTAGGCCTTGTTTCCAAGCATTGAAACACCGTTTTCTGCATGTTGTTCTACATGTTTGCTTGCTGCCATATTTATTTCAGATTGCTATTATTACTTATAACCATCCATATTACTCGCATTTCACTATCTCTTCGCTGAACTAGTGCACCTATATACCTGACAAGTATATTGGGTGTGTTGGGGACACAAGAGACTTATTGTATCTTAATTGTAGGGTTGCTTGAGAGGGATATCTTTGACCTCTACCTCCCTGAGTTCGATAAACCTTGGGTGATCCACTTAAGGGAAACTTGTTGCTGTTCTACAAACCTCGGCACTTGGAGGCCCAACACTGTCTAGAAGAGTAGAAGCATGCGTAGACATCAAGCTCTTCTCTGGCGCTGTTGCAGGGGAGGTAAGGTAAAAGATACTCACATCCTTGGGTGTGAGTGCTCGGAGTTATTTCCTTTAGATTCTGCAATTTTATCTTTTTCTTTCTTGTTTTTACTAGTTAGGCTTAATGGAAAACAACAACAAAATGAGATAGCTTTATAATATTTATCTTGAGTTAGTACATGAAGTGTTTGAAGACAAAATTAAAAAACCTATGGAGCTTTATTTGCATGATAATAGCAATGTTATTAGTATGAATTCTTTGAACATCATTATTGCTAATGTTATGGAAAAGTCTAAGATTGGGGAAGCTAGTTTATATGAAAATGATCCTTTTAGTTCCCCAAGCACGGAGAAGAAAATTTGCTTTGATGATGAGCCTATGCCTGTTACATATAGTAGTGATCATGATTGGGAAAAGCACACTACTTTTGATATTGAAAATGATGATATAGAAAGCTCTAAACTTGTGGATGGTGTGTTTGAAAATCCTTTTGCTACTAATGATTGTATGCTTGATACATCTCCTCCTAGTAAAAATGATGATATGTTTACAAATGAACACATTTTGGAGGATAACTATTCTATTGCTTATGATGATATTATTCGTCCTATATATGATGATTGAAATGATGAATATGATATTTTGATTCCACCTACTATTGAGGAGAAAATTTATTTTGATGATACTATGCCTCTTATATTTGATGATTATGGTGATGATAATAAGATAGCTATTTTGTTGAATTTGCTCCCACTACTACTAATAATAATGACTATGCTTATGTGGAGAGTATTAATTCTTTTATGCATGTGGCTCGTGATAAGAATGTTTTATGTGATACCTATATTGTTAATTTTATTCATGATTATACTGAAAGTTATTATGAGAGAGGGAATCATGGTTTTA
The DNA here is from genome assembly GCA_028641055.1 of Alopecurus myosuroides. NCBI lineage: Eukaryota > Viridiplantae > Streptophyta > Magnoliopsida > Poales > Poaceae > Alopecurus > Alopecurus myosuroides. The sequence goes on along the minus strand of CM054057.1, from coordinate 252,188,310 downwards.
TGCATCTCAACAATATGAAGTTTCCCCTCTTTATGTTGAAATTTTGGAAATTGCACTTATTTTGTCATCCTATGCTAGTCACTTTGTGCTTCGTTGACTCGTTTTTCTACAAGATTATTTTTCATAGGAAGTGGGTTAGACTTAAATGTGTTTTACAGGGTTAGACTTAAATGTGTTTTACGTTTTCTTCTTGATGCTCTCTTTTGCTTCAATTCATATTTCTCATGTGATCATCTTCTCAAATTATCATGCCTAGCTAAAAGGCTTTAAATAAAAGCACTTCTTGGGAGATAACCCATGTTTTTATTTTTAAATTGTTTTCTCTGTTTTCTTTGAGTCAAGGGGTTGTATACTTCTGTAGCAACTCCTTTGTATTTTTTATTTTCATGTATTAGTTGAGCCAAGTAAAGCCTCCAGTGGAAAGTTGAGACTATATTTCGGATTTCTGCGCAGGAAACAGATTTCTGTTGTCCACTGTTAAAATCGTATAAAATCACAGAAAATTCAAAATGACATGAGTTTTTTTGTGCGTAATCCTGGGCTATATACGCAACTTTTCTTAGTTGAACACTTTTTTATTTGAGCAACACAAGATTATCGAAAAAATCGATATTTACCAGCTGTTCTGTTTTGACAGATTTCTGCCAACAATTGCATTTCCCTCTTAATCTCTTTATTTTGGTGTTATTTTGAGAAAAAGAGTTTTAAAAGAAGTTTTGAAAGTATATAATGTGTTTATGAGTGTTAGGCTTGTGTTGAAACTGAACCATGTGAATTTATTATTTCGATTTGCACTAACGTTGCTAATGAAGATTGTGCGAACTTTGGTGTGAAGGAAGTTTTCAAGGGTCAAGAGAAGAGGATGATATGATGTGATCAAGAAGAGTGAAAATACTAAGCTTGTAGATGCCCCGGTGGTACATCCCAGCAAATTCCAAGAAGACTCAAGCATTTAAGCTTGGGGATGCCCAAGGCATCGCCTTCTTCATCGACAAATTATCGGGTCACTTTTAGTGAAACTATATTTTTATTCAGTCACATCTTATGTGCTTTACTTCGAGCGTCTTTTATTTTTGTTTTCAGTTTGTTTGGTTTTCTTTGCTGTAATAAATATTTGGATCCTAGCATATTTCTTTGGGAGAGAGACATGCTCCGCTTTTTCGTTAGAATACTCCTGTGCTTCACTTATATTTGTTGAATATTCATGCTTAGATATTTTAGTGCTTCTAGCTCTTGTTTTGCATGCATCCTTTGTTCAAAGTTGTTAGCTTTTGTTGTTAGGTGGTTCTCATATGTGTGTTTTCTTGGAAATAGGAATGCTATTGTGATAGTTGGTATAGTGAAAAATTTTGCATGGTCTTGTAGAATGTAGATCACTAAATTGCTTCACTTGAATCATTGCTTTTGTTTTGAGATATTAATTTGCTTAATGGATAAACGGGAAGGACTAGTAAGTAGTAACTTTTAATGGTTGGTCTAAGAAACTTGAATCTGTGCCACACTTAAATTACCAGCTGATAGAAACAACGGTATATGATTGCTACGAGTGATACATTTTCGATCGGCCTTTTGGTACGCGCTACGGTCGGGGTAGCTAACAGTGACTTGTCACTTCCATGGACCCTCTTGGAGTGATTTGCATTGTGCCTTGTAAGATGATTCGCTTGCTGTAATCTTTTAACTCGTGAGTCTATGTTGCGGTTCCTGACACTTCCACCATCCATATTTGCTAGCCTCTTTGGTAGTGTGCATTGCCCTTTCTCACATTGAGAGTTGGTGCAAACTCCGCCAGTGCATCCAAATCCCGTGGGAGGACTTTGTTCTCCTACACATAAGCCCATATATTCTTCCTCAAAACAGCCACCATACCTACCTATCATGGCATTTCCATAGCCATTCCGAGATATATTGCTGCACAACATCCACCTCCATTATGTTACTTGATGATGAGCTTCATGGTTATTTATGCATACTGCTACACTGGCAGGAGCATGCAGTTGGATACATAAGAGATATTCCATTATGAGTTATGAGTACTAAAAGTGTGATGATTCATTTTAATATAGGATGTTGCCCCTACCGGCGAGGATATATAAAAAAAATATTAAAAAAAATGAAAAAGCCCAAAAACAAAAAAGAAAGAAAGAAAGGGCCAAAGAGAGAATAAAGAGAGAGGGGGCGCATCAATATCCTTTATACCACACTTATGCTTCATGTTTAGCACCAATGCTTCAGTTTGGAGAAAGTTTTCATATTATCATTCATTCATAACTATGTGGGGAACTTTACATTATAGAACTTGGCTTGTATATTCCAATGATGAGCCTCCTCAAATGAGCTCTAGGTCTTCGTGAGCAAGCAAGTTGGATGTACCCCCCCCCCCCACACTAGTTCTATTGGAGAGCTTTCATACACTTATAGCTCTATGTGCATCCGTTGTGTGGCAATCCCTACTCCTTGCATAGCCTCGGTTGTAAGACTTTCTCTTGCCTAATAACCACTTTCAGCTTTGTGAGATTTACTTCCATTGACCTTCCAAACCCCCCATAATGTTCTCTTTGCCATACCATCCCGGTGCCAGGGACCAACGCAGAACACTTGCTTGTTAATAGTGCGCAAATAGTTTAAGATTCAAGCATTGCATCGTGTGGAAAGCTTGACTTGATCCTAACAGGGGTTGTGAAGATCGTTTGACGTGCATGATATTGTTGTTCTTGAAAGCTTAAATCATCTCTAATAAACGTTTTGACGGTTAATAGTCTTTTAGTATTGAATCATTAAAATTTTTGCTTCTTTCTTCTTATTTGTTTATGCATTACTTTTTTATATCAAATATAGATCACAACTTTAGTTCGTTTGATCCTAGTTTACATGCTTTACTTTACATATTATGATCAAGATTGTGTGGTCGCATGTCACCTCAGAAATTATTTTGTTTTATTGTTTACCTACTCGAGGACGAGTAGGAACTAAGCTTGGGGATGCTTGATATGTCTCCAACGTATCTATAATTTCTGATGTTCCATGTTGATATTATACCAATTGCTACATGTTTTCCATATGTTTTCCTACGTTTACTTACGTTTTCCGGACTAACCTATTAACAAGATGCCAAGTGCCAGTTCCCTGTTTTCTGTTGTTTTTTATTTCAGAAAAGTTGTTCTAGAAATATTCTCGGAATTGGACAATTCAAAATCCAGAAGTCTTAGAAGTCCCGAAGAGCCCCGGAGGGAGGCCACAGGGTGGCCACACCATGGGGTGGCGCGGGGGTCCCCCTGGTGGTGCCACCTGGTGGTGTGGGCCCCCTGTCCACCTCCTGATGTCGCCCTTTTGCCTACTCCCCCGAGGGAAAACCCTAAAAGAATCGGCGAAATTCCACAAAAACATCCGTAGCTCCGCCGCCGCCGCCGACAAGTTTCGGGGGACAAATCTCTGTTCTGGCACCCTGCCGGGATGGGGAAGTGCCCCCGAAAGCCATCTCCATCGCCATTGTTGTCTCCTATGACGAGGAGGGAGTAGTTCTCCCCCGAGGCCAAGGGCTCTACCGGTAGCTATGTGTTTCATCTCTCTCTCCCATGGTGTGATCTATATGTGATCGTTAGCTTTGTAATCTACTTGAATAAGTAGATGTTACTCTTCATCTTGTGCTACTCAAGTGTTTTATTAATATGAACTTTGGAATCGCCTTGTCCCGCGGTGTGAAGGTGACAGTGTGCACATCGTGTGTGTCTCCTCTATGAATTGTGGTGTTTGTCTAGTACCTTCTAGGGCGCTCATAGTGACAGCGTGGGGTTAACTAGACATGGGAATGCTTACTTTAAGGAATGCTTTTTTGCAGCCCTACGCAATGATTAGTGTTCGTTATCCAACCAGAGAGGGTTAAGAGTAGTATAGTGAAGAGAAGATATTTAGTTATTCAATTATGTGATCATTGTTGAGAGTGTCCACTAGTGAAAGTAGGATCCCTAGGCCTTGTTTCCAAGCATTGAAACACTGTTTTCCGCCTGTTCTGCTACATGTTTGCTTGATGCCATATTTATTTCAGATTGCTATTATTACTTATAACCATCCATATTACTCGCATTTCACTATCTGTTCACCGAACTAGTGCACCTATATACCTGACAAGTATATTGGGTGTGTTGGGGACACAAAAGACTTCTTGTATATTAATTGCAGGGTTGCTTGAGAGGGATATCTTTGACCTCTACCTCCCTGAGTTCGATAAACCTTGGGTGATTCACTTAAGGGAAACTTGCTGCTGTTCTACAAGCCTCGGCACTTGGAGGCCGAACACTATCTACAAGAATAGAAGCGTGTGTATACATCAAACGCCGCCATGAGCAACCTCTCCATGCAGCAGCCCAGCGGTGACTGGTACATGGACATCGACGCCTCCTCGCATGTCGCTGGAAATGCGGGTAACCTCTCGACCTCTCATTATGTTTCAAAGCATAATTCATCTAGTCTCATTGTCGGAAACGGGTCTCGATTGCCTATCACCTCCACTGGTTCTTCCCACCTCACCTCACGCCCTTTTCACTTGAACAACGTTCTCGTTTGTCCACATATTATTAAGAATCTCATTGGTGTCCAAAAATTCACTACTGACAATCGTGTTTATGTTTCTTTTGATCACCATGGCTTCACTATAAAGGACCTAGCAACGGAGGTGATCCTCATGAGATCCAATAGTTTCAAAGAACTCTATCCTCTCTTGGGCTCACCGTCCACGTCACCCTCAGCCTTCACCCTCAACACCGAAGATTTGTGGCACCGTCGTCTCGGCCACCCGAGTCGTGCCTCCCTAGCCCGCTTAGCCAATAATTTTCTCTCATCATGTAATAAACCATTGCATTGATCCTCTTCATGTGAAGCATGTCAATTAGGTCGGCAGCCACGACTCTCCTTTTTAGATTCTAGTTCCTTCACTGTTTTCCCCTTCCAACTCATACATTGTGATTTATGGAGCGCTTCGGTTTCTAGTTTCTCTGGCTTCAAATACTATTTAATAATTATTGATGATTTTTCCCATTATTCATGGACCTATCCACTAAGAAACAAATCTGATGCAGCAAATGTGCTCATTTGTTTTTACAATTGTGTTCTCACACAATTTAAAGTTTATATTCAATGCATGCAATGTGACAATGGCGGTGAATTCATAAACACTCAATTCCGTTCTTTCTTCTTTCTCAATTGCGTCTCCTTTCGCATCTCTTGCCCTTACAGGGCCTCAAAACGGAAACGCCGAGCGTGGCATCCGCACCACCAACGACATTGTTAGAACCCTTTTAGTCCAAGCCTCCATGCCAGCCAAATTTTGGGTAGAAGGCTTACACACCGCAACCTACTTAGTTAACATTCGCCCATCTCGTGTTATCTTCAACAACACCCCCTACTTCCTCTTGTACGGCACCCACCTAAACTACAAATTTCTACGGAACTTTGGTTGTCTCTGCTACCCTAACCTCATCGCCACCTCACCACACAAACTTGCCCCACGCTCAACACGTTGTGTTCTCCTCGGTATGCCTCTCAAGCACAAAGGCTATAGATGCCTTGACTTAGCTATCCGCAAAGTCATCCTTTCATGTCACGTCATGTTTGACGAATCGATCTTCCCTTACAAACTTATCTCGACACAACATCGGAGATCACCAGGTTTTGCCGCACCGGATCCCGCCACAGAAAATCCCAACCACATGGCATGCAATCCCGAGACGATCCTCCTCGGATCTTGCGCCCACCCGTACGTGCGCGTAGCCATATCTCCCTCGGGATTCCACACACCTAGCCCAGCTGCCTCCCCCGCGCGCCACAGCACGGCACCCACCTATCCACCCACGGACGTCTCCACGCCCGCTAACAGCCCGGCCCTATCTCCTGGACCGCACTCCCCGTCGCCGTATTCTAGCTCGCCACCTCACCCGACGCTGCCTCCTCACGCTATTCCCGTAGCTCCATGATACGTCATAAACGTATCCTTAATTTCTAATGTTCCATGATGTTTTCATGTTATTTCCTACATGTTTTCTATACACTTTATGTCATTTTTATTGATTTCTAGGACTAACCTATTGACAAGATGCCACAGAGTCAGTTCCCTGTTTTCTGCTGTTTTAGTTTCAGAAAAGTTGTTCTGGAAATATTCTCGGAATTGGGAAATATGAAGCCCGGAAGTCTTAGAATTCCTGAAGGTTCCACAGAGTCCCGAAGAGGCCCGGAGAGGGGCCACACCAAAGGGCGGCGCGCCCCCTGGCCGCGCCTAGGGGTGATGTGGGCCCCTCGGGCGTCCACCGCCATCGCCCTTTTGCCTATATAATCCCCCCGATACGTGAACCCTAAATATATACCATTTTTTCTCGAGAAACACCTGAGGCCGCCGTCATCATCATCCCGAGATTGGGAGGGTTCTGGAGCTCTCCCTGGCACCTTGTCAGGACGGAAATTCATCACCAGAGGGGTCTACACCACCGTGCCCTCCTCCGAAGTGATGCGTGAGTAGTTTATCCATGGACTACGGGTCCATATAAGTAGCTAGCTGGTTGCCTTCTCCACTTTATGCCTCATGTTTAGATCTCGTGAGCTGCCCTACATGATAGAGATCATCTTTATGTAATGCTACATGTTGTGTTTGCTGGGATCTGATGAATGTTGAATGCTATGTCTTCTGATTATCAATCTATCATGGTATCTTCATGCATATGTTATTTATGATCTTGCTCTCCTTTATTAGTAGATGCTCTGCCCAAGTAGATGCTAGTAACTCCAAGAGGGAGTATTTATGCTCGATAATGGGTTCATGCCTCCTTTGCATCTGTGCTCGAGTGACAGAAATGTGATGGATGGAGGATGTGTTGTTGCCATTAGGGAGAAACCAATGGTGTTTACTTTGTTTACATTCTTTACATTACACACTTTACTTACTGCGATTATCTGTTGCTTGCAACTTAATACCCAACGTCTGTTCGGATGATATTCGGAGGGTGGATTATTAGTCATAGATGCAGTTAGATGACGGTCTATGTATCTTGTTTTAATGACCGCATGAATCACATAGTAATCTTTATGTCTTGCATATGCACGACGGTGCAGCCTTCATTTCTGTCAATTTGCCTAGCTGTAATTTGTTCACCACACATGTTATTTATTTTCTATGGGGAGACACCACTAGTTGACTGTGGATCCCGGTCCATTTTCTCATACTGATAATACACACACTATTTCCACTGTTTTCACACTGCTGCTACTGTTTTTATACTGTTTTCCACACCATACGTTTAACCTCTTTGTGTTTAGCAAATCCGGTGATATTGACAACCTCACTTCTTCGTTGGGGCAAAGAGATTTGATTGTGTTGTGTGGGTTCCACGTTGCTGCTGAACCGGTAGTGCGCCCTGCCATCTCAGCTGCATGAACCATCTGAAGTTACTCCTTCCTCCTACTGGTCGATTCAACCTTGGTTTCTTTCCGAAGGAAACTTGCTACTGTGCTCTTCATACCTTCCTCTTGGGATCTCCCAATGAACGTGTGTTACACGCGCATCAAGTTAATTTCTGGCGGTGTTGCCGGGGAGAAAGAGAATTTCTGCAAGGGGAGTATCTCACCTCCAACCTCTTTAATTTGTTATTGTTTTTCTTAGTTTATTTTATTTTTTCTTGTTTGCTTCTCTTTATCAAAAACAAAAAAAAATAGTTCTTATTCTAGTTGTAGTTTTTATCCTATTTTTAGTCTTGCTAAAATTACTACTGATGTTGTGTGTTGGGACACCCCAAAAGGAGGGTGTGATGAGCACAGCGGTAGGAAATTCCCCTTAGTTAAGAACCAAGGTTATCAATCCAGTAGGAGAAAGAGGACCTTCGGAAGGTTGATGCCACTGACGGTGGTGATGGCTCACCGGTGTCAGCAACAACGTGGAACCTGCACACAACACAACCAAAATACTTTGTCCCAACAGTACAGTGGGGTTGTCAATCTCACCGGTCTTGCTGAAAATAGATTAGACGTATAGTGTGGAAAATAATGTATGCTTGCAGTAAGTAAAGAAAGCAGGAAATTGCGGTGGTTTGTTTTAACAGTGTAGGAAAATGGACCGGGGTTCATAGGTTCACTAGTGGTGCCTCTCCATAAAAGATAGCATGCTGGGTGAACAAATTACAGCTGGGCAATTGACAAATAAAGGTTGCACCGTAGTGCACATTCATGACATGATGACTACTATGATATTTAGTGCGGGAATTACAACAATATACATAGACAGTAATCCAACTACATCTATGAATAATAATCCATTCTCAGGTTATCATCCGAACCCCCTTAGGTATTAAGTTGCAAGCAACAGATAACTGCATTAAACAAAGTGTGCAATGTAAGCAATGATTATACACGCGGGCACTCTCATCGTTGTTTTCTTCCTAATGGAAACAACACATCCTCCCCCTTCACGTTTCTATCACTCAAGCAAGGCGAAGAGGAGGCATGAACCTACTATCAAGCATAAATACTCCCTCTTGGAGTCACTAGCAACTACTTGGCCAGAGCAACCACTAGCAACGGAAAGCATGCAAGATCACAAATAACATATGCAATAAATACTGTAATAAACTTGGCATAAGTTCAATATTCATCGGATCCTAGCAAACACAGCACATAGAGTTACATAAGATCAATCTCGATCATGTTAGGCAGCTCACGAGATGAACTACTGCTATGGACCCGTAGTCCAAGGATGAACTACTCATGCATCACTCCGGAGGCAGGCATGGTGATGGAGAGGCCTCCGGTGATGATTTCCTCTCCGGCAGGGTGCCGGAGACAGCTTCAGAACCCCCTGATCTAGGGTTGACGGTGACGGCGGCTGCGGAACTTTTAGGGGATATTTGATCTGGTGTTTAGGGTTTTCCATCCGGGGGGAATAAATAGGCGAAAGGGCAGAGGCGGTGGAGCACTAGGGTCCCCACGCCACCCCCTCGCGGCCAAGGGGGCGCGCCACCCCATGGTGTGGGCCCCCTGATGCCCCTCTTTGTCTCCTCTTCGTTCTTTTGAATGCTTCCGGGGAAAATAGGCACTTCGGGCTTTGTGGGGGTCCAATTCTGAGAATATTTCCAGAACAACTTTTCTGAAACCAAAAACATCAGAAAACAGGGAGCTGACACTTGGCATCTTGTTAATAGGTTAGTCCCGGAAAACGTGTAAAAATGACATAAAGAAGGGAGAAAACATGTAGCAATTGGCATAATATTATCATGGAGCATCAGAAATTATAGATATGTTGGATACGTATCAAGCATCCCCAAGCTTAGTTCCTACTCGTCCTCGAGTAGGTAAACGGTAAAACGATAATTTCTGAGGTGACATGCTAATAACATAATCTTGATCATAAAAATGTAAATGCATATGCAAGTTGAGATCATGGAACTTAAAACACAAACATGATAAATAGGACTTTAATAATAAAGCAAAGCAATTAATTTTCATCATGAAGAGTATCTCAAATAAAGGATCATGAGAAACAACGCAAAGAAAGATAAACGTCTGTTTCAGGTATAGAGAAAGCATGGCAAAGTGATATTTCGCTAGTCCTTAAGAGTGGGGCAAAACATAAATGCCAGGACACCTTCAAAGTTCATGAGGAAGACTAGAGCAAATAATTTAAGAACAAATGATATAACATCATGAAGTAATTATTGATGTTTATGGGACAGTGCACATAGAACTAAGAATGGCAAAAATGCTCTCTCAGTTGTGCATAAAGTTAGAAGATGGAGACTCAACATAAAAGTAAAATAAAGGCCCTTCGCGGAGGGAAGCAGGGATCACTCATGTGCTAGAGCTTTTTATTTTATTAAACAAAGGTATTAAAATTTTGACACTCCTCACATCCATCTTTCACAAACCATGGCTAACCGAATCCTCGGGTGCCTGCCAACAATCACATACCGTGGAGGAGTGTCTATATTTTGGGAGATGTATGCTAATGTCAACGAATGGTAAACAAAAAATACAGTACGTCGCAAGCCAACTGGATTCACAAGAGCGGCTCCCATATGAAGGACGCATCTGGGTAGAAGGTCATCCCTCTTTCTCTTTTGTTTACACAATTATGCTTTGACTGATAAATCATGAGCAAAATAGTGAAGAGATTTTGTGTTTATTAATTTTGGGCTGGGAACCCCGCTGCCAGCTCTTCTATCATTTGGATAAGCGGATGAAGCCACTAGTCCAAGGTGTGAAATCCAATCAATAAGTGAGATAAAGATTCTCTATTGACGTCCTCATGAGCAAAAACAGGAACATAAAGCAGGAGTAATTTTGAAGGTTTTAAAGGTAACACATGAGCAATTTACTTGGAGTGGAAATTAAATACCACATGTAGGTAGGTGTGGTGGGCACAATGGGAAAAACTTTGGTTTAAGGGAGTTGGATGCACGAGTAGAGCTCATACTCAGTATAGGTGGATGCTAGCAAAAGACTGGGAGCGACAAATCAAGAGAGCATAAGAGCCATAATCATGCATAGCGACATAAACATCATTAATTAAAGCATAAGCAGTATCTAGTTCAAAAACAAAGTGGTCATGGAGGCTATTCGTGACTGGTTCATAGTCATAAGCATGGTGTGAGCATGCGCCAAGTCAACCAAATAAAACATTCGAAAGAGAATACCAAAAATTTATGCTTCCTTATGACAAGAACGGCTCATGAATCTTTCAATGACACATTAAACACTCTCAGCTATTTGAGGCTATTCATGCTAATCAACATCACAAGGCTTGAGAATTAAAATAACATTTAGCATGACATGAAAAAGTTCTAGCAACATTCTATACAAGCTTCTACTGGCACCAATATAAATTCTACTTTGAACAGCGGTTTCTTTCTCCCAACAAGCACCATACACATTATGTTTTAACAAAAACTCTCTAAATGCTACAGCAAGAAAACATTAGAGTACTCACTTAATACTACTAAAACTAACAGCTCTAATAAGAGATGCATGCAAAACAGGAGCTAAATAAATGCAGCAGCCAGACAAAGATTGAGAATACAAAGTATTCCGATGAAAAAGCGGGGCATGTCACTCTCCAATAAAAGAATGCTGGGGTCCAACCAAGTTTATTGCAAAAGTAAAAATAAACTGAAAAAAAAATGAAAGAAAAAATAAAAGATGCTCCAAGTAAAGCACATAAGATGTGAACGAATAAAAATATAGTTTCACTAGAAGTGACCTGATAATTTGTTGATAAAGAAGGGGATGCCTTGGGCATCCCCAAGCTTAGACGCTTGAGTCTTCTTGGAATTTTCTGGGATGTACCACCGGGGCATCCCCAAGCTTAGGCTTTTCACTCTTCTTGATCGTATCATATCATCCTCTTCTCTTGACCCTTGAAAACTTCCTTCACACCGAACTTCTCACAATCTTCATTAGCAATGTTAGTGCAATCGAAATAATAAATTCACATGGTTCAGTTTCAACACAAGTCTAACACTCAAAAACACATTAGATACTGTCACAACTTCTTTTAAAATTCTTTTTCTCAAAAGAACAGCAAAAGAAAGCGATTAAGATGCAAATGTAATTATTGGCAGAAATCTGTCAAAACAGGACAGCAGGTAAAGATGATTTTTTCGAAAATCTTATGTTGCTCAAATCAAAAAGTGGTCAACTAATAAAAGTTGAGTATACAGCCCAGGATTACGCACAAAAGAACTCAGGTCATTTTGAATTTTCTGTGATTTTATATGGAATAAACAGTGGACAGCAGAAATCTGTTTCCTGTGCAGAAATCCGAAATAAAGCCTCAACTTTCCACTAGAGGCTTTACTTGGCTCAACAAAAACTCAAAAGAAAATATATATCAGGGTTGCTAAGGTGATAGACAACACCCAGGTGCAAGGCACACAAAATAAAACAAAGGAAAACATGTTGAAAATAGCGAAATAAAACGGGTTGTCTCCCGGTAGCGCTTTTCTTTAACGCCTTTCAGCTAGGCATAGAAAGGAACTCAAGTAATTTCAAGCGAACCATTCAAATCAAGATTTGGAAATTCTTTAATAATGCATTGTATTTTATCTAAGTGAGTTTCATAGGCTCCTCTCTTAGTACTTTTAGGCTTACTATCTTCATCAAATAAATTCTCAGGAACAATCCAATCAAAATTCTTTTCATGGGCTTCGTGCAGTGCCACTAATTTAAAGGGGATTGGTATTTTATACTCGTTTTCATTATTAGATTAAGTTTTTTATAAAGCATCAACAATGTCTACCCATGAGTCAAGCATATTGAAATGATCAAAGACTTTTCTAGCTTCTATAGCAACATCTCCAAATTCTTTAAGCATAGTTTCTAAGATGAAGTTTCTTTTCTCAGCATCTTAAATGTTATTCAAGTTGAGGAACATATGTTGTATTATGGGATGGAGGTTGACAAACCTAGCTTCTAGCATGTGAACTAAAGACGTTGCAGCATTCTCGTAATTGGGAGCAAGTTCTAATATGGATTTTTCCTTAAAGTTGTCATGCTTACTAACATGATTAAAGAATTCTTTGATAGTGTCCTTTCCAATTATAGAGCCACTCCCTACTCGCAAATCGTTTAAGGTAAACTTAGGGAACAACATGATGAAAAATAATAACGTAGTGAAAAAAAATAACAACTAGAATAAGAACTAAAGAGAATCAAAACAAGAAAAAAAAACAAGACAATAAGCAAAATAAAGAGGTTGATAGTGAGAGACTCCCCTTGCCAGAAGACTTCTTCGTCCCCGGCAACGGCGCCAGAAATTTCCTTGATGTTGTGTGTTGGAATACCCCAAGAGGAGGGTGTGATGAGCACAACGGTAGAAAATTACCCTTAGTTAAGAACCAAGGTTATCAATCCAGTAGGAGAAAGAGGACCTTCGGAAGGTTGATGCCACTGACGGTGGTGATGGATCACCGGTGTCAGCAACAACGTGGAATCTGCACACAACACAACCAAAATACTTTGTCCCAACGGTACAGTGAGGTTGTCAATCTCACCGGTCTTGCTGAAAACAAAGATTAGACGTATAGTGTGGAAAATAATGTATGCTTGCAGTAAGTAAAAAAGCAGGAAATTGTGGTGGTTTGTTTTAATAGTGTAGGAAAATGGACCGTGGTTCATAGGTTCACTAGTGGCATCTCTCCATAAAAGATAGCATGCTGGGTGAACAAATTACAGCTAGGCAACTGCCAAATAAAGGTTGCACCGTAGTGCACATTCATGACATGATGACTACTATGATATTTAGTGCGGGCATTACAACAATATACATAGACCGTAATACAACTGCATCAATGACTAATAATCCACCCTCAGGTTATCATCCGAACTACCTTAGGTATTAAGTTGCAAGCAAGAGATAACTGCATTAAACAAAGTGTGTAATGTAAGCAATGATTATACACGTGGGCAGTCTCACCGATGTTTTCTCCCTAATGGCAACACCACATCCTCCCCCTTCACATTTATGTCACTCGAGCAAGGCGAAGAGGAGGCATGAACCCACTATCAAGCATAAATACTCCCTCTTGGAGTCACTAGCAACTACTTGGCCAGAGCAACCACTAGCAACGGAAAGCATGCAAGATCACAAATAACATATGCAATAAAGACTATAATCAAATTGGCATAAGTTCAATATTCATCGGATCCCGGTAAACACAACACATAGAGTTACATAAGATCAATCTCGATCATGTTAGTCAGCTCACGAGATCTAAACATGGAGGCATAAGAGAAGGAGACAACCAATGGACCCGTAGTCCAAGGATGAACTAATCACGCATCACTCTGGAGGCAGGCATGGTGATGGAGAGGCCTCCGGTGATGATTTACCCTCCGGCAGGGTGCCGAAGACAGCTTCAGAACCCCCCTGATCTAGGGTTGACGGTGACGGCGGCTGCAGAACGTTTCGGGGATATTTGATCAGGTGTTTAGGTTTTTCCATCCGGGGGGAATAAATAGGCAAAAGGGCAGAGGCGGTGGAGCCCTGGGGGCCACAAACCACTCCCTGGCGCGGCCAAGGGGGGCGCGCCACCCCATGGTGTGGGCCCCTGATGCCCCTCTTCGTCTCCTCTTCGGTCTTTTGGATGCTTCCGGGGAAAATAGGCACTTCGGGCTTTGTGGGGTCCAATTCCGAGAATATTTCCAGAACAACTTTTCTGAAACCAAAAACAGCAGAAAACAGGGAACTGGCACTTGGCATCTTGTTAATAGGTTAGTCCCGGAAAACGTGCAAAAAATGACATAAAGAAGGGAGAAAACATGTAGCAATTGGCATAATATTATCATGAAGCATCAGAAATTATAGATACGTTGGAGACGTATCAACTACTCCTTAGAACAGTAAGTTGTGTGAATTTAATAGCATCAACAACAATGATTTCATGAGCACACTTATTGCTCCACCTGCTCCTACTGCTGATTTTTATGAGATTAAGCCTGCACTATTAAATCTTGTTATGAGAGAGCAATTTTCTGGTGTTAGTACTGATGATGCTGCTGCCCATCTTAATAATTTTGTTGAACTATGTGAGATGCAAAAATATAAAGATGTATACGGAGATATTATTAAACTGAAATTGTTTCCTTTCTCTTTGAGAGAAAGAGCTAAAGAATGGTTGTTATCTTTGCCTAGAAATAGTATTGATTTTGGACTAATTGTAAAGATGATTTCATTGGAAAATATTATCCTCCTGCTAAGATTATATCTTTAATAAGTAGCATTATGATTTTTAAGAAACTTGATAATGAGAATGTTGCTAAATCTTGGGAAAGAATGAAATCTTTAGTAAAGAATTGTCCCACTCATGGACTGACTACTTGGATGATCATCCAAACTTTTGACGCAAGATTTAATTTTTCTTCAAGAAACCTTCTGGATTCAGCTTCTAGAGGAACCTGTATGTTCATGACCTTGGGGGCAGCAACAAAGCTTCTTGATAATATGATGGTAAATTATTCTGAATGGCACACTGAGAGAGCTACAATTGGTAAGAAGGTAAATTCTGTTGAAGAAACCTCCTCTTTGAGTGATAGAGTTGATGTTATTATGTCTATGATTGTTAATGGACATGCTCCTATTGATCCAAATAATGTTCCTTTAGCTTCTTTGGTTTCTCAAGAAGAGAATGTTGATGTGAACTTCATTAAAAATAATAATTTCAACACGAATGTTTATAGGAATAATTTTGGTAGCAACAATTATAGGCCATATCCTTCTAACAATAATAATGCTTATGGAAATTCTTATGTTAATTCCTACAACAGAAACAAAAATGTACCCTTTGATCTTGAGAACATGCTTAAGAATTTTATTAGTACAGAAACTGTTTTCAATAAATCTGTTGAGGAAAATTTTGGCAAAATTGATGTTCTTGCTTCTAAAGTTGATAGACTTACTCTTGATGTTGATTTTGTGAAACTAATGGTTATTCCTCATGAGGTTAAAGAAAGCAAAACTCTAAATGCCATCCAAATTCGAATTGATGACAATGTTAGGATGTTACCTGAATTGCATGCTAGATGGGAAAGAGAAGATAGAATAGCTAGAAAGAATAATATAGCTAATGTTTGCACCATTACCACCACTAGTAAAATTGAAGCCTCTCATGATAGTAAACCTTCTACTATCAATGGTAAAGTAATTGGTGTTTGCAATACTCCCAATTCTGCTATTAAAAATGCAAAATTGCCTGAAACTACTAAAAATGTTCCTGATAATAGTGCTGAAATTTTTAGAAACATGGGAGACAATGGTCCCATTACCTTTTCTAAAAATGATCTTGACTTTGATGATTGCAACATAACATAAGTGATTAATTTCTTACAAAATCTTGCTGGTTGTCCTAATTCTAGTGCTATGAATATGGCTTTCACAAAACATATTACAAATGCTCTCATGCAAATTAGAGAGGATGAATTAAGATATGAAGCCTCTATCCCTAGGAACTTAGATGATGGTTGGGAACCTATCATTAAAATGAAAGTGAATTATTTTGATTGCAATGCTATATGTGATCTTGGTGCTAGTATCTCTGTTATGCCTAAAAACTTTATGATATGCTTGATTTACCACCATTGGAACACTGCTATTTGGATGTTCGTCTTATTGATAATGTTAGAAAGAAACCTTTGGGGAGAGTTGATTATGTCCTTATAATGGTTAATAACAATCTTGTCCCCGTTAATTTTGTTGTCTTGAATATTGAATGTAATGCTTCTTGTCCAATTGTTTTGGGAAGACCTTTTCTTAGAACTATTGGTGTTGTTATTGATATGAAAGAGGGGAATATTAAATTTCGATTCTCACTCAAGAAATGTATGGAACACTTTCGTAGAAAGAGAATGAAGTTGCCTTTTGATTCTATTATTTGAAAAAATTATGATTTGGATGCTTCTTCACTTGAAAACACGTGAATCCACTTTTCTTGGGCCTAGCTAAAAAGCGTTAGAGAAAAGCACTTATTGGGAGATAACCCATGGTTTTATTTTTGCTTTATTTTTCTCCATTTTATTTGAGTCAATGGGTTGTATAATTATGTAGAAACTCCTTTGTATCTTTATTTTCATGTTTTAGTTGTGCCACGTAAAGTTTCTGACGAGAGTTGGAGTTGGTTTTGGATTTCTGCGCAAGAAACAGATTTCGGCTGTCCACCGTAAAAAATCGTGAAAAATCCAGAAAGATCAGAATGAACTGAAATTTTTTGTGCTTATTCCTCAGATAATTACGCAACTTTTTAGTTCTTTGTTTTTTGATTTGAGCAACGTAAGTATCCCGAAAAAATTCGTCTTACATACTGTTCTAGTTTTTGCAGATTTTGCCAATTTTCTTGCATTTGCTCTTTTACGATGTCAAGTGGATTTCCTTGCTTCACAAAACATCAGTGGCTGTATCTAATGTTTAAAAGTAGAAATAGCACTTGTTCCCATACAGAACCCATGGATTTTTTATTGTTTCACTAACCCTCTGATGTGAATTACTCTTTGAGTGTGGTGTGAAGGAAGTTTTCAAGGGTCAAGAGAAGAGAGTGATATAATGTGATCAAGAAGAGTGCAAGGTCAAATCTTGGGAATGACCACGTGGTTCATCCCAGAAAATTCTAAGAACACTCAAGCATCTAAACTTGAGGATTCCCAAGGCATCCCCTTCTTCATCAACAATTTATCAGGTCACTTCTAGTGAAACTATATTTTTATTCGGTCACACTATATGAAATTTACTTGGAGCATCTTTTATTTTTCGTTTTGTTTTCTTTTCTACAATAAAAATCATTGGAAAATAGCATCCTTATTTGGGAGAGATACACGCTCTTCTTTTTCATTTGAATACTAGTTATGCTCGTATTCTTAGTTTTTCTTCTAGCTGCTGCAAAAAATCCTGTTTAGCTCCTGTTTTTCTTGCATATCTTATTCAGAGATGTTAGTTTTAGAAGAGTTATGTGAGTACTCTCATGATTTCTTGCTGTATCATTTAGAGAGTTTTTGTTAAAACATATTTTGTATGGTGCTTGTTGTGAAAAGAAAATGTTGCATGTTGTAGAATTTATAACGATGCAAATAGAAACTTGTATAGATTGTGGCTAGACTTTTTCATATCATGCTAGATGTTATTTTAATTCTAAATCCTAGTGGTTATTTAGTAACATGATTTGTCACAAATAGCTGAGAGTGTTTAATGTGCCATTGAAAGAATCATGAGTTGTTCACGTCATTTTGAAGCATAAATTTGTGGTGTTCTCCTTTGAATGTTTTATTTGGTTAACTTGGCACATGCTTACACCATGTTTATGACTACAAACCAGTCACTTATAGCCTATATGATCATTTAGTTTTTGAACTCGTGGTACCAATTATGCTTTGATTAATGATGTTTTTGTCGCTATGCATGATTATGGCCTTTATGCTCTCTTGATTTGTCGCTCCCAGTCTTTTGCTAGCCTCCACCTGTACTGAGTATGACCTCTACTCGTGCATTCAACTCCCAAAAACCAAAGTTTGCCAAACGTGTCCACCATACCTACCTACATGTGGTATTTAACCGCCACTCCAAAGTAATTGCTCATGTGTTACCTTTAAAACTTTCAAAATTACTCTAGTTTTGTGTTCCTGTTTTAGCTCATGAGGACGTAAATAGAGAATCTTTATCTCACTTGTTGATTGGACTTTCACACCCTGGACGTAAATAGATAGAAGAGCTGGCAGCGGGTTGCCCAGCCCCAAATTAATACAAACAAATTCTCTTCACTATTTTTGCCCCTGGTTTATCAGTCAAAACATAATTGTGTAAACAAAAGAGAAAAAGGGATGACCTTCTACACCAATTGCGTTCTTCAATGGGAGCCTCTCTTGTAAAGTCTAGTTGGCTTGTGACGTACTGTATTTTATGTTTACCATTCGTTGACATAAGCATACAACTCTCTAAAAAATAGAGACTCCTCCACGGTATGTGATTGTTGGCAGGCACCCGAGGATTCGGTTAGCCATGGTTTGTGTAAGATGGTTGGGGGAGTGTCAAACATTTTATACCTCTGTTTAATAAAATAAAAAGCTCTAGCACATGAGTCATCCATGCTTCCCTCTGCGAAGGGCCTTTCTTTTACTTTTATGCCGAGTCTCCATCTTCTAACTTTATGCATAGTTGAGAGAGCATTTTTGCCATTCTGAGTTTAATGTGCATTTGTCCCAGAAACATTATAATTGATTCATGATGTGTTATTGTTTGTTCTCAAATTATTTGTTCTAGTCTTCCTCTTAAACTTTAAAGGTGTCCTGACATTTATGTTTTGCCCCACTCTTAAGGACAAGCGAAATACCACTTTGCTATGTTATCGCTATGCTTGAAAAAAAGTATAACTTTCAGTGCATTATTATTCATGATCTTTTATTTGTGTTACTTCTCATGATGCAAAGTGATTGCTATGTTTTATTGCTAGAATTATATCTATCATGCTTGTGTTTAAAGTACTATGATCTCAGCTTACATATGCTTTTACAATTTAGATGATCTAGTTTATATTGGTAGCATGTCACCTCAGAAATTATGTGTTTTTATTGTTTACCTACTCGAGGATGAGTAGGAACTAAGTTTGGGGATGTTGATACGTCATAAATGTATCCTTAGTTTATGATGTTTCATGTTGTTTTCATGTTATTTCCTACATGTTTGCTATACACTTTATGTCATTTTTATCAATTTCCAGGACTAACCTATTGGCAAGATGCTATAGACCCAGTTCCCTATTTTATGATGTTTTTAGTTTCAGAAAAGTTGTTCTGGAAATATTCTCGGAATTGGAAAATTCAAATCCCAGAAATTTTAGAATTCCCAAAGGTTCCACGGAGTCTCAAAGAGGCCCGGAGAGGGGCCACACCATAGGGAGGCGCGCCGCCTGGCCGCGCCTAGGGGTGTTGTGGGCCCCTTGGGTGTCCACCACCATCGCCCTTTCGCCTATACAATCCCCCCGATACGTGAACCCTAAATATGTACCACTTTTTTCCGAGAAACACCCGAGGCCGCCGTCATCGTCATCCCGAGAGAGGGAGGGTTCTGGAGCTCTCCCCGGCACCCTACCGGGAAGTAAATTCATCACTGGAGGGGCCTACACCACCATGCCCTCCTCCAAAGTGATGCGTGAGTAGCTCATCCCTAGACTACGGGTCCATAGCAGTAGCTAGATGGTTGTCTTCTCCACTTTATGCCTCATGTTTAGATCTCTTGAGCTTCCCTACATGATCGAGATCATCTTTATGTAATGCTACATGTTGTGTTTGTTGGGATCCGATAATTGTTGAATGCTATGTCTTCTGATTATCAATGTATCATGTTATCTTCATGCACACATTATTTGTGATCTTGCATGCTCTCCGTTATTAATATATGTTCTACCCAAGTAGATGCTAGTAACTCCGAGAGGGAGTATTTATGATCGATAGTGGGTTCATGCCTTCTTTGCATCTGTGCTCGAGTGACAGAAACGTGACGGATGGAGGATGTTCTATTGCCATTAGGGAGAAAACAATGGTGTTTAATTTGTTTGCATTGTTTACATTACACACTTTGCTTACTACGATTATATGTTGCTTGCAACTTAATACCCAACATTTGTTCGGATGATATTCGGAGGGTGGATTATTTGTCATAGATGCAGTTGGATGACGGCCTATGTATCTTGTTGTAATGCACGCATGAATCACATAGTAACCATTATGTCGTGCATATGCACTACGGTGCAGACTTCATTTCTGTAAATTGACCAGCTGTAATTTGTTCACACACATGTTATTTATCTTCTATGGATAGACACCACTAGTGAACTGTGGATCCCGGTCTATTTTCTCATACTCATAATACACACATTGTTTCCCCTGTTTTCACGCTGCTGCTACTGTTTTCATACTGTTCTCATACTGTTTTCCACACCATACGTTTTAACGTCTTTGTGTTCAGCAAAACCGGTGAGATTGACAACCTCACTGCTTCGTTGGGGAAAAGTTATTTGATTGTGTTGTGTAGGTTCCACGTTGCTGCTGAACCGGTAGTGCATACTGCCATCTCAGCTGCATCAACCTTCTGAAGTTACTCCTTCTTCCTAGTGGTCGATTCAACCTTGGTTTCATTCTGAGGTAAACTTTCTACTGTGCTCTTCATACCTTCCTCTTGGGTTCTCCCAACGAACGGGTGTTACACGCGCATCACTCCACCCCAAAACGCACACAGAATGCACACGCGGGCAAAATCCGGTTTTCTATAACCTAAATCCCTGTTTTCGCTCACGACCACTTCTGATTCGATCTCTCCCATCCCATCTTTGTACCGTGCAGCTCTCAAAGACCCTAACTGGTACAATGCGATGCTAGAGGAATACAATGCCTTAATTCAGAATGACACGTGGTCGCTAGTGCCTCCTCCTGCAGGTGTCAATCTTGTGTCGGGGATGTGGATCTACAGGCATAAACTTCATCCAGATGGTTCGCTAGCTCTCTACAAGGCACGATGGGTTCTATGCGTGTCGGATATATACCAGCTAGGGGTATATCAGATGGTGTCCTAAAGTGCCAGATTACCAGGGTGGCCTGAATGGTAATGGGCTACGGTCCATAAGGCGGCCTAGTAAGCTGACGCACAGAAGCCGGATTCTAGAAGAACCCGGATCACGGCCCGCGTGGTACGGCTTGGAGTAGAAGGCGGATTCTTGCCTTCCAAGTTAGAACATACCGTAGTCTTCCAGGTTTCCTATTCTGTAAGCCCTAACCCGGTTATTATATAAAGCCGGGCGGGAGATAAGAAAGAGAGACATTAAGCTAGAAGCTAACTCGCCGAGAGGTTGATCCTTGTCGAGTAGCTAAACCTAACTCATGTTGTACTTTGTATACTTCAGGCTTCAGCCCTGATTTAGTGAGATTGCAGGAGTAGGAACGCTGCCTAGTTGCAATGTACCGAACCTGGGTAAAACCTCGGTGTCATTGTCCATCATACAACCACGTCCCCCACAATCTTATCGGTAGTCTCATACACCCCCGTCTATGAATTCTACTACGATGTCTCGACAGTTGGCGCCCACCGTAGGGCAGCAACGTCAGGCGTGATGTTTCGATCGGGGATACTCGGAGGAATTGGCAGTAACATAACTGTCGGGAGTCTGGAATTCGACAACAACGTTGGGCGCTTCCTCGACAACGGATCGTACATGCTAGCACAGAATCATCTTGTAAGTGCCCGCGTTTTACCGATTGGATCTGCAAACATCTTTATCAGATTAACTGCATAAGCAATGGGATTCTGTGGTGGAAGCAAATTTATCCCACCCGCCCTATACCCAGTCGAAGAAGACTATGACGCCGGATTTTGCTCAGATCGCCGATACTCTGCCGAATCGCACTTTATCGGTATGGTGCATTCCGAGATCGTCGAAACCACGGAAAACAACAATCCCACAACAGAGGTGGAAGATCCGACATCGGTCAACATGACGAAAAACTCGGAAGCTGACTCTGTGATAGCCGCCAGTGAGGCGAGATTGGAGTCGGAACCCGGATCGGACCAGTTTGATACCGAAGACAAAATGTAGACGCTTTCGAGAGAAAGGTCAAATCTTTTAAAGAGGGATTCCACGAAGTACGGATGGCAAAACCGGCTGAAAACACGGATGCTGAAAGTCAGGAAAGCCCTAGAACACCTCCACCAGAGGAAAGAGAGGATGGAGAAGCCAATCCAACTTACCCAGATGTCAAGGAATTGACAAAGGAAGAACCTGGTAAAAAACCTCCCTCTTCCAAGAAAAAACACAAAGCTTCCAAGAAACTCCAATACAAGCTCCGGAAGAAAAAATTGGCTGATCCAGCCAACGAAAACCTGGAAGCAGGAGGAGGAAGTGGAGTTAAGCATGCGGAGAAGAAAACAAAGGAAATCTCTGTTCCGCCAATGTCAGAACAAGACGAACAGGATCTACTTTAAACACCAGTGGGACCCCACGAACCCCCTAAAGTGCTGGAAGTCAGGAGACAAGCTCTCCAAAGAAAACATCAACATCTATTCCGAACTCGGGAACATCTCCAAAAAACCCAAGCTGACATTAAGTTAAAGCAGGAAGAAATCGAGGAGTATGAGAGAAGGAATAGATCTGGCATTAAACCTACACGGTTACCCGGAATCGCAAGACCGGAAGTACTGCCGCCAAAGGAAGGGTTTCAAAACCTGGCCTGGCAAAAGCAAGTAAACGGCAAAGATGCTAGGGCGAACCTATATACAAAACCGCAGCGGAAAACGCGGAGGCCGCGTTCGCCATCCTCAACAACGATCTGTACTCCAATGGCGAAAAACTTCAAGGGGTGTATGCTTTCTTAGGAAAAGCATTGCAACAGCAACAGCGAGGGAAAGAAAGATCAGGGAAGTTGCATGACGACTCAGCCCTATGCAAAACAGCTACTTGCGCTGCTGGAGCACCTGGACCTGAAGAACCTGGAGATTCAAATAATTCGGAAGAGAAGAAAGAAGATCCGGGAAAGGACAAGAAAAAGCCTGATAACAAGGATGCAGCGTCCAGAACCGGATCCCATCTGCCAAAAGATGGAATTAATCCCCGAGATCGGGAATAACGAAATCGGAAAGACGGCAAAACAATGCCGCCTCCGAGATGCCCTGCTGAAAAAGCCGGAAGATACGACATTCCTCACAGGCGTGAGAGATCCCGTACACCTCCCAGGAATAAGGAAATACATAGGAGCAGAACTCCACCTTATCACAAAGAGCATGATAACGGCGGAAATAGAGACAACCCTGGAAGAGCGCGTTCGTGCAACAATGGAAAAGAAAGGAGCAGATCCCCTTCTATCCATTCAGCCGGGAGATACTCCGCACACATTGATAGAGCGGAAAGAGATGATCTATACTTTGGACCCAAGTGTTTCACAGACAGGATCCGAAGAATAACTCCACATTCTGGCTTTGCCAAAGTTGGTCCAACATATCAAAAATACACCGGCAGTACAAACCCGGATACCTGGCTCTCAGACTATTACACAGGCGTCCAGATTAACAATGGGACAGACCTAGAGGCAGTAAAATTCCTCCCCCTAATGTTACTGGATGGAGCCAGAGACTGGATCAACGGGCTTCCGTCAAGAACTGTCGATAGCTGGGATGATATGGCCAGAGTATTTACTCAGCATTTTCGGGGAACGTACAAACGCCCCAACAACATCAACCAGTTAAACCACTGCACCCAGTTTGAAGATGAACCATACGAGGACTTTATCTCAAGGTGGACTGCAATGAAAAATAGCTGTTCTGGAGTAATTGACGTACAAGCAATGCATGCTTTCGTCAATGGCTTAAAACCCGGACTCGTACCGTTCATGATCGGTTCCAAAAAGCACAAAGATCTTGGATCTATGCTTACAACCGCAAATGAGCACGCAGCGGCCGAAGATGACATCAGAGCGAGAGGTGGCAATATCAATACTTTGATTAAAGCCAAAAAGACTCCTCGTCCTAAGAAAAATGCAGCTTCAGAAACACAGCAAAAACTCAAAGAAGTTAACATAGCCTTTGGAAGAGAAAATGGGAGAAAATGGAAAGGACGAGGCATAGAACCAATCAAATACACCAAAGAAGAGTGGGAAAGAATAAAGTCGGAAAACTGTGTCCACCATTCGCAATTTGGAAACCCACCCATACGAACACACAATGCCGGCTTAACAAGCATATGAAAGGCAGTGCAGGATCCGGAAGCAAGGGAAAAAATTCCAAGAGAAAATTCTCCAAGCAAAAGCCAGAAGCTGGAAAAGAAGACAGTGAATCGGACACTGACGAAAAAATCCAGGAACAACAGCGAAAAGGCGAGCCTAAGTTTCCGAGAGTTGAAGGAGAATGTAATCTAACTTTCCTGGCAACTCCGTCAGCGAAGGTGGAAAATAGAACCCTTTGAGAAATAAACGCGGTTGTCCCACCAACCCCGAAATTCTTGAAATACTCTAATACACCAATTACCTGGGATCAATCTGATCATCCCGGAAATATCCCAGAACCCGGCACACAAGCTTTAGTTGTAAGCCCTATTGTTCAAAACACTAGGCTAAAAAGAGTGCTGATGGATGGAGGATCCAGCATTAACATAATGTACTTGGATACATTGAAGCATCTGCGAATCTCCGAGACACAGCTCAATCATAGTAACATACTCTTTCATGGCATCATCCCTGGCAGGCAAGCACGATCCCTAGGAGAAATTTCCCTAGAAGTAACCTTTCGAGAGAAAGAACATTTCCGGCAGGAAAAAATATCCTTCGAGGTTGTGCCGTTCGAAAGCGTGTATCACGCAATACTCGGACGTCTAGCTTTCGCCAAGTTCATGGCAAGATCATGTTATATCTATAACAAGCTGAAGATGCCTAGCCAAAAGGAGGAGTAATCACCATAAGTGGAGACTTCAAATTGGCAAACGAGCTGGAAAAAGAAAACACCCTTTGTGCAGAAAAAGTGATAGCAAAGGAGGAATTAAAGGAGCTAGCAAAAGAAGTATCGCCTACAGAAATACCGGCAGGAAAAGAAACACGGAAGCCGGCAGACAGCTTCAAATCTTCCGTGAATACAAGACAGGTTATCCTAGATCCCAAAGATCCGACAAAGTTTTTCATAGTGGGAACTAGCATGACTGACAAATAGGAAAGCGAGCTCATCAAGTTCCTCCGTGAGAACTGGGACATTTTCGCGTGGTGTCCAGCGGACATGCCAGGCGTAACCAGGGAACTTGCTGAGCACCTACTCAAGGTAATTCCGGGATCTAAACCCGTCAAGCAAGGTCTCCTCGATTTGACGGAAGAAGACGGAAGGCTATTGGCAAGGAAATTATCCGGCTATTAGCAGGTGATTTTATCCGGGAAGTTATACATACTGAATGGTCTGCAAACCCAGTATTAGTCCCGAAGAAAGATAGTACTGCTCTCAGGATGTGTATAGATTACACCGGCTTGAACAAATTGTGTCCAAAAGATAGGTTCGCGTTACTGCGAATCGATCAAATAATAGATGCCATTGTAGGCTCTAAGCTTTTATGCTTTTTGGACGCTTATTCCGGGTATCATCAAATACGCATGAAGGAATAAGACCAAATTAAAACCTCCTTCATAACTCCATATGGAACATACTACTACATAACCATGCCTTTTGGCCTGAAGAACGCATGTGCAACCTACCAGCGCTGCATGCAATGATGTTTGCATAGTCAGATTGGCAAAAATGTTCACGTTTATGTGGACGATATTGCCGTCGTTTCCAAGGAAAAAGACACGTTCCTTGAAGATCTGCGAGAAACCTTCGAAAATTTGCGCACTTATAAAATGAAGTTAAATCCATTAAAGTGCGTATTCGGGGTTCCCTCGGGAAAACTTCTGGGTTTCATCGTTTCTCACAGAGGAATAGAAGTAAATCCGCAAAAGATCAAGTCAATCCTAAACATCTCAAGGCCTACGTGCTTAAAAGATATACAAAGATTGATGGGTTCTGCAGCTGCCGTCAGCAGGTTTATAAGCCGGCTAGGAGACAAAGCTCTGCCATTATACAAATTGTTGAAGAAATACGACAAATTTGAATGGACAGAAGAGGCGGACAAAGTGTTAACCCAGTTAAAAGAAACCTTGATGCAAGCTCCGATTTTGGCATCGCCAAAAGACGAAGAACCCATGTTATTGTACCTCACAGCGACAAATAGGGTTATCAGCGCGGTGATAGTTGTGGAAAGGCGGAAAGACGAGCAAACCATACCAGATCAACATCCGGTGTATTATGTAAGTGAAGTTTTTTCCGAGTCCAAGCAAAGATACCCGCACTATCAAAAACTGGCATATGGTGTATTTTTCGCACCTCGAAAACTCCGCCATTACTTCCAAGGACATTCCATAACAGTGGTATGTAAAGCACCACTAGGGGATATAATCAACAATGCGGACGCAACAGGCCGAGTAGCCAAATGGGGCATCGATTTAGTTGCGTTTGACATTAAGTACCAACCTCGGACGGCAATAAAATCCCAGGTATTGGCAGATTTCAGCGCTGATTGGACAAAAGCAATGGAAAACACACCAATGCCGGAGTCGGAATACCTGGGTTA
The DNA here is from genome assembly GCA_028641055.1 of Alopecurus myosuroides. Classification (NCBI taxonomy): domain Eukaryota; kingdom Viridiplantae; phylum Streptophyta; class Magnoliopsida; order Poales; family Poaceae; genus Alopecurus; species Alopecurus myosuroides. The sequence goes on along the minus strand of CM054057.1, from coordinate 252,161,677 downwards.
TGCATTTTGATGGATCAAAGATGAAGGAGGGCGCTGGAGCTGGTGTAGTCCTAAAATCCCCCAAGGGAGATACAATGGAGTACGTATTACAAATACACTTCAACCCCAGCAATAATGTGGCAGAATACGAGGCTTTGCTTCATGGCTTGCACATTGCAAAAGAAATAGGTGTCAAATGCATCTTATGCTATGGCGACTCAGATTTGGTACAGCATCAGCTCAAGCAAACATGGGACACCAAAAGCCCCATCATGGCCGAATATCGGAGAATGGTGGAGGAGTTTGCAATTTTCTTCCTGGGATTTGAAGTACTTCATGTAAAAAGGGAATAAAATTGGAACACGGACGCACTAGCCTGCATGGGCTCGGAAAGAGTGAAAACCCTACCACGAGGTGTGTTTGTCCAGCATTTGCACGAACCATCCATAAAAGGTGGAGATGTCGACTATCCTCTCGTTTCCGAATCAATCAAAGTCCTGCTCGTTAACCCAGATTGGACAATTGCATATCTAAACTTCTTAGGTTGTGTTTGTTTGGGCTGAAGCTCCACGGCTGCAGCTGCTACGACTCCAGCTGGCAGAATCAGTTGTAGCTGCCAACTGGGGCTGGAAGGTTGGAGCCGTCTCGTGTCTGTTTGTTTCGCCGGCTGATATAGCTGCGGCTGCACCTAAAACGTGTTGAAATGACCGGAATGCCCCTACATTTCTATAGATCAGGATTAAGTGTTGATTGTACCGTATAACTGTAACAACAACTTTGAGAAGTATATCTGCATCAGATGAGCAGTTTTAACTAAATTTTATGATAATTATATTTGTTTAATCCTCTCTTTGTTCCTGTACCCGAGGCTTATAGTTTTCTGACGCTTGTAGTAGCTGACTGGGAATAATTAAGTTAACATGAGAGATGATTAAGCACATGTAGACAAACAATTTGTAAATCACTTGAGTGCAATGCTTCAGATCTAGCAACATCAAACAGTGAAACGGGGCTGTGCACACTCATTGATGGGGGGATAGTAACCCGGTAGGCCCACTTCAAGATATAATCCGGCCCGAGGTGTGCTGAGCGATACCCGGCTAGGGGTAAAGAGATTACCGGAAGGCCCAAAGGCTTGTGAGATTCGTAACCCGGATTGTGGGCTGCGATAAGGAAAGTTAGGGGTTTGTACGTGGAGTTCGAGTAGGACTCAAGATGTGCCTTGAAGGGCAAGTTAGGGGTGTACGGGTGTCGGGGGGTTACCCCCGAGTAGGGTAAAGACAGGTGGTAAAGGCCGCTTACAGAAGAGAGGTTTGGTCGAGTAGCCGACTACCGGGTACTCGCTACCCGGTCGACTGCTACCCGGTCTCACCCCAAGATGACCAGAAGGAGATATCCATCAGTTTCTACCATGTCGAGTAGAAGGTTTGGCCCGAGTACAATTGGCGGGAACATTTGGCGGGAAACTACTCGGGCAGGAAGTCAAAGGAGCCGTTCTGACACAGGATCCCGCGTATCCTGGGTCCGTACTTGGCAGCATTCGAACTACTGTTCACGTGGGGACGGCCTGCCTGACAGTGACAGCATGGAAGCAGTCAGTGGCAGGATAAGGGGGGCCTACTCTGTGACTAGGTACAGTGATACCAGTCTGTCCCCTAGTTTTGCCCAACGACTTTACAGAAGCAGCCAAGACCAACGACCAAAGATGTCAGCGGGTACTCGGAGAAAGGACAGTGTGCACACTATGTCGACACTTGTCTAGGATTTGGACGTATCCGGCTGGGCACCATGTATATAAGGTGCCCCGCCGCCTCCTGCGCGAGGCATGCTCCCAGAGGCTCTCACCTGCTCCCATAGTGGCTCACTAGAAACCCTAGAAACCCAAGTTCTTGACCTAGCTCTACTCGGAGAGGGGCAGGGGGCTACTCGGTAGCGATATCATTTGTATTGTACCTACTCGGAGAGACACCGTAATACATAGAGAAAGGCAGGAGTAGGGGTTTTACCTCCTCACGAGGGCCCTGAACCTGGGTACATCGTGTTGTTTGTGTTGTGTGGATCTTACCTCACGCGGCTACTCGTCGCGTGATCCCTCCCCGGACACCTCCAGCGTCCATCGTCCCCACATCTTTAGCCATCCCATGGCATCTGCCGTGACACCACCTCGACAGTTGGCGCCCACCGTGGGGCAACCAGCGGCGCTGGCTGGAGTTTCTGTTCGGACGGGATCTTCATCAGCGGAGCGCGTAGTTTGTGGCCTTGTCCACAGATTCGGCTCCTTCGACTTCGTCACCGACAACGCCGGCTGTTTCGGCGGCAAGACCATGCCGGAGGGCGGCTCGGTGATCTCCTTCGGCTCTCACCTCGTCTACGTCGCCACCGTCGCCAACGACACCTACCCCGAGCTGGTGCACGACGCGGAGGATCCTCCCGCGGTTGTTGCTGCTCGTGGAAGGCCCGCGCGCAGCTCTGCATGCTGCGCTGAGGTGATGGTGACTGGCTTGGCGGCGAACGCTGGCGCAGCTGCTACTGGCGCTGCGGCCGTCGTCGAGGAGGTCGACGACCCGCCCGCGGGTGGCAGGACACGCCGGCCCTACGAGAAGGAGAGCAACCTGCCGCCTTCCACGTCTACGGTCATCCCCGCGTCAGCTGCGCGAACCGGGATGCCCACTCCCACCGACCTCGAGCTCCTAGCCGAGAGGGAGCAGCTCGAGCGGCAACGCCAGGAGCTGCTCGCCGAGCAGGCGGAGTTGGAGAAGATCAGGTTGGAGCTAAGCCTGGACCAGCTCGAGTACAACAAGGCTCACGGCTTCACGCCGGTGGCCAGGAGGCCCAGCAGGGTAGGCGCTACGCGGCGCAACCTAGGCGCCGAGATGGCGACTGTTGCGGAGGAGCCCGCGCAGTCCGCCACCGCGAACACCTTCACAAGGCCAAGGTACAGCACACCCGCCAAGACGTTGCGAGCTGCGGAGGCTGTGGCTGCCGAGTTGCCGCGCCTAGAGGGAGAGGCGCGTCGCAGGCAGCAGGAGAGGCTAGGCGAGCTAGTGCTGGAGGCCGCCAGGCAGAACGAGGAGTTCCGGAAGGCCAACCCGGGAGCTGGAGCTTCGCAAGTGGTTCATTCGCACGCGGCTAGATCTAACGATCAAGCCTCATCTCCGCATCCTAGCCGCGAGAAGAGCCGCAGCGGGCGTACGGGTAGAGACAGGCAAATGCAGGTGTATGACCCGGCCGCTGCCGCGAAACAGGTTGCTGTGCCGCAGCAGCCCGGGCAGGAACACAACGCTGCGAGAGCAGGCTCTCAAGCCCATCAAGCTCAAAGCCGTGTCCGAGAAGCCGCACGTCCGGGTACTTCTCGGCAACCCGCAGCTCCGCCTACTCGGCAGAGGCAGCAGCCGCGCCCAGTGGCGCCAGTCGCCAACCCGGTGGAGCAGCCTGCTGCAATGCAGGTGGATAGGTATGATGATGGCTACTCGGCTATGGAGATGGCTGGTTATGACATCCATGACCGTGTGGGTGAGCGCGTGTTGGCGCCTGGAGATGCAAGGCACCAGCTGGACCGTATCAGCTTGTCGGCGCGGCTTGAGAGCACGGGTCCTCCTGGCCCCGAGTGCTTTGGCCCGCGCATCATGAATGAGCCTTCCGTGAAGGGCTTTCAGCTCGCGAGAGGCACCAAGAGCTACAATGGTAGCACCAAGCCTGAAGATTGGCTCAACGACTACGTCACCGCGGTCCATATCGCGAATGGCAACAGGAGATGGGCGGTGCGCTATGTGCCGCAGATGCTAGAGGGTCCGGCTCGCACTTGGCTCAACAACTTGCCCAAGAACAGTATTAACTGCTGGCTGGACTTCTCGGATGCCTTCATCAGCAACTTCACCAGCACCTACAAGAGGCCGAATAGGCCACAGCAGTTGTCGGCTTGCCGGCAGCGAGAAGACGAGACGGACCGCGAGTACCTTACTCGGTGGAGCACCTTGAGGAACACCTGTGAGGGTGTGAATGAAGCGCAGGCCATCACTTGGTTTGCGCAGGGTTGCCGACATGGCAGCATGCTTTGGCAAAGATTGCAGAGGGAGATGCCCAACACCCTGGCCGAGACCATCAAGATCGCGGATCAGTACGCACTCGGCGATCCTACTCAGCCACTGATGGATTCCTCTGAGCCGAGAAGAAACTTCAACAGCAGCAAGCGCAACGAGTTCCGCAACAAGCGCCGAGTAGATACTCGGTATGATCCCGAGGAGGTGAATGCAGTGAACGTCGGAGGCGGTGGTGGCCAAAGGCAAAAACCTGCTGGAGCCTACGGACAGAACCAGAACCAGGGCCAAGGCAACAAGAAACCGTTCCGCACTGCGCAGCCGAGTAGCGGGAACTCCGAGCAGCCGAAGAAGTTTGTCTTCGATGACATGAAGGATGGCCCATGCAGCTTTCACACTCATCACCCCTCAAGGCCTGCGAACCACACTACTCGGCAATGCGAATGGTGGGATGTGATCAAGAGTGATGGCTTGCCTCCTCCACCTCCTCTGCCAGCCGCGAATGCCACTGTTCAGCCTACTCGCGCTCCTGCAGCTCGGCCGCCAGTGTACCCGAGAAGAGAAAATGTCAACCAGGTGGCTCTAGGAGCCAACCAGAACTTCAACAACGAGAGATACCGCAACAACAACAACTACAACCGCAACAACAACAACAGAGGCAACAACAACTATCAGGGCAACAACAATGGCAACAATGGCAACAACGGGGGCAATGGCCCTAACCAGTACCAAGAGCACCATGAGAGCTATATGATCTTCACTTCTGAGGCAGTCGACAAGCAGTCACAGCACAGGCGGGCCATGGAGGTCAATGCAGTGATTCCGGCTGTCCCTCACTACATGTACTGGTGCGACCAGGAGATCAGGTGGACTCGGGCAGATCACCCCAAGGTAATGCCCAATCCGGGTACTTATGCTTTGGTGCTGGATCCTACCTTCCTGGGCCCCGAGAAGAATGTGAGGTTCAGCAAAGTGCTGATCGACAACGGCAGCAGCATCAACATCGTGTACAAGGATACACTCGAAAAGCTTGGCCTGGCCGAGAACATGATGCTGCCTAGCAAGACCACTTTCCATGGCATCGTGCCCGGGATCTCCTGCAACCCGATTGGCCGAGTGTGGATTGATGTGCTATTCGGTACTCGGGAGAATTGCCGCACTGAGCGCCTGCAGTTTGAAGTGGTGGATCATCAGAGCCCCTATCATGCTCTACTCGGCAGGCCCGCTCTGAGCAAGTTCATGGCCTCCACCCATGTGGCTTACCTGAAGATGAAGATCCCCGGGCCCAATGGCATCATCACCATCTCGGGAGATTACAAGAAGTCCATGGAGTGTGCCTCTGCTAGCTCTCAGCTGGCGGAATCGATGGTGATTGCTGCCGAGAAGAAGAAGATGTACGAGGTGGTGGCCATGGCTCAGTCCGCACAAGCTGGCGCACAAGGTGTGCCGAGTACTCAGCATGGTACTGCTTTCCAAGCTGCCAAGGAGACCAAGACTGTCCAGGTTGACCCCGAGTTCCCGGAGCGCGTGGCCATCATTGGTGCCGGGTTGGCGGAGAAATAGGAAAGCGCGCTCATCCACTTCCTCCGTGAGAATCGGGACGTGTTCGCCTGGACCAATGAAGATCTACCAGGGGTCCCGAGGGAGTTGGTTGAGCACTCTTTGCATGTGCGTCCTGACGCCAAGCCCGTGAAGCAGGCTTTACGCCGTTTCGGGGATGAGAGAAGGAAGGCCATCGGTGATCAAATCACCAAGCTGCTGATCAGTAACTTCATCATGGAGGTGCTGCACCCGGACTGGTTGGCCAACCCGGTCATGGTCGAGAAGAAAAAGGAAGATCCCAGGGCTGCCACCGCATGGCGCATGTGTGTCGACTACACCGACTTGAACAAGGCATGCCCCAAGGATCCTTTCCCGCTACCTCGCATCGATCAGGTGATCGATTCCACTGCCGGCTGTGAGCTGTTGTCTTTCATAGATGCCTACTCTGGTTTCCACCAGATTGCACTCAACCCTGCTGATCAAATAAAGACTGCTTTCATTACCCCGTACGGGGCTTATTGCTATCGTGTCATGTGTTTTGGCCTGAGGAATGCGGGTGCGACCTATCAGAGATGCATGCAGAAATGCTTGCATGACCAGCTCGGCAAGAATGTGCAGGTGTACGTAGATGACATTGTCATCAAAACGAATAAAACACATACTCTGCTTGCCGACCTGGAGGAAACCTTTGCTAACCTACGCAGGTACAAAATGAAACTGAATCCGAGTAAGTGTACCTTTGGTGTACCAGCTGGAAAGCTACTCGGTTTTCTGGTTTCTAGTCGGGGCATTGAAGCCAATCCGTCTAAGATAAAAGCTATTGAGAGCATGTCTTTGCCGAGATCATTGAAGGATGTGCAGAAGTTCACGGGTTGTCTGGCATCTCTGAGCCGCTTTCTTGGCCGGATGGGCGAGAAGGCTTTGCCTCTGTATCAGCTGATGAAGAAAAGCGACAAGTTTGTCTGGACTCCGCAAGCGGATGTGGCATTCAATGAGCTGAAAGCAATGCTGGCTAGTGCTCCCGTCTTGGCTAGTCCGCTACCCAAGGAGCCTATGCTGCTGTACATTGCCGCGACTAACCGAGTAGTCAGCGTGGTGATAGTGGTGGAGCGAGAAGAAGAAGGCAAGAGTGTGCAGCGCCCAGTCTATTATCTCAGTGAGGTGCTGTCCAGTTCCAAGCAAAACTATCCTCACTACCAGAAGATGACATATGGTGTGTACCTGGGCGCCAGGAAGCTGAAACATTACTTCCAGGAGCATCCCATCACTGTCGTGAGCTCAGCTCCCATCTCGGACATCATGGGTAACAAGGAGGCGAGTGGCAGAGTAGCCAAGTGGGCGATCGAGCTAGCCGCGTACGCTCCCGCGTATACGAGAAGAGAAGCAATCAAGTCTCAGGTACTGGCGGAATTTCTTGTGGACTGGGCCGAGATGCAGTATGAACCTCCCGCTCCAGTTTCCAACTATTGGAAGATGCACTTTGATGGCTCAAAGGTGAAAGAAGGCCTTGGTGCTGGCGTTGTGCTTACATCGCCCAAGCGCGATCAGCTCAAGTATGTGTTGCAGATTCATTTCAAGGCATCCAACAATGTCGCCGAGTACGAGGCAGTTGTGCATGGTTTGCGAGTAGCAAAGGAGGTTGGTGTGCAGCGCATTATCTGCTATGGCGACTCAGATCTGGTGGTGCAGCAAGTCTCAGGTACCTGGGATGCTTTGGATGCCAACATGGCATCGTATCGCTTCCTGGTGCAGTCAATGACTGGGTTTTTCGAAGGCTGTGAGTTCCAGCACATTCACCGAGCAGAGAACGAAGCAGCAGATGAGCTGTCCAAGTTGGGATCTTCTAGGCAGTCCATCCCGGCAGGGATTGCCTTGGAGCATTTGAGGAAGCCATCCATCAAGCCTTCCCCCAACTCGGAATCTATCTTTGTTCCCTCTCTGCCAAGTGAAGAATCAGACCCAATGGAGATTGACTGGGAGAGTGCTGCAGGGAACCCGGGGACTGCCGTCCTATACTCGGGGACTGCCGCTCCTTACTCGGGGACTGCCGTTCCCTACTCGGGGACTGCCATTCCTTACCCGGGGACTGCCACTCCTTACTCGGGGACTGCCGCCCTCAACCCAGAAGCTGTTGCATTCATTGAAGAAGTTCTCGCCAATCGATCTGGGCTGCAGAGAAGCGCTCCTACTCCTCCTGTGCAACCACCAGAGCCTGTCCCAATGGAAATGGACGAACCAGTGTTTCCCGTGCGGGAGACACCGAGCTGGGCAATGCCCATATTATCTTTTCTAAGGGACGGTACTTTACCTGAAGATGAGGTGACTGCGAGGCAGATTCAGAGAAGATCCAAGGGCTACGCCTTAGTCCGAGACGTTCTGCACAAGAGAAGTGCCACTGGTGTGCTGCAACGCTGTGTGAGCCCAGAGGAAGGAGAAGAAATCCTGGTGGAGATACATCAAGGGGAATGTGGGCATCACGCCTCTTCTCGGGCTTTAGTCAAGAAAGCTTTTCGGCATGGCTTCTACTGGCTCACTGCATTGCAGCAGGCTGAGGACATTGTGAGGAAGTGCGCCGGCTGCCAGATGTTCGCAAGTAAGATTCACATGCCAGCATCCGAGTTGAAAACAATTCCTATCACATGGCCGTTTGCTGTTTGGTGCTTGGATATGGTTGGTCCTTTCAAGCCGGCTAAGGGCAATATGACACATATCTTGGTCATGGTGGACAAGTTCACCAAGTGGATCGAGGTGAAGCCTATTCGGAAGTGCGATGGAGTCACAGCTGTGAAGTTTGTGAAAGATGTGATCATGAGATATGGTTACCCGCACAGTATCATCACCGACAACGGCACCAACTTTGCAGAGGGGGCAATGGTGCGATTCTGCAGAGATAAGCATATCCGACTAGACGTTGCGTCAGTCGCGCACCCTGCCTCCAATGGGCAAGTTGAGAGAGCAAATGGGATGGTACTGGCAGGCATCAAGCCGAGGCTGATTGAGCCACTGCTGAAAACACCTGGGTGTTGGCTAGAAGAGTTGCCAGCGGTGTTGTGGAGTCTAAGGACTACCCCTAACCGGTCAACCGGCTACACGCCATTCTTCTTGGTATACGGGGCTGAGGCCGTGTTGCCAATAGACTTAGAGCATGACTCCCCCCGAGTAGCCCTCTACACTGAGGTGGAGGCGAGAGAAGCTCGAGAAGACGACGTTGACCTGCTTGAAGAAGCAAGAGAGCTGACTCTGTCACGTTCGGCTATCTACCAGCAAAACCTGCGGCGCTATCATAGCCGAAAGGTGAACCCAAGGGTTTTCCGAGAAGGAGACATGGTCCTTAGGCTTGTGCAGCGCACAGCCGGGATGCACAAGTTGTCTCCTCCATGGGAAGGGCCTTTCATTGTCAGCAAAGCGCTGCACAATGACGCGTACTATCTTGTAGATGTGCGCCCATCGCAGGCGAACAGGGCAGATAAAGCTGGAGAGGAAACCAAGCGTCCCTGGAATGTAGCTCTACTTCGTCGTTTTCATTCGTAAGCAAAGATGTGTATGTACCCTTTCATCCGAGTTGAAATTCTACTCTGCAATCTAAAATTGTTCTCGGGGACTGCCCTCGTCCAAAATTGCTCTAAGTGTTTTTACTCGGCTTGTTCCTTTGTCTATTCGGTTGCTTCACTTCAGAACTCAAAAGTGCATTGAGTACTGTGTTTAAACCTATATGCCAACTCTTCGACTTCGCTGCTGTCCGAAACCCGGCTTCATGGCAAGCAAGAGAACAAGCAAAAGGTCAATAAGCACACGAAAATCACTAAGGAAGAAAGAGTGCAGGAACCGAGTAGATTGTCGGTTACTTTTTGTTCCTTGTTTTCGTCTTCTCGGCTAGGTGGTGGGCTGCGTTATCATGATTGTTTCTAGCGGCTAAGTATTTGCAGCCTTGTTCTTTGATTCTTGTGACTCGAATACCAAACAAGCGACAAGTCGCAGGTAGAGCAGAGATGAAAAGACAGGGTGAATAAGAAAAGCTACTCGGGGACTCGCATGGAAACACAACTCGGCATTAAGCCAGTGTCGCTCAAATTGATTAATGTCAACATAAACCGAGTGGGCATAAAAACTGAGTAGCAAGCAAGATAAAGGTAGTCTGTTACATCTGCTCCCGGCATCCCGGGGATCTGATAAAGTGTTCAAGTGAAAGAAAAGATTGCAGGTTGCTTCAAGTTGCAGAGGAGATGTTCTCGGCGCTGGCCTTGGCGGCTGTTTCCTCGGCGGCGGCCTTGGCAGCAGTTTCTTCAGTAGCGGTGGCGGTAGCTGCTTCTTCGGTGCCGGCTTGAGTGGCATCCGCTTCCGTCTGCACGGCGGTGGATTCCTCCATCTCGGCATCCTCCTGGGTGGCCGCCTGCTCGGAAGTGGCCGTGGCCACCGAGACGGGTCCTGGAGTCGAGGAGGAGCCTGAAGCATGGCCAGGAGGAGGCACCGTGTCGTCGAGAGCAGCACCTGAGGAAGTGCCGAAGTCGAGTGGCTCGGAGTCGATGTGCGCCTCTTCGTCTTCATCGCTACTCGCGACGACGGTGGCTTTTCCCTTCCCGGCCTTGCCCTTGGGAGATTCGAAGAAGTCACCAAGCTCTTCCGCTTCCTCATCATCTTCTTCGTCCTCGTACTCGGTGTCGGGTTCGGGGACGCCATCGATGTAGACCTCCGTCTCGGCGCATTCTGCGACATCATATGCAATCTGCTTGCGCAAGGCCACGCTATCGGCATCAGTCTCCCACTTGGAGTCATTGCGCTTCCCGCGGATGAGCTGCATATCCAAGTTTTCATACCAGGACGCAATGCAGAGAAGCATCACGTCCGCACCAGCACGGGCTCCGGAGGCTCGCCACTTCTTCAACTCGGCCTTCACGCCTTCCAGCTTGAGGGCGAGCGCCCGCATGCTTTTTGGCTCAGGATCATGGGGCCAGAACAGCCGGTGGAGCTCAAAGCCCGCGTGCATCAAATCAGTCCCGCAGCCGGCCAGCTGTTCGAAGTAACCTTTGAGCACCACCAAGCTGTCCTCGATATCAGCCCTGGTGTCAATCGGCTCACCCAGCGAGAGGCGAACTGCTCGGGCCTTGGCTATCGTGGGCGCAGAGGTAGACTCAAGACGAGGCCAAATATCTGAAATAGCAAGTGGCAAGATCAAAAACCGAGAAAGAAAAGAGGAAGCCGAGAAGGAATAGGACCGAGAAGAAAAGATGCAATGAAGAAAAGAACTTACCGATCAGTTGGCGGCGCAGCTGCTGCAGCTTGGTTCTCCAGGATTCCTCGTTGTTAATCTGCTTTGATTGAACCTGGCGCAGGGTGTCCATCTGAGCGAAAAGATCAGCATTGGTCTTCTTCAGAGTCTCGCACTCAGCCTCGAGGGCCCTCTCCTTGGCCTTGAAAGTAGTCTCGGCCTTGGCTTTCTCGGCGATGGCCGCGTCCCTCTCGGCGCCAATCTTCACGGCGTCTTGGAGCGCGTTCTGAAGCTGGACCTGCAGCTTCTCCATCTCGGTGGTGTGGTCCTTAATCAGAGTAATGGCCTGGTCGGACAGCTGTTTCTCCACCTCTGCTGGCTGGACGCAATCTTGGTGTGCCTCAGCAAATGACTTATAATCTTCTGCGAAAAGACAAGATGAGGTCAGTAAACGGGCAGAGAAGAACCGAGTTCAAGGACATACCGAGTAAACAGCAAACTCACCTTCAAGTTTCTTTATCGTGGCCTCGGCGTTCTCCACGAAGCTACGGCATTTTTCATGCTCATCGGCCAAGGCTTTCAGTTTCTCTGCAGAGAAGGAAAGGTCAGTGCGTAAAAAAGCAGAAGCGGGCGTAACCATAAAACGCAGGAACCGCGTGGCTAAAGGCGTACCTTGCACTTCGGCCAGCTGTTGGGTGCTGTCGTTTGCATTTTTGCTCGCGGCCTCAGCAACTGACTTCTCCTTCTCCAGCGCAGCAATTCGCCTCCTGGCGATGGAGTGGTTCCAGAGAAGGATGCGGTATAAATTGGTCCGCTTAAGAACGCTATCCTGAAAACCGAGAAGAAAATGAGTTAGGCAAAGCAGAGAAGATTCGGCCCGAGTAGGAGGCTGCTCGGAGAGTATCCGCCTACTCGACCCAAATCTCGGGGACTGGGAGTGATGGTGAGAAAGAAGAAAGGCGAGTAGAAGAGAAGAAAATTCAACTCGGAAAAGGCAAAAAGACTTACTGCGTAGCTCTGTTCGATATCTTCGGCGTTCTTGCGGTGCAAGAACATCTTGGCTGCGAGGGTTGCGGTATCGGTGGAGACGGACATGGGCTGGTGTCCCAGGTCGATCTTGTTCCACTCCACGCGGTAGTGGTCGACGGAGCCAAGGGTCAAGCCGTGCCACTTCTCCTCTCCGAGAACCCCGCTGTCCCACTTGGCGCTGATGTAGCCGACAGTATCCAGTACCTGCTCAAGACCCTTGGAGGTTATTGGCTTGTCTTGGGGTCCCCGAGAAGCAATATTGACGGGTTTATTCTGGGCTGGATCGAAGGGAGGAGTATTCCTGGCTACTGCTTTCCTCCCCTTCTGAATAGCTACAGCTTTATCTTGGGGAGGGAAGCCGATGCTATGTTGGTGGCTAACCTCAATCATATATTCCGGGTAGCAAGGCTGGCCAGCAGCGCGAGCGCCCGCAGAGAGTGCAGCAGGAATCGGGCCGGAGTCGCGGATCACGAGTGCTCCGCCTGCGGATGCGCCTTGCTCTCTGGCCCTTTTCTTCGTCTGCTCCTTCTCGATCTTCTGCTTCTCGGGATCCTCGGGTTTCTTCCCCTCAGTCTTGGCCTTTGCCTTCTCGGCGACTGCTTCCTCGGCAGCTCGCTTCTCGGCTTTCTTCTGTTCAGCCCTGGCCTTCTTCTGCTCGGCCTTGGCTCTCTCAGCAGTTTCTTTCTCGGCTTTGGCCTTCTCGGCGGCTTCCTCCTTGGCCTTGGCCTCCTCGGCAGCCACCTTATCGGCAGTCTCCTTCTCGGATAGACCTTTCTTGGAACAGTAATCCCTCAGAGCATCAAGGGCCTGTTGCTTGGCTGCTCGCCCAGGAGAGCTGGAGGTGTCCTTGCTCTGAGGAGACGAGGAGGAGGTTGGTGGTGTAGGGCCTTGCGCAGTCGGTGGCGTAGGGCCCTGCGCAGTTGGTGGCGCCGCTGCAGCTCCCGGCAGAACACCACTCGGTGTGCTGCCTGGCAGTGGGTAGACATCTGCTACGGTAGCATCCGCGGCGGTGTCATCTGTCACCAGCTGCTCGGCAGCAACGTTCTCTTGTGCGGCAGCCTCATTGGTGGGCTGCTCTACTTCTGGCCGCTCAAGGGCGGCGGCGTCTTGCTTTTCTTGCTCTTGATTCTCCTCGGCGTTGCTAGCCGGAGGAGAAGGGGGTCTCTCGTCGTGGACGGCGGTGTCATGTGCTGCTGGTTCTGACGCTGCTCCTTGTGCTGGGTTGGCAGCAGCAGCATTGGCGTCGCGGTCCTCATCGTCATCGTCCAGGTTGACCAGAGGTACTGGTTTCTTCTGGGCTTGGTCGGACGCGAGGGCTGCGTTCGCATCCATGGCAGGACTGCAGAGAAGAAAGGAATTAGGGATTGGAAGAAGGTTTGGAGGAAACCAGTACTACGCGAGAAGGAGGGCAAACGAGATGAGAACTCACGCAGTGGTGGATTTAAGCTGTCGTCGGGGTCTCTTGACAGTAACCTTCCTCTTCTTCTCGGCGGCCTCCTCCTTCTCGGCGGGTTTCCTTTTCTTGGCAGGAGGTGCCTGCGCTTCGCTGCCGGTTCGCTTGCGAGTCTCGGGAGGGGCAGTAGACAGAGGTTGGACGACAAGGGGCGCATCGCCCTCGTTCTCGCCCTCATCCTCGTCGTCCTTCTCCGCAGCGGCCTCATCTGAGAAATTCAAAAGAAAGGAAGGAAGAATCAGGAACAGCAATGCAAGGGGTTGGTGTTTCTCGGAAGCAAACAAGATAAAAATAACAATACCGTGAGAGCCTTCATCTGACCAAGTGCGGAGAGCATCGCGCTTGTCAGGAGCGGGGCTGCTCTGTCCCGCGTCATCAGAGGGCAACATGTCATCCTCCTCGCGATCGGCGAACCAGTTCTCCTCAAAAACCTCGCGACTCTCAATCAACTGTCGAGTAAGAGTCTGAAAGACAGAGAAGGATCATAAGTCAACCGAGTATCAGGATGGAACTCTACTCGGATAGGCGTGCAAACACAAAGCACATTAAGCCTATGCAGTTTTCTAAGTATTCTACTCGGACAGGCGTGCAGGCACAAAGCACACTAAGCCTATGCAGTTTTCCAAGTGTTCTACCCGGATAGGCGTGCACACACAAAGCATACTAGGCCTAAGCGTGAGTCGACTAAGTTCTCTACTCGGCGCATCAGGTGATTGCTAGTCAGGGCGGAAAGGGAAGCTATCTACTCGGAAAGCAGAGGCGAAAACAGAGAAGGAAGAACGTACCCGGGCAATCGGTAGCGTGCGGCTGTACGGAGCGAAGCCATACCGCCACCTCTCGGTGAGGCTTGTCTTCAGCATGTTCCTGGCATGATAGGCAACATCCACGTCGTCGATTTCGATGGTGGTGGTCCTGGTGCAGTCGCGCGGGCCTCCCATGTAACACATGAGATGGCAGCGCTCCTGCAGTGGGAGTACTCGGCGCTTGATCCAGCATATCACCGGGTCGTCATTCTTGAGGCCCAGCTTCTTCAACTCGCCGAGCCTATCTTCTATCTCGACGGCGATTTCGTCGATGTTGGGCTTCTCCTTCCAGTTCGACCCGAGTGGAGCACGGTTCCTCCAAGCGGGCAGGTTGATTCGGTCATCAACCACACCTCCTTCCGTGGCGGGGACATTCTTGACATAGAAGAATGTCTGTTGCCACATTCGGCAGGAATCCAGCCCCTGGATGCGGGGATGGTTTGTACCCGTCCGCTGCACCATCATGGCACAGCCCGTGTCGGTGGCGCGGCCGATACCTGCACCTTCTTTCTTCCCGACTGATTGTTGGCGGAGATTGAAGTACCTGAGCCACGTATCAGTCGTGGGCCTGATGCCGAGAAAAGCCTCACAGACGACGACGTGGTAGGCGAGGAAGACGACCGCGTTGGGCGGCAGATGATGCATCTGCAGCCCAAAGTGGTCGAGGAACTTGCGCAAGAAGTCCGAGGCGGGCAGTCCGAAGCCGCGCTCGAAGTGCGACATGAAGACCACCCGCTCGCCGTCCCGCGGAGTTGGTACGACCTCGTCGTCGGGTGCCCGGCACTCCACGCCGGGAGGAACCCTCCTGCTGGACACGAGCCAGGCGAGATTGGCCTGGGTGACGGAGGAACCCGCCCAGCTAGCCTTGGCCATCCTTGCGAGTGGGAGGAGTGGATGATTTTCGAGTGGAGTTGCTCGGAGGACAGAGTCCGCGGCGGCGCGGAAGCTTGCGCGGCGGCAGAGGGCTCGGTGGAGAAGAAGAACAGGAGGCAGAAGGGGAAAAGAGCAGGGAAGAAGAAAAGGAAATTACCGCAGGGGTATTTATACCTCCCTCGCGGGATTACCGTTACCACCACGGTAGTGGGATCGACTGTGGCGTGTGGTGGGTCCTGTGGCCGAATAGAAACGCACGCAAGCGCGGGCTGCGCGCGTAACGGCCGCATTTGATCCCACCTTCAGATCGTGGCCAGTAATTGCGCGTGATGGGACATGACGGCCAGTGGGCCCACGGCGTGAAAACTGGACACGTGGCGTCGTGTCCTGGGCAACCAAACGACAAGGTCGTGGATGCTTGACACGTAGGCAGTGCCTGCGTGAAGGGCTGGATGTTGCTCTGCGCTGCAGAGGCTCAGTTTGCGAAATTTCGCTAAGTCTTTTTACTCGGATACAGAGTAGAAAGCAAGTGCTACTCGGAAAGAGGAGACTCAAGATACTTTCCGGATAGCTACTCGGAGGACCTACTCGGCATCTTGAGGTTCGATGGCTGGGATGCAAAGGCTGGTTTTAAGCTGGCAGAGCCTAGTGAACAAGTTCGCAAGACTCAACCAGCTTCGGGGACTGCTGTCGGGGGGTTACCCCCGAGTAGGGTAAAGACAGGTGGTAAAGGCCGCTTACAGAAGAGAGGTTTGGTCGAGTAGCCGACTACCGGGTACTCGCTACCCGGTCGACTGCTACCCGGTCTCACCCCAAGATGACCAGAAGGAGATATCCATCAGTTTCTACCATGTCGAGTAGAAGGTTTGGCCCGAGTACAATTGGCGGGAACATTTGGCGGGAAACTACTCGGGCAGGAAGTCAAAGGAGCCGTTCTGACACAGGATCCCGCGTATCCTGGGTCCGTACTTGGCAGCATTCGAACTACTGTTCACGTGGGGACGGCCTGCCTGACAGTGACAGCATGGAAGCAGTCAGTGGCAGGATAAGGGGGGCCTACTCTGTGACTAGGTACAGTGATACCAGTTTGTCCCCTAGTTTTGCCCAACGACTTTACAGAAGCAGCCAAGACCAACGACCAAAGATGTCAGCGGGTACTCGGAGAAAGGACAGTGTGCACACTATGTCGACACTTGTCTAGGATTTGGACGTATCCGGCTGGGCACCATGTATATAATGTGCCCCGCCGCCTCCTGCGCGAGGCATGCTCCCAGAGGCTCTCACCTGCTCCCATAGTGGCTCACTAGAAACCCTAGAAACCCTAAGTTCTTGACCTAGCTCTACTCGGAGAGGGGCAGGGGGCTACTCGGTAGCGATATCATTTGTATTGTACCTACTCGGAGAGACACCGTAATACATAGAGAAAGGCAGGAGTAGGGGTTTTACCTCCTCACGAGGGCCCTGAACCTGGGTACATCGTGTTGTTTGTGTTGTGTGGATCTTACCTCACGCGGCTACTCGTCGCGTGATCCCTCCCCGGACACCTCCAGCGTCCATCGTCCCCACATCTTTAGCCATCCCATGGCATCTGCCGTGACACCACCTCGACAACGGGTGCTTTATAAACCGGCCCCTAGGTTCAGTTTGCCAGAGATTCAAGTCATAGTTGTAACACCTGTTATCGAGTATCCAGCATAATTCATACTGAGATCCGGCGAGTTATTTCCGGTTCTTAGATCGCTTTTCGCCATGTCTTCCTTCGAGCTAAACCATCTCCCGAATACCTGTGTCGACTTGCCCCAAGATCAGTTACCCCCGGTAACATCTGCCGTGATTATCCCACGACAGTTGGCGCCCACCGTGGGGCCTGCGTCCAAAGGTGTTTACATCACGGGAGAAGCTCGGAAGATCATGAAGAACTTTGTTGTCGGCGAGATCTACTCTGATGACGAAGGAAAAAGGATAGTGGACAATTCCGGGTGGGAGTTGGAGCCGGAGCGCCTCGAATCCGGGTCCGCGGTATCGATTGGCCAAATCAGTATCTTCATCGGTATGGTACGTACGCTCAATTTAAAAGGACAATATCATGTGCATGTTACAGGGACTTCCAACAGGGACAAAAAGGCGTTAAAACAGACAGAGAATTCAGTTTCCTCGGCCACTCCGGGGTACTTGAGATGGGCAGAGCAGGAGGTAACATGGAGCAGAAGGGATCATCCGGAAGGAATAGAGCACCCTGGAACCCTGGCGTTAGTAGTCTCGTCACAGGTCAATGGTTATGAATTGAGAAAGGTATTGATGGACGGAGGGAGCAGCATCAACATCCTATATTGGGAAACCTTCTTGCGCATGAACCTCAAAGAATCTCAGCTACAGAAAAGTTCGACGGTTTTTCATGGAATCGTGCCGGGTCATTCGGCGCGCCCCGAAGGAAAAATTACATTGGAAGTAGCCTTCGGAGAGTCGGTAGATAACTATCGGGTAGAATGGCTCACGTTTGAGGTGGTCCGGTTGCACAGTCCTTACCACGCATTGTTCGGGAGACCAGCTTATGCTAGATTCATGGCTAGGCCGTGCTATGTATATTTGCAGTTAAAGATTCCAGGCCCCAAGCAGACCATCACTATCCATGGAAACCGGGATATAGCAGCAGAGTGTGATGAGGGAGATTCGGTGATGGCCGAGCAAGCCTGCAGAAAGGAAGAGCTTAAATATTACCGGTCTCAGGTGGATCCGGAAGATGGCACGGCATTGAGAAGACCAGATTCTGAAGACGAGAGAGTAAAATTTAAGGCGGCTCAAGACACCAAGAAAGTAGATTTTGTGGAAGGAGACCCCACCAAGCAGTTCACTATAGGGTCCAATTTGGAAGACGCGCAAGAAAAGGCCCTAGTGGAATTTATACGCTCAAATGCGGATGTGTTCGCCTGGACACCCAGCGACATGCCGGGTATCCCCACCGAGTTGGCAGAGCACAGTTTGCATGTGGATCCCAGGGCCAGGCCTGTGAAGCAAGGTTTGAGAAAAATGAACGAGGAAAGGAGAAGAACTATAGGTGAGGAAATCGCACGACTATTAACCGCAGGCTTTATCATGGAAGTATTTCACCCGGACTGGTTAGCGAATCCGGTTCTAGTGATGAAAAAGACAAATGAATGGAGGATGTGCATCGATTTCACGAGCCTCAACAAGCATTGCCCAAAGGATCCGTTCGCGCTGCCAAGGATAGACCAAATCATAGACGCGGTAGCCGGAAGCGACTTGCTATGTTTCTTGGACGCATATTCGGGATACCACCAGATTAAACTCAAAAGGGAGGATTGGGAAAAAACCTCATTTATAACCCCTTTTGGGGCCTTCTGCTACAAAACCATGACGTTTGGATTGAAAAATGCGGGCGCAACTTATCAGCGGTGTATTCAGAAGTGCTTCGAGGATCAAATTGGGCGTAACGTGCACGCGTATGTGGATGATGTGGTTATTAAGACCCGGAAGGCAGAAACATTTATTGATGATTTAAAAGAAACGTTTAAAAACTTGAGGAGGTATCAGATGAAGCTTAACCCAACGAAGTGTGTATTCGGAGTCCCGGCCGGGAAGTTACTTGGCTTTATAGTCTCCGAGAGAGGAATTGAGGCAAACCCGGATAAAATCAAGGCCATCCAGAATTTGAAGAAACCGGAAAATTTGAAGCACGTTCAAAAACTCACGGGCTGCGTGGCAGCCCTGAGCCGGTTCATATCCAGGCTTGGAGAAAAGGCAATACCCTTGTACCGGCTTTTGCGGAAATCAGATAAGTTCGTATGGGATCAGGAGGCAGATGAGGCGTTTGAAGCACTAAAGAAGCAGTTAT
Organism: Alopecurus myosuroides; assembly: GCA_028641055.1. NCBI lineage: Eukaryota > Viridiplantae > Streptophyta > Magnoliopsida > Poales > Poaceae > Alopecurus > Alopecurus myosuroides. The sequence continues at coordinate 252,142,902 of CM054057.1, read as the reverse complement.
CTGAAGCGCCAGTACTAGCGGCGCCGGGTCCTAAAGAGCCTATGTTATTATACGTGGCAGCCGGTCCCCGAGCCGTCAGCGCAATAGTTGTCGTGGAACGCAAAGAAGATGGGAAAGGTTACCCGGTCCAGAGGCCGGTTTACTATGTCAGTGAGGTGTTATCGGAAGCGAAGCAGCGTTACCCGCATTGGCAAAAATTGGTGTTTGGGGTCTTTATGGCCAGCCGGAAGTTGAAGCCGTATTTCCAAGAACATCCCATAACAGTGGTTAGTTCAATACCAATGTCGGATATCATCAGAAACTCGGATGCGACGGGCAGAATAGCCAAATGGGCAATAGAAATGGGAGATTATCATATCAGCTACGAGCCCAGATCGGCAATCAAGTCCCAGGCCTTGGTTGATTTCGTTAACGACTGGACGCACACTGGAATGGCTACCGCAGTTCCAAGTTCCGAGTCATGGACCATGCACTTCGATGGATCAAAGCAGTACGAGGGGTCAGGAGCCGGAGTGGTGCTGACATCGCCAAAGGGGGATAAACTAAGTTACGTGCTACAGATTCATTTTGATTGCTCAAACAACGTGGCCGAGTATGAGGCTCTGTTGCATGGCTTGAAGGTAGCCAAGGAGATGAACATTAGAAGGATACGATGCTTTGGAGACTCGGATCTCGTGGTGCAGCAGGTATCAGGAACCTGGGACAGGAAGGACGCCACTATGGCAGCGTACCGCAGGGAGGTTGATAGGGTTGCCGGGTGTTTCTCCGGGTATGAAGTGGAGCACATAGACAGAAGAAAGAACGAGGCGGCGGACGCCCTCGCCAGACTCGGCTCACGCAGGGAGCCGGTTCCACCTAATGTTTTCGTGGACGAGCTATGGCGACCGTCAGTTAAATCCGAGTCTGAAGAAGAATTAGCAAATCGAGACCCGGACGTGGAGCTCGTGGCTACAATACGCGGCGTCCCCGAGTGGACGGAGCCATATCTGGCATACTTATCACGGGGCGAACTACCAGAACAGGAGGTACTAGCAAGACAAATCGTGAGGCGGGCAAAAGGATACGCTATTATCAATGGAGAGTTGTACAAGAGAAGTGCGGCAGGAGTCTTTTTGCGCTGTGTGACACCAGAAGAAGGCCGACAGATTCTTAAGGAGATCCATGAAGGTGATTGCGGGCATCATGCGTCCACAAGGTCCCTTGTGGCCAAGGCCTATCGACATGGGTTCTTCTGGCTCACAGCTCTAGCAGACGCGGAACGGATAGTGGCAAGGTGTGACGGATGTCAAAGGTACGCTCGCCAAACTCATGTGCCGGCTATGGAGTTACGGACCATTCCATTAACTTGGCCATTCGCTGTTTGGGGTATGGACATGGTTGGCCCCTTCCATATGTCACCTTGCAAGAAGACGCACCTTTTAGTTGCTGTTGATAAGTTTACCAAATGGGTGGAGGTTATGCCGGTCACCAATTGCGAAGCGGCCACAGCAGTCAAGTTCCTGAAAAGAATTATATACCGGTTCGGATACCCCCACAGCATAATTACCGACAATGGAACCAACATGTCCCTTGGAGAGATGGAAAAATTTTGTGGCAGCAATGGAATCAGGCTTGATGTAGCATCAGTAGCACATCCGCAAGCCAACGGGCAAGTGGAGAGGGCGAACCAAGAACTACTTCGTGGATTGAAGCCAAGACTGAGGGTTCCTTGTATCAGGGCCGCTGGGGCATGGGTTGAAGAACTTCCTTCCGTGGTCTGGGGTATTAACACTACACCCAACCGATCCACCCAGATGACACCTTTCTTCATGGTCTACGGCGCAGAAGCGGTATTACCAAGCGACATCATTCATGATTCACCAAGAGTGACAGCTTATGTGGAAGTAGAGAACGAGAAAACCCGGCAAGACGCCGTGGATATGTTAGAAGAACAAAGGGAGCAAGCCTTGGAAAGATCAGCCATATATCAGCAGGACTTGCGAAGATATCATAGCCGGCGGGTGAAAAGCCGGGTCTTCCAGGAGGGAGACTTGGTCCTGCGCTTGGTTCAGACAAACGAGGGAAAGCACAAACTATCGCCACCATGGGAAGGACCTTTCATCGTAAGCCGGAGTCTGCATAATGGGTCATATTACTTGATAGATGCAAGAGAAGAATCGGCCACAATCAACGACACTGCTCACACTACTGCACCTATGCAAGAGAGAGATAGACCATGGAACGTGGCTCAGCTACGTCCGTACTATACTTAGCAGAAAACGATGTAACAGGCAGCAGGTTTCAGACGCACTCTTTTCCTATCCGGGGCACCCTTGGGGACTGGATGGGTTTTTAATGAGGCGGCTTGCTGACTTAATTTTCTCATATCAAATAAAAAGGAGGTTATCAGGAAAAGAGGCAATTATCATTTATACGGTGTGCATATTTTAGGTCTTGAGGGCTGGTTGCTCCTATAAGCACAGCTGCAAACTCAAAAAAGACCCGGCCTTGATGCCAATGAGTTATAGGGGCCGTCACTCGAAAAAACGAGTGCGGCTACAATCTTATAACCGGACAAAGAAGTCCAAATTTCTCGGCTATTCTTACTTAAGCTCGATGTGACTCGCAACAAAGTGGCATGATTCGTTCGCTTACGATTAATGTCGGTCATGAGACCCAAACGGGACTTGCTTGACCCCGTTTTCGTATTGATGTAACAACATGGTATCCACGCGGAAGCCGGCTTATAGTACAAGATAGTTGAAAGGGTCATCTAAACCACAAGTCATGCAGAGTATAAGGCTAGCAGCCGGAAACTCAACGATTATCAAGCATAACTTCAAACGTCATAAAAAGCTGTCCTAAAGTCTTGGGCATTTAGCGACAGGCAATTCGTTTCCTTGAAAAGAAACAATCACGTGTCCCAGACGTGGAAACCCGGGCTGGGGGACTTGGGAGCTCTGAAGAAGAAACAGCGTAATCCAGCCGATAAAATTCCAACGAGCCATGCATTCGGGTCTCGGGGGCTTAGGGATCCGGGTGAAAGCCCATTCCCCAGATGTCAACGAAACCCGGAGGTTGGGTCTCGCCAAGGAAAGCATATAAAAAAAAAAGGGGGAAGGTAAAGGTACAAGGTATCAAGAATAAAGTAAGTGGGTATCAAGAACAAGCGGGTGCAAAGACACGTTAATCAAAAGCCCAAAGGGGCGCAAGTGCATCGAGAGTATAAGCAAAAATATTACAAAAACCCTAAAGTATCAAAAGAGAACAGGCGCTCCGCTTAAAACAAGTAATAAAGCTGTTTTGACGACGCTTTGCCGACTAATGCATATGGAATGACAGGTGATATTCATTACTTCAAGCTGCAGGATCCATCTTGGCCTTGCCCTTGTCGCCGCTGGTGGTGGCGGCGCCACTCGGATTAGTAGCAGTTCCGGGTTGCGAAGCTGCAGGAGCAGAGTCGGCATCGGCCTTCTTGGCAGCTTCGTCCCTTATCTTGAGCGCCTCCTCCCTCCAACGGGCAAGCATATCGAACGGCTGGGGGCGGTTCGCCTTGACAACCTTGTCATTAGCATCATAAGCAGGGAGAATCTCATCAATCTCTAAGCTGTCAGCGATAACGCTAGCCGGATGGCGGACTTCTTTCTGAATAGCCTTGAAGTCCTTTGGCAAAAACTTGGACCCATCCAAGTTGAACTCCGGAAATCCACTCATAAGTTTGGCCAGTTGTAGCTTGGGGGCGTAGTCTTTAGCCAATGCGAGCCCCCGGGTTACCCCAAATCGGCAGGAGGACCGTTTCCAGTGCCAAATCCACTCGGGGATCGTGGAGCAGAATTCCAGTAATCTCTTCATATTATCTGGCTTGACATCCGGCAGTCGCAACTCATCAAGTATCCAGCTAACTCCGCCGCAAAGTTGGCGAAGAGTGTTTTTGATGGTTTTTAGCTTAGCAGCGTCATCTTCTTCGGGGGCAGCATCACTTGGGCCTGCTAAAGGGGTAAAAGGAGCAAAGGTAATAAGTAAGCAAGCACAGTGGTTCATATCAAAGAAGTCCGGGTCATAGAAAAGGTGAAATTTAAAAATCTTACCGGTCGCGGTGCGATAAACGTCGGCAATCTGCACGGAAAGTGTTGTCAGTTTGTCCTTAGCCTTGTGAGCCCTTTTCCTGTACCTTTTCGTCATTTTTTGGCACCTGCGAGCTTCAGTCTCCGCAGCTTCACGAAGGGCCGTTTCTTTTTCAATACGCTTGGTGGACTTGGCCAGTTTCTTCTCCAACTGTGAAACATAGTCCTGTAAGGAAGCATGAAGAGGGATTAGCCAGAAACATTATACAAAAGTTCCAAGCAAGTTACTTAGTAATTTACTCGGAACTTGGGGACTATGTGTGGAAACAATTGGTATTACTCGGGATTACCTCGTGCTTGGTTATTAAGGCGTCCAGTATGTTTTCTTCATCACCCTTCAAGGTATGGAGGGCATCCAGCATTTGCGCAAAGGTCATGTCTTCAGGGCGAAGTCGAGAAGGGCCGGAAGATTGGTCTTCCTGTTGAAAGGTAGCTCCGGGTCTGGGGGTCGAAACCCGGACCGTTTGAGTGTCCGGGTTAGGAGAACCCGACTTGGTCTCCAAAATGATATCTTCATCCACCTCCTCAGAGGGCTGGGGTGATGCAGTTTTTGGTGGAGGTGGGTCCTTAGAAGGGTCTTCTTTGTTTCCGTCCTCGGCCTTGTCCTCAACCTCAATGTCCATGTTATTACTTGGCTTCTCCTCCCCCTGCCTTTCTGCTTCAGGAACATCCGGGTCACTCAGCGTAACTGTGGCGCTGAAAGGAGAAAAGGAGACATTGATTAGTGGAATGTATGGAAAAAAGAAAGATAACAAGTACGAGGGAATGTAAGCAAAGGTAGTTTACCCGGTATTCACAGCATAGTCCGGGGGAAGCTCGCAGCTGGAGGCGGATGACGTTGGTAAAAGCACCGGTTGCGGTACGCGAAATTGCCCGGCGAGTGGATGACTAGGGGATGGCTGACGTTGAGGAGATTGGGAAGGTTGAGCTGGAGGGGTGCTGGCTCGACGAGCGGGTGAGGTGGAGATACCCGGGTTAAGGGGATCATCCCCCGGAGAACTCCGGGTCACCCTGCGTTTAGTCGGGAGAGGGTCCTTCAAGAAGGATGAATGTGATAATCGCACATTAAGTTCACGCATAGTGGCAAAGGAGTAAGGCGCACAAGACATGGAAGAGAAGGGAACCTTTTCAACTACCCCTCTAGCTTTCCTTTTGTTTCCAACTAGGGGTTCTTGGTCAGACTCGGTGGCTTCCGGGTCATTTTCTTCTTCCTCCTCTTCGTCCTCTGACCCTGAAAGCCGAGTAAATATCAGATAAGAAAGGACGAGTGGTAAGAAAGGTGGCACAGATGAAAGGCAGATGTAAAAGGTCATGAAAGAGTACCCTCGTCGTCACCAATGGACTCGTTTTCCCCTTCGGGGTCTTGGGAGGGAGGAGAGTTCTCGACCTTCCAGAAGGGATCGTCAGCCTGTGAACAAGTAAATGCAGGTAGCGATTAGAGACTATAGCGGGTAAGAGTGCTGAAACAAGAAAAAGGGGGTCAGATCTTACCGCTGGAGCGGGATTCTCCCGAGTAAACGGGGGTAACCCGGTGGCGTTCTTTATAACATCTAGCCTCTCCATCAGGAAACCCTTGATGGTCTTGTTGGTGTTGCCAGCAGGGAAGTTCTTGGTGGAGTAGCGGAGGGAGTCCGTGATGTGACCCGAGTACTCGTGTAGCAACTTCGAACGGATGGAGTTGGGCTGAACCCGGAAATCTACCCAAGTTTTTATTAGATTAAGCCCAATAAGGCTATGGGCTGATAGGGCTGCTAGTTTGGCCAAAAGGGGCTGAATGGCTTCCCTATCAGGCTCGGGTGCGAAAGCGCTAAAAGACTCGGAGGGTTCAAAGAGGCTCTCCGAGTAACCCGGCAATTTCCTCTCACCATCTGGAGAAGTGTCATGGCAATAGAAGAAAGATAATTGCCAGTTGTTGACGTGGGAGTTCAAGTTAAGAGGTGGCATTAGTGAGTGCTTGCGGCGCTGGATGGATACCCCGCCACAGGTAAGAAGAGCTCCGTCACTGCTCTCGCGACATAGCTCGCATTGGAATAACTCGATAAAAAGATCCAGGCTTGGTGGAATGCATAAGTAAGATTCGGACAAGACTATGAAGTGGGTGATATTCAACATAGAGTTAGGCCCTATGTCGAACACCCGGAGGCCGTAGTGGCTTAAGATTTCCCGGAAGAAAGGGTGACCCGGAGGACGGAATCCCCGGGTCACGTGCTCGGTAAAGCAGATTACCTCATTCCCGACAGGAGCAGGACGGGTCTCATCGTCAGGAGCTCTCCAATGTATCTCCTTTTGAGAGGGAAGAATTCCTAATTCGGCCATTCCTTCCAGCTTGGCCTTCGTCGTTGAAGACCGACCCCAGTTGGCAGAAGTGGTTTGAGGGGTCTTGGTGGAAGCCGGGTGCCTTCCCTGTCTTTTCGGAGCCATGGAGTTAACCTGCAAGGGACAAGAGATGTAGGGAGTAAAGATTCGGAATATCAGATTATCCGAGTTTAGGAATATCGAGACAATGCGAAGGCCAAAATAATACCCGGATAATGTGCTACGAGGTTAAGTGTGGAGGATTTTCCGGGTTACAGATGAGGGTGAGCAAATTGTTAATTACTTACGTATGGAGGTGGGTTGGGCGAACATGGATGGTTGCCCATACTTTTATTGCGAAGAAAATAGCTGGAAAAAGAAGGTTTCTCGGATGTTAATGGGACAAGCGGAAAAAACAAGGTGGAACGGATCTAGGTCAAAAAGCTTGCGAGCGATCTTATGTAAAGATTGGCGGTTCAAAAAGGTGCGGGGATGAATTGCGACTATGCGTCAGGTGCTTAAAAGAGCTAAGGACTACCGAAGCGGCTTGATTTGGCGATGCCGGAAAGATAATTTACGGGTTGATCCAGATCCGATCCAAGTCAAATTGAAAAGATTGCAAGGTTCAATTGGACGATTGAGAGGGGCTTACCGAAGAGATTGATGTCCGAAATGAGGGAGATGCGAGGCGCGGCTTGAGTATTGCTCCCCCGCCCTCGATGAGAGAAACGAGGGTGCGACGACAATGCACGATGGCAGCGCGGGATGGCTCGAGGTTGCGTGCGGCCGGCGACGGTCTTATCTGTTGTGGTGTACGTAAGCCCCGGCGGCGGAGGCTGCGAGGGAGCGAGGAGAAAGGGTCTGATGAGGTGAGGTGAAAGGCTTAGGGTTACTTTCGATTGATATTTATAAGGAAGGTGGTGGGCTCACCCCCGCGACTGGAAAACCGGGAGTTACGGGACGGTAATTATCCGTGCGGATTTGGTGGTGCGCGCGCCCGGAATGGAGTGAGATGTTTCGTTGACGGAGGAAGTTTAACCTATCCCGGGATATTTGGGACCGGTATTGGAATAGCGAGAGCTTCAAGGATGAATCCGTGAAACCCGCGCTATCCTGGGGACTACTGATGGGGGGATAGTAACCCGGTAGGCCCACTTCAAGATATAATCCGGCCCGAGGTGTGCTGAGCGATACCCGGCTAGGGGTAAAGAGATTACCGGAAGGCCCAAAGGCTTGTGAGATTCGTAACCCGGATTGTGGGCTGCGATAAGGAAAGTTAGGGGTTTGTACGTGGAGTTCGAGTAGGACTCAAGATGTGCCTTGAAGGGCAAGTTAGGGGTGTACGGGTGCTTTATAAACCGGCCCCTAGGTTCAGTTTGCCAGAGATTCAAGTCATAGTTGTAACACCTGTTATCGAGTATCCAGCATAATTCATACTGAGATCCGGCGAGTTATTTCCGGTTCTTAGATCGCTTTTCGCCATGTCTTCCTTCGAGCTAAACCATCTCCCGAATACCTGTGTCGACTTGCCCCAAGATCAGTTACCCCCGGTAACATCTGCCGTGATTATCCCACGACACTCATGCATAGCTGAACGAGCGAGCTAACATCCGTCGCTTGATCCCTTGATCCACAAGCACAAATCAGGATCTGGACTGCAAGGGAAAAGGGAAAAGCCGGCTGATGCCCACGACGAACAGCGCAGCTGAAGGGCTCGAGCCACATCACATCGAGTCATCGATGCACGGGTCTGCTAGGAGCTTCATTGAGGCAGGAAAGGGTGCACACGAACG